>JAKNSE010000055.1:0-600000 GCA_023525975.1 Smallanthus sonchifolius
ATTTTACGGCAAATGATGGGCAATTAACGGTCGATTAGGGTTATTAACAGTCAGTTAGGACGAACAATGACTATTTATGGCTATTTGGTCATCAACGGACAACTAAAGTTATTTTTTGTCAATTAGGATCCATCATGTTCATTAATTGTTTTTGAAGAGCAAATGATGGGCAATTAACGTTATTGACAGTCGATTAGGGTCATTAACAGTCAGTTAGGACCAACAATGATTATTTAGGGTTAATTTGATCCTCAATGACAACCAGAGTTAATTTTTGTCAATTAGGATCAACCATGGTCATTAATTGTTGCTTTAGGACAAATGATAGTCATTAAGGTTATTAACGGCCAAATTAGTGTTATTGACGACCGATTAGTGCCAATTAAAAGATATTAAATAACTAATAACCATCAGGGGGCGGAACTATAAAATTCCAACCGAATACGTATAAATTAACAATACTGAGCGAAAAATCATGAGGGCGGGGCCCAGGGCCCTCACTAAGCTTCGTCAATGACTACAAAATGTATCATACTGACAATTAACTACTTTTCATCTAGCAACCATATACAATATAAAATTTCACAATGCAATACTAAATATATGCAAAATATATAAAAAAAAAACAAGAAAATGTGAACCTATACTACATTAATCAGATTATACATTCATTTGGAAAAAAAAACTCGATTTGAACCGGGAGGAAACGTGGTTCACCGAATTTGTAGGTATTGAAGATTGGCCAATTTGGGAGTCGATGTAATCTCCAATTACGGGGGAACTTTCATGAAATTTAGACAAAACATAAATTAGGAGGGAAGTTCAGTTTTTTTATATAGAAATTATTCAATTAAGGGAGAAGAAGTAATTAAAAAATAAATAAATTTTTTACAGAAATTCTATAACAATTAATATTTTCAAATTAGATATAACAATTAATACTTTCAAATTACATCATAAAAAATAAAAAAGTTATGAGTAAATATACGTCAATTATTTTGGCAATTAGGGTACGCTAATCAAGATCATCGATTGTTATTTAGGGTAATTGACGATCATTTAAAATCAATGATGGTCAATAACAACCAACTAGGATCAATGATGATCAATTAAGATATATTTCAATGGTAATGGACAATTATAGTTCACTTGGGTCAATTATGATCACTAGTTGTTGTTCTAAGGTAAATGATAGTCAATTAGGGGTAATGATGGTCTAGTAGTGTCATTAATAGTTAATTAGGATCATTTACGGTTAATTTGATCATCAATGGGCCACTAGAGTTAGTTTTGGTCAGATAGGATCAATGGTCATTAATTGCTATTGATGGTCCATTAGTGTCATTAATAGTCAGCTATGATCAGTAAGGACCATTTAGGGTTGATTTGGTCATCAATGGGCAATTTCAGTTATTGTTTTTTTCAATTAGGATCAATCATGGTCACTAATTATTGTTTTCTGGCAAATGATGGCAATTAAGGTTATTGACGACTTATTAGGGTCATTAATGGTCAATTATGACCAACGATGATTATTTAGTGTTAATTGGTCATCAATGGACAACTACAATTATTTTTTGTCAATTAGGATCAATCATGGTCGTTAATTGTTATTTTAGGGCAAATGATGGGCAATTAACGATCGATTAGGGTTATTAACAGTCAGTTAGGACGAACAATGACTATTTATGGCTATTTGGTCATCAACGGACAACTAAAGTTATTTTTTGTCAATTAGGATCCATCATGTTCATTAATTGATTTTTAAGAGCAAATGATGGGCAATTAACGTTATTGACAGTCGATTAGGGTCATTAACAGTCAGTTAGGACCAACAATGATTATTTAGGGTTAATTTGATCCTCAATGACAACCAGAGTTAATTTTTGTCAATTAGGATCAACCATGGTCATTAATTGTTGGTTTAGGACAAATCATAGTCATTAAGGTTATTAACGGCCAAATTAGTGTTATTGACGACCGATTAGTGCCAATTAAAAGATATTAAATAACTAATAACCATCAGGGGGCGGAACTATAAAATTCCAACCGAATACGTATAAATTAACAATACTGAGCGAAAAATCATGAGGGCGGGGCCCAGGGCCCTCACTAAGCTTCGCCAATGACTACAAAATGTATCATACTGACAATTAACTACTTTTCATCTAGCAACCATATACAATATAAAATTTCACAATGCAATACTAAATATATGCAAAATATATAAAATAAAAAACAAGAAAATGTGAACCTATACTACATTAATCAGATTATACATTCATTTGGAAAAAAAAACTCGATTTGAACCGGGAGGAAACGTGGTTCACCGAATTTGTAGGTATTGAAGATTGGCCAATTTGGGATTCGATGTAATCTCCAATTACGGGGGAACTTTCATGAAATTTAGACAAAACATAAATTAGGAGGGAAGTTCAGTTTTTTTATATAGAAATTATTCAATTAAGGGAGAAGAAGTAATTAAAAAATAAATAAATTTTTTACAGAAATTCTATAACAATTAATATTTTCAAATTAGATATAACAATTAATACTTTCAAATTACATCATAAAAAATAAAAAAGTTATGAGTAAATATACGTCAATTATTTTGGCAATTAGGGTACGCTAATCAAGATCATCGATTGTTATTTAGGGTAATTGACGATCATTTAAAATCAATGATGGTCAATAACAACCAACTAGGATCAATGATGATCAATTAAGATATATTTCAATGGTAATGGACAATTATAGTTCACTTGGGTCAATTATGATCACTAGTTGTTGTTCTAAGGTAAATGATAGTCAATTAGGGGTAATGATGGTCTAGTAGTGTCATTAATAGTTAATTAGGATCATTTACGGTTAATTTGATCATCAATGGGCCACTAGAGTTAGTTTTGGTCAGATAGGATCAATGGTCATTAATTGCTATTGATGGTCCATTAGTGTCATTAATAGTCAGCTATGATCAGTAAGGACCATTTAGGGTTGATTTGGTCATCAATGGGCAATTTCAGTTATTGTTTTTTTCAATTAGGATCAATCATGGTCACTAATTATTGTTTTCTGGCAAATGATGGCAATTAAGGTTATTGACGACTTATTAGGGTCATTAATGGTCAATTATGACCAACGATGATTATTTAGTGTTAATTGGTCATCAATGGACAACTACAATTATTTTTTGTCAATTAGGATCAATCATGGTCGTTAATTGTTATTTTAGGGCAAATGATGGGCAATTAACGATCGATTAGGGTTATTAACAGTCAGTTAGGACGAACAATGACTATTTATGGCTATTTGGTCATCAACGGACAACTAAAGTTATTTTTTGTCAATTAGGATCCATCATGTTCATTAATTGTTTTTTAAGAGCAAATGATGGGCAATTAACGTTATTGACAGTCGATTAGGGTCATTAACAGTCAGTTAGGACCAACAATGATTATTTAGGGTTAATTTGATCCTCAATGACAACCAGAGTTAATTTTTGTCAATTAGGATCAACCATGGTCATTAATTGTTGGTTTAGGACAAATCATAGTCATTAAGGTTATTAACGGCCAAATTAGTGTTATTGACGACCGATTAGTGCCAATTAAAAGATATTAAATAACTAATAACCATCAGGGGGCGGAACTATAAAATTCCAACCGAATACGTATAAATTAACAATACTGAGCGAAAAATCATGAGGGCGGGGCCCAGGGCCCTCACTAAGCTTCGCCAATGACTACAAAATGTATCATACTGACAATTAACTACTTTTCATCTAGCAACCATATACAATATAAAATTTCACAATGCAATACTAAATATATGCAAAATATATAAAATAAAACAAGAAAATGTGAACCTATACTACATTAATCAGATTATACATTCATTTGGAAAAAAAAACTCGATTTGAACCGGGAGGAAACGTGGTTCACCGAATTTGTAGGTATTGAAGATTGGCCAATTTGGGAGTCGATGTAATCTCCAATTACGGGGGAACTTTCATGAAATTTAGACAAAACATAAATTAGGGGGGAAGTTCAGTTTTTTTATATAGAAATTATTCAATTAAGGGAGAAGAAGTAATTAAAAAATAAATAACTTTTTTACAGAAATTCTATAACAATTAATATTTTCAAATTAGATATAACAATTAATACTTTCAAATTACATCATAAAAAATAAAAAAGTTATGAGTAAATATACGTCAATTATTTTGGCAATTAGGGTACGCTAATCAAGATCATCGATTGTTATTTAGGGTAATTGACGATCATTTAAAATCAATGATGGTCAATAACAACCAACTAGGATCAATGATGATCAATTAAGATATATTTCAATGGTAATGGACAATTATAGTTCACTTGGGTCAATTATGATCACTAGTTGTTGTTCTAAGGTAAATGATAGTCAATTAGGGGTAATGATGGTCGAGTAGTGTCATTAATAGTTAATTAGGATCATTTACGGTTAATTTGATCATCAATGGGCCACTAGAGTTAGTTTTGGTCAGATAGGATCAATGGTCATTAATTGCTATTGATGGTCCATTAGTGTCATTAATAGTCAGCTATGATCAGTAAGGACCATTTAGGGTTGATTTGGTCATCAATGGGCAATTTCAGTTATTGTTTTTTTCAATTAGGATCAATCATGGTCACTAATTATTGTTTTCTGGCAAATGATGGCAATTAAGGTTATTGACGACTTATTAGGGTCATTAATGGTCAATTATGACCAACGATGATTATTTAGTGTTAATTGGTCATCAATGGACAACTACAATTATTTTTTGTCAATTAGGATCAATCATGGTCGTTAATTGTTATTTTAGGGCAAATGATGGGCAATTAACGGTCGATTAGGGTTATTAACAGTCAGTTAGGACGAACAATGACTATTTATGGCTATTTGGTCATCAACGGACAACTAAAGTTATTTTTTGTCAATTAGGATCCATCATGTTCATTAATTGTTTTTTAAGAGCAAATGATGGGCAATTAACGTTATTGACAGTCGATTAGGGTCATTAACAGTCAGTTAGGACCAACAATGATTATTTAGGGTTAATTTGATCCTCAATGACAACCAGAGTTAATTTTTGTCAATTAGGATCAACCATGGTCATTAATTGTTGCTTTAGGACAAATGATAGTCATTAAGGTTATTAACGGCCAAATTAGTGTTATTGACGACCGATTAGTGCCAATTAAAAGATATTAAATAACTAATAACCATCAGGGGGTGGAACTATAAAATTCCAACCGAATACGTATAAATTAACAATACTGAGCGAAAAATCATGAGGGCGGGGCCCAGGGCCCTCACTAAGCTTCGTCAATGACTACAAAATGTATCATACTGACAATTAACTACTTTTCATCTAGCAACCATATACAATATAAAATTTCACAATGCAATACTAAATATATGCAAAATATATAAAAAAAAACAAGAAAATGTGAACCTATACTACATTAATCAGATTATACATTCATTTGGAAAAAAAAACTCGATTTGAACCGGGAGGAAACGTGGTTCACCGAATTTGTAGGTATTGAAGATTGGCCAATTTGGGAGTCGATGTAATCTCCAATTACGGGGGAACTTTCATGAAATTTAGACAAAACATAAATTAGGAGGGAAGTTCAGTTTTTTTATATAGAAATTATTCAATTAAGGGAGAAGAAGTAATTAAAAAATAAATAACTTTTTTACAGAAATTCTATAACAATTAATATTTTCAAATTAGATATAACAATTAATACTTTCAAATTACATCATAAAAAATAAAAAAGTTATGAGTAAATATACGTCAATTATTTTGGCAATTAGGGTACGCTAATCAAGTTCATCGATTGTTATTTAGGGTAATTGACGATCATTTAAAATCAATGATGGTCAATAACAACCAACTAGGATCAATGATGATCAATTAAGATATATTTCAATGGTAATGGACAATTATAGTTCACTTGGGTCAATTATGATCACTAGTTGTTGTTCTAAGGTAAATGATAGTCAATTAGGGGTAATGATGGTCGAGTAGTGTCATTAATAGTTAATTAGGATCATTTACGGTTAATTTGATCATCAATGGGCCACTAGAGTTAGTTTTGGTCAGATAGGATCAATGGTCATTAATTGCTATTGATGGTCCATTAGTGTCATTAATAGTCAGCTATGATCAGTAAGGACCATTTAGGGTTGATTTGGTCATCAATGGGCAATTTCAGTTATTGTTTTTTTCAATTAGGATCAATCATGGTCACTAATTATTGTTTTCTGGCAAATGATGGCAATTAAGGTTATTGACGACTTATTAGGGTCATTAATGGTCAATTATGACCAACGATGATTATTTAGTGTTAATTGGTCATCAATGGACAACTACAATTATTTTTTGTCAATTAGGATCAATCATGGTCGTTAATTGTTATTTTAGGGCAAATGATGGGCAATTAACGGTCGATTAGGGTTATTAACAGTCAGTTAGGACGAACAATGACTATTTATGGCTATTTGGTCATCAACGGACAACTAAAGTTATTTTTTGTCAATTAGGATCCATCATGTTCATTAATTGTTTTTTAAGAGCAAATGATGGGCAATTAACGTTATTGACAGTCGATTAGGGTCATTAACAGTCAGTTAGGACCAACAATGATTATTTAGGGTTAATTTGATCCTCAATGACAACCAGAGTTAATTTTTGTCAATTAGGATCAACCATGGTCATTAATTATTGCTTTAGGACAAATGATAGTCATTAAGGTTATTAACGGCCAAATTAGTGTTATTGACGACCAATTAGTGCCAATTAAAAGATATTAAATAACTAATAACCATCAGGGGGTGGAACTATAAAATTCCAACCGAATACGTATAAATTAACAATACTGAGCGAAAAATCATGAGGGCGGGGCCCAGGGCCCTCACTAAGCTTCGTCAATGACTACAAAATGTATCATACTGACAATTAACTACTTTTCATCTAGCAACCATATACAATATAAAATTTCACAATGCAATACTAAATATATGCAAAATATATAAAAAAAAACAAGAAAATGTGAACCTATACTACATTAATCAGATTATACATTCATTTGGAAAAAAAAACTCGATTTGAACCGGGAGGAAACGTGGTTCACCGAATTTGTAGGTATTGAAGATTGGCCAATTTGGGAGTCGATGTAATCTCCAATTACGGGGGAACTTTCATGAAATTTAGACAAAACATAAATTAGGAGGGAAGTTCAGTTTTTTTATATAGAAATTATTCAATTAAGGGAGAAGAAGTAATTAAAAAATAAATAACTTTTTTACAGAAATTCTATAACAATTAATATTTTCAAATTAGATATAACAATTAATACTTTCAAATTACATCATAAAAAATAAAAAAGTTATGAGTAAATATACGTCAATTATTTTGGCAATTAGGGTACGCTAATCAAGATCATCGATTGTTATTTAGGGTAATTGACGATCATTTAAAATCAATGATGGTCAATAACAACCAACTAGGATCAATGATGATCAATTAAGATATATTTCAATGGTAATGGACAATTATAGTTCACTTGGGTCAATTATGATCACTAGTTGTTGTTCTAAGGTAAATGATAGTCAATTAGGGGTAATGATGGTCGAGTAGTGTCATTAATAGTTAATTAGGATCATTTACGGTTAATTTGATCATCAATGGGCCACTAGAGTTAGTTTTGGTCAGATAGGATCAATGGTCATTAATTGCTATTGATGGTCCATTAGTGTCATTAATAGTCAGCTATGATCAGTAAGGACCATTTAGGGTTGATTTGGTCATCAATGGGCAATTTCAGTTATTGTTTTTTTCAATTAGGATCAATCATGGTCACTAATTATTGTTTTCTGGCAAATGATGGCAATTAAGGTTATTGACGACTTATTAGGGTCATTAATGGTCAATTATGACCAACGATGATTATTTAGTGTTAATTGGTCATCAATGGACAACTACAATTATTTTTTGTCAATTAGGATCAATCATGGTCGTTAATTGTTATTTTAGGGCAAATGATGGGCAATTAACGGTCGATTAGGGTTATTAACAGTCAGTTAGGACGAACAATGACTATTAATGGCTATTTGGTCATCAACGGACAACTAAAGTTATTTTTTGTCAATTAGGATCCATCATGTTCATTAATTGTTTTTTAAGAGCAAATGATGGGCAATTAACGTTATTGACAGTCGATTAGGGTCATTAACAGTCAGTTAGGACCAACAATGATTATTTAGGGTTAATTTGATCCTCAATGACAACCAGAGTTAATTTTTGTCAATTAGGATCAACCATGGTCATTAATTATTGCTTTAGGACAAATGATAGTCATTAAGGTTATTAACGGCCAAATTAGTGTTATTGACGACCGATTAGTGCCAATTAAAAGATATTAAATAACTAATAACCATCAGGGGGTGGAACTATAAAATTCCAACCGAATACGTATAAATTAACAATACTGAGCGAAAAATCATGAGGGCGGGGCCCAGGGCCCTCACTAAGCTTCGTCAATGACTACAAAATGTATCATACTGACAATTAACTACTTTTCATCTAGCAACCATATACAATATAAAATTTCACAATGCAATACTAAATATATGCAAAATATATAAAAAAAAACAAGAAAATGTGAACCTATACTACATTAATCAGATTATACATTCATTTGGAAAAAAAAACTCGATTTGAACCGGGAGGAAACGTGGTTCACCGAATTTGTAGGTATTGAAGATTGGCCAATTTGGGAGTCGATGTAATCTCCAATTACGGGGGAACTTTCATGAAATTTAGACAAAACATAAATTAGGAGGGAAGTTCAGTTTTTTTATATAGAAATTATTCAATTAAGGGAGAAGAAGTAATTAAAAAATAAATAACTTTTTTACAGAAATTCTATAACAATTAATATTTTCAAATTAGATATAACAATTAATACTTTCAAATTACATCATAAAAAATAAAAAAGTTATGAGTAAATATACGTCAATTATTTTGGCAATTAGGGTACGCTAATCAAGATCATCGATTGTTATTTAGGGTAATTGACGATCATTTAAAATCAATGATGGTCAATAACAACCAACTAGGATCAATGATGATCAATTAAGATATATTTCAATGGTAATGGACAATTATAGTTCACTTGGGTCAATTATGATCACTAGTTGTTGTTCTAAGGTAAATGATAGTCAATTAGGGGTAATGATGGTCGAGTAGTGTCATTAATAGTTAATTAGGATCATTTACGGTTAATTTGATCATCAATGGGCCACTAGAGTTAGTTTTGGTCAGATAGGATCAATGGTCATTAATTGCTATTGATGGTCCATTAGTGTCATTAATAGTCAGCTATGATCAGTAAGGACCATTTAGGGTTGATTTGGTCATCAATGGGCAATTTCAGTTATTGTTTTTTTCAATTAGGATCAATCATGGTCACTAATTATTGTTTTCTGGCAAATGATGGCAATTAAGGTTATTGACGACTTATTAGGGTCATTAATGGTCAATTATGACCAACGATGATTATTTAGTGTTAATTGGTCATCAATGGACAACTACAATTATTTTTTGTCAATTAGGATCAATCATGGTCGTTAATTGTTATTTTAGGGCAAATGATGGGCAATTAACGGTCGATTAGGGTTATTAACAGTCAGTTAGGACGAACAATGACTATTTATGGCTATTTGGTCATCAACGGACAACTAAAGTTATTTTTTGTCAATTAGGATCCATCATGTTCATTAATTGTTTTTTAAGAGCAAATGATGGGCAATTAACGTTATTGACAGTCGATTAGGGTCATTAACAGTCAGTTAGGACCAACAATGATTATTTAGGGTTAATTTGATCCTCAATGACAACCAGAGTTAATTTTTGTCAATTAGGATCAACCATGGTCATTAATTGTTGGTTTAGGACAAATGATAGTCATTAAGGTTATTAACGGCCAAATTAGTGTTATTGACGACCGATTAGTGCCAATTAAAAGATATTAAATAACTAATAACCATCAGGGGGCGGAACTATAAAATTCCAATCGAATACGTATAAATTAACAATACTGAGCGAAAAATCATGAGGGCGGGGCCCAGGGCCCTCACTAAGCTTCGCCAATGACTACAAAATGTATCATACTGACAATTAACTACTTTTCATCTAGCAACCATATACAATATAAAATTTCACAATGCAATACTAAATATATGCAAAATATATAAAAAAAAACAAGAAAATGTGAACCTATACTACATTAATCAGATTATACATTCATTTGGAAAAAAAAACTCGATTTGAACCGGGAGGAAACGTGGTTCACCGAATTTGTAGGTATTGAAGATTGGCCAATTTGGGAGTCGATGTAATCTCCAATTACGGGGGAACTTTCATGAAATTTAGACAAAACATAAATTAGGAGGGAAGTTCAGTTTTTTTATATAGAAATTATTCAATTAAGGGAGAAGAAGTAATTAAAAAATAAATAACTTTTTTACAGAAATTCTATAACAATTAATATTTTCAAATTAGATATAACAATTAATACTTTCAAATTACATCATAAAAAATAAAAAAGTTATGAGTAAATATACGTCAATTATTTTGGCAATTAGGGTACGCTAATCAAGATCATCGATTGTTATTTAGGGTAATTGACGATCATTTAAAATCAATGATGGTCAATAACAACCAACTAGGATCAATGATGATCAATTAAGATATATTTCAATGGTAATGGACAATTATAGTTCACTTGGGTCAATTATGATCACTAGTTGTTGTTCTAAGGTAAATGATAGTCAATTAGGGGTAATGATGGTCGAGTAGTGTCATTAATAGTTAATTAGGATCATTTACGGTTAATTTGATCATCAATGGGCCACTAGAGTTAGTTTTGGTCAGATAGGATCAATGGTCATTAATTGCTATTGATGGTCCATTAGTGTCATTAATAGTCAGCTATGATCAGTAAGGACCATTTAGGGTTGATTTGGTCATCAATGGGCAATTTCAGTTATTGTTTTTTTCAATTAGGATCAATCATGGTCACTAATTATTGTTTTCTGGTAAATGATGGCAATTAAGGTTATTGACGACTTATTAGGGTCATTAATGGTCAATTATGACCAACGATGATTATTTAGTGTTAATTGGTCATCAATGGACAACTACAATTATTTTTTGTCAATTAGGATCAATCATGGTCGTTAATTGTTATTTTAGGGCAAATGATGGGCAATTAACGGTCGATTAGGGTTATTAACAGTCAGTTAGGACGAACAATGACTATTTTATTTAGTCATCAATGGACAACTAAAGTTATTTTTTGTCAATTAGGATCCATCATGTTCATTAATTGTTTTTTAAGAGCAAATGATGGGCAATTAACGTTATTGGCCGTCGATTAGGGCCATTAACAGTCAGTTAGGACCAACAATGATTATTTAGGGTTAATTTGGTCCTCAATGACAACCAAAGTTAATTTTTGTCACTTAGGATCAACCATGGTCATTAATTGTTGCTTTAGGACAAATGATAGTCATTAAGGTTATTGACGGCCAAATTAGTGTTATTGACGACCGATTAGTGCCAATTAAAAGGTTTCATGCATTAAAATTACTTTACTTGGAAATTATCCGAAATTTCGAATCCGAACTATCTGAAAATTCGGATATCCAAATTTTCGAATTCGGATTCGGATATTAAAATTGGAAATTTTTTAATATTTCGGTATCCGATATCCGAAATATATTTTTGTTAATTATTTATTATTTTTTATTATTTCAAAACCCTAGAGATAAAAGGCTCATTTCTCCTTCACTATTCAGATTTCACTCCAGCCCCAGCCACCCCTGCCCCTACGACTCTAATCCAACCCCGACGAGCGACGACTCTGCCACTGGCCACTCTTCGTTCCGCCGCAAAGCCCTAGAACATTGCCGACGACTGACGACTTCGGTGTTCTACTCTTCTTTGTTTTGTTTTGGAGTGGAAGTGTAGCAATTGTGAGGAACTTGGTAATCCATCTTTTTCTTGAATTTGTTGAAAATTTCTTAAATTTTTTGACTTTCTTGAATTTTTTATGATATTAAATATCTAATTCATGTCTTTAGGTGTCCAGAAACTCCCTCCCATCCTAATTCATATTCCCGCTCATTTTGTTACAGAGTCTAGGGCTTGTTTAGATGTTTATTTTAAATTGAATATTATGATTTTGAATAATAATTTGTTGCCTTTAGTATATTTCAACTAAAAAATACATATTACTCTAGCCTAGAAGATGATAAAATTTAGGCATAATTTGAAAAGTTCCAAGTCTGAGTTTATGCAAATGAGATATGATTTTTATGACCTTAAGAGCATTCTCATCAGTTTCCATATCCCCATCTCAATAATTACACTAAACATCACTACATTTTCTCTCTCATTTTCAATTAAATAATATTTTTTTTATACCTTTATCATTACCTTTTCTCTTTCCTCCACTCACAACACTTTCAAAAAATATTAAAAAATTTATGCAGGTGAACAGTGTTTTCCCCAAATATACAAAAAAATTATACATTTTCTCTCTCCTCCACTCACAACCACTTTAAATCACTCCCTAAAATATAAGAAACACCACTCACAAAAATATATGCTCTAAGTTCTAGATTTTGAAGTCAATTCATTTACTTTTGCATATACTTAGTTTGCTTTGATCTTCTTTTTGGACACCTATAGCACAATGGTTGAAACTTGTTTGGTATGATAACTAACATTGCAACTATTACTTAATTTGCTAACTGAGATGGGTCTAATTTGGTTGTATTTGACACACGAAAGGCTTTATGCATTTGTTGCTATACTGACGAAAGGAAATTTGGTTGTATTTGACACATGAATGACACTAATATCTCCTACCAGGAAATTTGGTTGTATTTGTTGGGATTTGTTGTTTGGAAGTTAAGTTGGAACATGTTTATTTATTTAAAATTCAAACAAAACTCTATCAAATTTAAATCTCAGGTTAGATTGCATATGGTAAAGTGATTTAAATTTTCTTTTCAATTTATTCTATGAGCGTCTTGTAATCACTGATATTGTTGTTAATATAAATGATTTTCGAAAGTTAATTTAACATAAGTGTAAAGTGTTTGTGTTAAAAGAACTTCTACACCAAAGCTAACATTTCATGTCTTTAAAAACCTGGGATACTTAGGCTATTATTAATTGATTATAATAAAAAATCAGGATAATTTAATTTTTTTTATTTACGCTTTTATATAGTTATGCTTAAATATCTAAAGAAGTGTTTTATTTACTTTAGTGAAATTAGTTAACTTGTTCCATTCTTTGATGTTTAATGACGGTTGTTATTTGATTGTATTTTATTATCATTGTTATATTGTAGATCTCATTCTTTATTCGCAAATATCAATAGTGAGTGGCTTGAAGTCAATCACTCACCTCAGGCCTTGAGACAAGGCTACAAGGTTAGCAAGTTAAATTCTTATATGTTGTTCTATTGTTTAGTTGGGTTGCTTGGTCTATATTTTTGGATGCTTTGGTTTTATAGTTTTAGGGTGTGGTTAGTTTTATCATATTTACCCGAATAATTTATCTTTACATGACCGGTCAATTTTTGGCATATATGACCATTTTGATCGTCCACAATAATAAGATTTATTTCTTTCAATGCATTTTGTTTGTTTTCTCAAACGTCTTTTAAGCAAAGTAAATAAAATGTGGTCAGATTTGATCTTCTTAATTTACAATATATGTGTGTGAATGTTGACTTGTTCACCGGCCCGACCCGCCACGCCACACCCGTTTTGTTAGGTACAATGAAGATGGAATATATATGGATTTTATTTGCTCACCCCTAACTAGTAGCAAGATATCTTAGGTTTATATTTGTTATACAAAACTGATTTCAATTTTTTTTAGAATTTATTTTTTCTTCATTATTATAATTTTTATCATGAAAGACAAATCCCAAGACTCAAATGCCGCCAAGCCCTTTAGAATTTTGGTACAACCTGCATTTCAAAGCCGAGAAAGAAGGATGGCTAAATGACCATTCATGTATTCACTATGTAAGCATCTCCTTGTTAAAAGCTTTTGACTTTGAATTTTATTTTTTTCAAATGTTGATTTTCGGTTGCTACTAGTTTTAAATGTTCTACTTGTACAGTATATTATAGTAGGAAAATATTCTTTAGCATAAAAAGGTGACCATGGATAAATCCGATTCACCACCATTACTGCTAAGGAACACAAGTTTGAGAAAAAAAGCCATAAAAAGTGTTTGTGGAAGGTGGAAATCAATACAATCAGGATGAGAGATATGTGTTGGGCCTGTGTTGAAGAAAAATGATAATTGGATGAAACCGGCAGCCGAATCGTCTCAGTGGGATTCAAGTGAGACCAACGAAGTTTTGAGAAATCATGTTATTGCACTCTAGGAAAAACTCAAACAGAGTGACGAGAAAATGAAAAGGATGTCAAAGTTCATAAACACAAAGTTTGCAGATTTCGAGAGCCTAGTTGATAAAGTAAATTAAGAAAGTAGAGTTATAATTGTTGTTTAATGACTGAAATTTAATATATAAAGCTATAAATTTGTTATGTAACACCTGCATTGGAACTACTTTTCCAGTCCTTAAAGAAATTTGTCACGGATTTTGAATACATGTTCGGGACTGAATTAAATTGTATCGGAAACCATTTTTCAGTTTGTAAAAGATAAATATTTAAAGACTAAAAACTAGTAATTGAAAATACATAATAGGGATTAGTTTTTGTCACTGATTTTCAGTCCTTAAAGAAACACATTAGAGGCTGGAAAAACTTATATCTTAGACTGATTACCAGACTCAAAAAATACATATTAGGACTAAAATAATATGTTATATGAGACTGATTTTCAATCCCGACAACAAGTATATTATCGACTGAAATCGCATGGTACCGGGACTAATCCTTAGTCGTTAAAACCTCTTTTGGAGATAGATTTGATATGGAATCACGAACCTAACGAAACATATCCGAGACAATATAGACATTTTTTAAGGACTGAATATCAGTCCCTAAAGTTACACATTAGGGATTAAAATATTTTATTATCCGATACAAATTTTCAGTCGCTAATAAAATGTATTGGGGACTGAAATAACGTGTCATTCGGGGGACAAATTAAGGACTTTTTTTTTTGTATTAGAGACTAACTATTAGTCCCTGTTGGGGACATACAATGGGGACTGATGTTCAGTTACTAACCTAACTATTTAGGACTAAGTATCCGTCACTGACTGGGGACTGATGAAATCAGTCCCTGATAACCATTAAGTACTGATATGGGGGTATCAGAGACTAAATATTTAGTCCCAAATACCCTTATGTTTTGTAGTGGTATTCATGAACAAGCAAGATGAGAGAGGAATTGTAGTCAAGAACAAAGCCATACTTGTAGCTCAAGGCTATACTCAGGAAGAGGGAATTGACTATGATGAAGTCTTTGCTCCTGTTGCCAGACTGGAGGCCATCCGAATCTTCCTAGCATATGCTGCATCCAATAGCTTTACAGTCTATCAAATGGATGTCAAGAGTGTTTTTCTGTATGGGAAGATTGGTGAGGAAGTCTATGTCAGACAACCTCCGGGCTTTGTAGATCCTGCACATCCTAACAAAGTGTTCAAAGTAGACAAAGCTCTATATGGCTTACATCAAGCTCCTAGAGCCTGGTATGAAACCTTGTCAGGATATCTACTCGGCAACAACTTTCGAAGAGGTGTCATTGATCAGACCTTTGTCACAACCCCAAATTCCACTAACGGAGTTTTACCGTTTGGAAGGTGACACTCCAGGATCTTACTCATTAGTTACATCAAACGGCATTATATGAGACTTAAAAAGTCATAACATAAATGTTCAGAGTTAAATACGAAAGCCTAAACGTTAGAATGAAATCAAAAGTAATTACACGCAACAAGCGTCAATTAATGTAAATAAGTAAAATTGTTTAAAATGTTTGAAATGAATGATATGACAGTAGGACTCCATGCATGTCCTAAGTGTGCAACCTGTGCCAAAGCGACCTGAGAAACATGTAAGAAAACGTGTCAACACAAGGTTGGTGAGTTCACAGGTTTGTATGTAAATAAACTGTTTGAGTATTGTTGGATCCACATACGTAAGTCACACCTATTGCTAGCTAGGAAATGTACAAGTTACTCTAAGCGTTCGCAACCGAAGCTGACTGTTTGTGTTTGGGTGCCTTTCGCCATTGCTAACATCAACAATGGCAAGTGTTTAGGACAATTTACACCCGTTCGACCTCCAATCGAGCTAGCGCGACTAGCCCGGGTGGGGTTTATCAAACCCAGTAGTACTACTCAAATCTCCTCGCTATATACCTTATATTAACGGTCCGAGTGTGTAAGGATTTTGCATGTTATGTTTGCACTTAGGTACACAAGTGGTAATGAAATACTATGTGATCCATGTCCGTGTGTATGTCTCTCCCTGGATGGGAGACAAGTAACGGATGCCTGTTCGTATGCATGTTTCTCCCCAACGGGAAAACAAGTAAGATGATGTTTGTTTGTACGCATGTTTCTCCCTAACGGGAAAACAAGTAAAAGGATATTTGTTTGTATGCATGTTCCTCCCCAATTGAAAAACAAGTAAAATACCGTTTGTGTGTATGCATGTTTCTCCCCAACGGGAAAACAAGTAAAATAATGTTTGTGAGTATGCATGTTTCTCCTCAACAGGAAAACAAGTAAAATAATGTTTGTGAGTATGCCTGTTTCTCTTCAACATGAAAACAAGTAAAATAATGTTTATGTGTAAGCATGTTTCTCCCCCAATAGTAAAACAAGTAAAAAGGGGCCGTGAAACTCACCTGCGTTGCGTAGTAGGTAGTATCACACAAGTATGAGATTTAGAACCTCATGTGTTAGCCTGCACGGCTTACGTATGCCCTATAATTAATAACACAACAATTAGTGATACAACGGGATTTGAGACGACGACACGGAAGTTAGAACATCTTAACGCTTTCTAAGGATTTAAGAGTAGACGAACGCGTCTACGGAATTATATAAGTTTCTTAATATAATTATTAAGGAAAAAGCGTTACGTGTCGTACGTTAATAATGAAAAATAAATAAATACATTCGTACGTTAAAGTCGTTTACAAAAGTTAGGAAAATAATATAATTTAATATATTATTTTTAGGTTCGTAGTACTATCTAAATAATCATTTGTGTGGAAAAATAATAAATAAATATATTATTTTTAATCGAATATAATAACGTGGGTAAATAATATAACAATTATATTATTAATTGGTTTAAAACGTCACACGAGTTAATTAAACGAGGTGAAATAATATAAATTATATATTATTTTATAATATGAGTCACGGGATGAAAATAATATAAATATATTATTTTATACGAAGTTATGGTTTGAAAACAACATAAATATATTATTTTTAAAAGTGGGAATAATAATAAAATAGGTTTGTTTTCCGGGCTAAAACATTTTAATATAATATTATAATAATATGGGGATAGGTTTTTATAACTTAAATATAGTGAAAAAGTCCCAAAAACAAAAATGCAGGAGACCGGACTCGAACCCGGGTCTCATGCGTATGAGTCAAGGGTGTTAACCAAGTCCGCCCGCTAGGGTCATCGCATACAAGACCCGATTAAAAGACGTTTAATCCTTAAGTCTCCTGGGTCTTTCCCTTTACGCGACCCAGCCCCAAATCAATCCTCAAATCCATCGATTTGGATATCGAATGAACCAGCAAGCACAGGGGTTTTGTTAAGCATCGCATTGTGAACCAGAGGGTGGTTTTGATTGCAAAAACAACGAGTTTAAAGCCTTTGATTCTAGTTTCAAAAACCAAAACCCTAGTTTTATGAACACGGATTCAAATTCACCAAATCTTATATTAAAATATTTGGAATCATAGGGCTTTTACTAATTAGGGTATTTCGAATCAGTTCATGTGGTTTAATTGGATTGAGACTGATTCTAAAATCAAAACCCCCAAATCTGTCCATGAACAAACCCTAGATTCTGGATTAGGATCGATTCGATGATAGATGATCAAATTATCATAGGGCTTTCAAAGAGTGGTTAATTGAGAAGCTACCCATATGAATTAATTGAATTTTGAACGAGTCTAGGGTAGGTTTCGATTAAACTGAAAACCCGACGAACCCTAGAATTGGTTTGAGTTGAATTTGACAATGTACGCCCTAATTAGCATAGGGCTTTTGATTTAAACACTAAAACGAAGCTGTAGATGTAAGTAATTACCAGAATTGGATTTGGATTGATAGTATTCGACCAAATGGGGTTCCGGCTTCGTATAGTTTGATCTCCGGCGACTCTGCTTCCTTCTCCGATGCAATTTGATGATGTAGTAGGTTCAAGGAGACTCGTTTGAGATGTGCAGGGTCATATTTGACAGAAAAACGATCGAAGTGAATGAATTTGGTGCGTATATGATAACAGTCGACGGTTATGGGTTTAATGTCCATTATTTGAGTTTAATTTCGAATCAATGTTGGTGATTAACATAGCAGTTATGACTGTTAATGTCGAGGACGTGCTTGATCAGTTACAATTTCAACTGAAATCTACTATTGCATACGAATTAGGCTCAAGAACGATCGGGTTGACTCTCAAAAGTCAACAGAATTAAAGATGGGTTAATTGCAAGTCTAGTCCCTGTAGTTTCATGTTCTTAAGTTTTGAAAAAGTTGGCAGAATCATTCCCTGTGGTTAGAAATGAGTTAAGAACTAGTCTGTTTGACTTTCAAAAGTCAACAGGAACAAAACACACTGATTTTGACTTCTAAAGTCAACAAAATTAGGTTTTGTCTATTTACGTAGTTAGTCCTTGTAGTTTTAAGTTCAGATAATGATAGAAACAGTCCCTGACGTTTGAGTTAAGTTAATTAGGTTAATTTTAACTGGATTTGGATAACAAAGCTAACCTGAAAAGTTTGGGTTATGACAACCTTGTTCATAAAAGATGAAGGGGAAGAAATCCTACTTGTACAAATCTATGTTGATGACATCATCTTTGGATCAACAAGGAAGAAGCTATGCAAAGACTTTGAGGTCCTGATGTACTCAAAGTTTGAAATGAGTTCAATGGGTGAACTAAATTTCTTCTTGGGACTCCAAGTCAAACAAGTTCCAAATGGAATCTTCATCGGTCAATCCAAATATGTCAAGAGCATTTTGGAAAGATTCAAGCTGGCTGAGTGCTCTGCTATAAGAACTCCTATGCAAGTGCATTATCAACTGACTCCAGACAAATATGGTCAAGACACTGATCAACATCAGTATCGTGCAATGATAGAATCACACATGTATCTAACTGCCTCAAGGCCAGATATCATGTTTGAAGTATGCCTCTGTGCAAGATTCCAAGCAGCTCCAAAGAATACACATCTTCAAGCTGTCAAGAGAATTTTTAGATACCTAAAGGGAGCCCCAAGACTTGGGCTATGGTATTCTAAAAATGGTAACTATGGAGGATGCAACTTGGACAAGAAGTCCACTTCAGGGGGATGTCAGTTTCTGGGAGGAAGACTGATTTCATGGCAATGCAAGAAGCAAATTTGTGTATCAACATCTACAGTAGAAGCAGAATACATTGCAGCTTCAAGTTGTTGTGCACAAGTCATCTGGATACAAAATCAAATGCTCGATTATGGGATGAATTTCACGGCAACTCCCATTCCCATTAACATTGACAACATGAGTGCTATATCAATTACAAATAATCCTATGCAGCACTCCAAGACAAAGCACATTGGCATCAGGTATCACTTCATAAGAGATCAAGCTGAGAAAAAGAGAATCATTTTAACCAATGAGCAATATGCTGACTTGTTTACAAAACCATTTGATGAAGCTAGATTTAGATATTTAGTTGAATCCATTGGTATGATGAACTTTGATTAAAATCTGTCTCTAAAATCTTGAATAAAATGTGTTTGTCTTTTGTCGTAAATAATATGTTAACAGTCAGCAGCAAACATTTTTGCTGCTGACAGGTTTAGTCATCAGCAGCAAAGAATTTGCCACTGACTGCTTTAAGTTATCATCAGGAACAAGTTTCCTGTGGATAGCTTTAAGGCAATCAGCAGCAACATTTTTGCTGCGGACCATTACATCCATCAGCAGCTACCAAGTTTGCTGCTGATATACTTAACCATCACAGCAACCAAGTTTGCTTCTGATAGGCTTAACCATCCACAACAACCAAGTTTGTTGCTGATGGGTAAAATGAGTCCAAATTAACTTTTACCCGCTGTAAAAACTACTTTCAGTCTTTACCATGATTGCTACAGTGTGTTCCAGCTGTAAAACAGTGAAAAGTAAATAGGTTGTACAGTACAAGTAATTTTTATTTTTCCCTCCTTTGCCGTTATAACACAAATCAAAATTCTTCCTTCACCACTTCACATTCAATTCCGACCTAACCCTCACTATTTTCTCTCAAGCATTCAAAGCTTTCCCATACTTAACCACCTTTCAAAATCTTCCTCCTTCCCTCCAAATCTAACCATAATGGCAGAAGTCGACATCAACTATCCTGATGACAAATTCTCAACTAACCATAATCTAACGGCATATCTTGTCAAAGGGAAGAAATTTGAAGGGTTCGACGACATGATTGACATCCTATGTCGATCAAAAATCCACTTTGCACTCGATGTCAACCCCACAATCTATATACTTCACATGGAGGATTTCTAGAACTCTGTCGTCTTCTCTACCGAACAAGGGACTCCCCAAATCAGATCCAAAGTAGACGGCAAAGACATTACCATCACGGAAGCCACACTCAGAAAACACCTCAAACTTCAAGAAGATGGTGCCGCCAACTTGTAGGTCCAGATTTCACCTAGAAATCTCACAAATGATCGATTCTCTACACACAAAGGCGGAAACAGTGTGTATGGAGGTGAAACAGAGGATAGAAACAGATTTTGGTGAAGATAACGGGTTAAACACACTCACAATCAATACAAATAGGATATGAAATTGTAAGAACAGTGCACAATTACTCAAAATGCAAATGTATTGATTGATGAACAATGAAAGAGAAGGTTCAGGGTTACAGCCGCTACTCACTCCCTAAACATTCTCAAACTAGGCTATGTATAGTAATTGACAGGTATCGAAACTATGTCAACCGAAACTACTAGTTTCGGTTGAACATTTACAAATGAACACCCTGTTGAAACTACTATCTATCGAAACTACTAGTTTCGATTGAACATAACTCAATCAAAACTAAGTAGTTTCGATTGCCCAGACCTAACTACGATAAAGCAGTAAATTACAAAAACTGAAATTACAATTAAAGTAAGCTAAGCTAAGATTGTTCAAAATACATTAATGACAACAGCTTAATAAAATTACAAGACTCTACAATCTCCCCCTAAGCTGTTGCATTACTGTTTTCAGCCCATCACTAAGCAGTTGGTCCTTCAGTAGGCTTCTGGATGAAAGGCTTGACATGTAGGGTCAGAACCAGTTGATATGCCTTTGCATCAACCTCATCTTCATCGCTGTAGGCTTGAATATGATTCTTGAAAAGCACCTCCAGATCATTTGGTTGAAACTTCAGTAGCTCTAACGGTTCAAAGATCACCATATCTTCCTTACCTTCACACTCAATCATGGCACTTCCAATATTTGGATTGTAGTACCAATTCTTGAAGGTTTGGAGTTAGACAGGCACTGATTTGGGAAGAGTGATGGTTTTGTGAGTTTGTGCTGGTTTGTACCTTAAGAAGACATAAGGCTTTTTGGTTTTGGGATGAAACCTAGTCTTTTAAATTTTCTTCTTGGTCTTTCTAGGCTTCATCCCCTTGAAGTCACAGTTGACTTGGGTGTGCAGGAAGTGTTCAAAGTCTGAAGCCATCATCACCTTCCCTGGATTTTAAAGGGGAAGCTTGGCTAGATCTCTTAGGTCATAGAAGGGGAGAGTTTGGAAGTCAGTCATATTCTTGAAGTGCTGAACTCCTCCCATATATCTTCTAATGATGAACAACTTCCTTTCTGCATCATACTTCCATCCAACAGGAGGCCTCTTCAGCTCTTGATGTTCATCTATCCATTCATAAGTCTGAGGGCTCTCCTCCTCTACAAGATTTCCTAACCAAGGTTTCTTCGGGTTTAGGTAGTTAGGATCAATAGTAAGTTGAGTTGGAGCTTGAGTGGCTTCAGGCACTGTTGGAGTGGGTTTTTCAGTTACAACAGGCTTCACAATGTTGAACTGTACATCATCTTCATCTTGGTTCACATTGGATAGATGTAGGTCCCTCCGGGTGGGTGTGTCGGATCGATAACGTGTGAGAATGTAGCCTAGTAAACAGGTGCAGAATGCCCGTTACTAGGGGGAACAATGTATGAATGAAAGTATGAGAATCAACACAAGGATGTACTAATAAATAAACTGTCTATTGATATCATAGTGTTTCAAACAAGTACAGATACATATGGAAAGACTTCTCGACTGATACTAAGTTGATCTATGGTACTTGTGTCTGCAAATACATCTGTGTTAAAATGAAACAAAGTTATGCTATTTATAGACTTGGTCCATGCGTACTTGGCAAGTACGCATGACCATCCTTCATGCGTACTTGTCTAAGTACGCATGACCATTGTACATGAAAAATACGCAGGAACACATCCTTGCGTATTTGTTTAGTACAATCTCAAAACAATCCAAGTTCAAACATAAACAAGACATATTACAACTCGATAAACAAAAATACAACAAGTACAGAATACATACAAGACTGAAATAAATAATAACAAAAGCTTTAGCTCGATCTAGAGTGTCTGTCACAAAACATGCATCAACAGACTCCCCCTTGACAGCATCTCTGGATATCTTCAGTCTTTATGAGCTTCCCGCCTGACTTCCACCACTAATCTTTGTTTTGTAATCAAAGCAGAACTTCACCAGTTTTTTGTACTTAGTGGTAAGAATTTTGGTCCACTCATCTGTATGTAGACATTCCCTGTCTACCAGCACCTTCAAATCTGACACTGAAAAATTGATGAAATTGATTTCATCAAATACTCGGATAATCTCTCGCAAGCTTTCTTTCTCAATCATCATAGTCTCCCCATTAAGTGCATCCACATACCAATACCACATTCTACTCAGTATATCTTGAGAAATTCTACTTAATGGTATACGGGTCTCACATCGAACTGGTTCGTAGACCGGCCTTTTCAAGAATTTTCGTGTCACCGGATGAATCACCGACTTATCCTTGACACGCCTTGGGATCTAAGGCTTAAAAATCTTGAAATTTCTGGATCGGCCTTCCTTTTGTAATGCATTCCAAAGACTTCATGCTACTGCATGTGATGATTTTCCACACAATTCTCAGTTGGCTAGGCTGACTAAGTCATACTTTAGTAAGGAATTGAATGCATCAGTTGATGGTCTCAGGTATTGTACTCCACCTGATCTTTTGATTACAAACAATCCTTTATCATCTTCGAACCGTACTAACAAAATCATTCCTGTCGCACCATATTTATCGTTATACTATGGTTTATACCATGGCGCCTCCTCAACCGTTTGCTTAATCCACTCCCGGGGTATGTTCCTTCAGGAGGTGCCACTTGTCCCTGCTTCTTTTGTAGGATTGGGATCAGGAACGTTGGTTGTGGTTTCATTCACATCAGCAATAGGAATGGTAGGCTCGTCCTCTTCCCTGATTACGGGAGCTTCGAAAATTTCCCCATCTTCCAGCTCATATACACCTTCTCCATCTCCTTTCGGGAACTCCACAATCACATCGTTCCCACATTCGTCCAAGTCATCACCGCTGTCTATCTCTCCTTCTTCAAGTTCTGCCAAAGCCCCTATCATGATTTCATCATTTAAGTTAGGGCTTGTAGCTAACTCTTCTAATACCTCAGTCGGTGTTTTCCATTATCAGCACCACCACTTTGTTGTTGGGTGGACTCCCCCTGAGCCGTAGGTGTGTCTTGTGTTGGCAAGACATCTTGGGTCTCACCACCACTTGCACTGAGGGGCCAGCATTGGGATCATCGTCCTGATCCTTTTCTTTTGTGAGGTCGACATGGTGGCAAGCTTCTTCTTGTGCCCTTTTGCTTGTCTCCCCTTGAGACTCAAGCTGTTTTGACAATTTTTCCACTAAATCAACCATAACCTGATGTTCACCTCGTTGGATCAGCATTTCGTTTTCCATAGCAGTATGGGTGGTGAGGAACATTTCATTGAGATTGAATTGCATCTTTTGAAGCTCAAAGAATGAATTCATTTGTTCCTCGATGGCTTGCCACTGATGAGTCAATTTGGTGTTAGAGTCAACAAGTAAATTGATTTGAGTTTTTTGGGAAGCTACTTGTGACTCTAAGATTGAAATCCTTTGATCCCTAGGATCTACCACCTTTGTTGTAGAAGGTTCACCCGTCTCATGAATGGTATCAGCAAATAGCTCGGATAAGTCAAAATGATGTCCCATGTCACCAAACTCAATTGAGTGTGCGTACTTAGCTAAATACGCACACACATAATTTTTCATGCGTACTTAGCAAGTACGCATGAAGAAAACCCTTCATGCGTACTTGCTAAGTACGCATGGTCTGAGTAAGTGCTCAATTTTTTTAACAAGTCCAAAATAAAAATTCACGGTCTAAAGTCCTTTTAGCGTGTTCTAATGATGTCGAAAATGGCAAAGAGACTCAATGCAACTAGGTTTGTCTTCTATTACAAGTAGCACATGTCTCATTTGAACCAAACAGGGGCCGACGCCACTAAGGCTCAAACCTAGGATTAAAAATCCAATTTTTGTAAGTTTAAATCATGAAAGTTGTGTTAAACGACAGTGGATGATGATTAGAAACTTGTTTTGATACTCAATTTAACATGCAAACACGTTGTAATTCCAGAATTTCGAGTATCATAAACCCTAGTCTCAAGAACACTAAAATCACTCAATTTTGATAGATTTAACGTTGGAATTGGTCAAGATTCTCACCAAATGATCTTTGAGTGAAGTAGTAACTGAATTTGTGATAACATAGAAGTTTTCTAGCGAAAATGATTAGGTCATGAAAGTGAAGAGCGGGTGTTTGAGTGAGTATTAAATGCTAAGTGTCGTTTTATATACCCCGCCCTACAGGTTGTGCGTACTTAATTAAGTGCGCATGAACTACTTCATGCTTACTTAACAAGTACGCATGAGTTAAGTCGTGCGCACTTGTTAAGTACGCATGGCTTAATTCACTTGCCTTTTCAAACTCAAAAATCCTTGTTGTTTATGAAGATTTCTAAGACGAACATGATAGATACGTTCAATTGTTGTTTGTAACAAAAATGTTTCTAGAAGTTTAAAAATCTTTTTGGCTTTTCTAAGTGTTAGGAAATGAACTGGACAGGAAATCTTTTTGTCATTTTGTAAAGTTTATGTTAAAACACACGGAAAATCTTTTTGTTGTTTTTCTAGAGTAAATAGAATATAGAGTAATTGAATACTTACAATGAACGTCTTTTTGGTCAAGTCATAATCAGAGGATCATATCAGGCTAACATGTAGCAATAGTGATATCGGTAAACTTTCAAAGAATATGGGATCATATCATGACATACTTATTTGAAATCAATTTTGAAAGTCATATCATAGTAATTCAAATTGTCAATATTATATGAGTTGAAACTATAACCATTCTTGGACCAAATTCATGTGAGTTATGGTACCGTTTAAGGTTCTACAATGTGTACCCCACGGTTACGCAGACAGAAAAGTAAATGCATTATCTCAAGACATCTAATGTTTTCCCAAGGATTATCAATATCACCAGGTTGAGGTAATATCATTTAGCACATAGAAATCAAGCAGAATCCATAAGGATTATCAAGAAGCAATTGATTCATTTATCTTGGCTCGTAAGTATTTTTGTTGATTCAGGCTAATTGATATGGAATCCGAAGATTTGGGTAGCGGGATCCAACTGTTATCTGGATTTCTTCAATGGAACAGATGTGATCCAAGGGATAATTATGCTTGACGGTTGTTATCGAAGCATATCATAGTTCAACTTCCCATTGCATACTTGTGAGTATGGGCAGTTGTGACAATCTGACTTTTCAAGATAACTCAGTTAGATTTCTGTTAAATTTTCTGTTAAGTCCTAACCCAGTTAACCCAATATTAAATCTCAGGGACTGTTTCTGTCATTGTTTGATTTAAAACTACAGGGACTAGTTGCATAATTACTCTAAACTCATTCTGTTGACTTTATGAAGTCAAAATTTAGAAACCTTGTTCCTGTTGACCTCTCAAAAGTCAAAATTCGTTTGATTTGTTCTCGTTGACTTTTGTAAGTCAAAATTCGCAAATTCTTGAATCCAAACCTAATCCTTAACCGAAATTCGTTTGATATGGTAACGGAAATTCACCTTAATGCTACTAACTCCCATTATGGGATCATTACTGAACAATAATTGTGCGAATTAAACCCAATTGTGGGTGTTTTTGTCGAAACCGTCGACTCTCGGTTTATTAACAACCAAATCCGACTAAATCAGTTATCACTCCCCCAATTGATCGTCTACGCACATCAAACGAGTTACACTCAAGCTTTTTCACACACCAATCGGGTCGGAGACACAGCCGTAATCGCCGGAGATCAACCCCGTTGCCGACGACAATCGTTTTAGTCGAACGCTATCAATCCATCACGAATTCTGGTAATTACTTGCACCTACAGTTTCGTTTCTGTATCTAGATCAATAACCCTATGTTAATTGGATCGTATAACACCGAATTAAACTCAAACCGTAACCTAGGGTTCATACGAAACCCAATTTGGGGCTTTCGATCCTAAACTTGATTAAAATTCAATTGAATTACATGGATAGATTCGCAATTACCTACTCTTTGAAAGCCTCACATCTATTGAATCAAACAATATCGAATTGATTAAAATCCGTAATCTAGGGTTCATCATAAGTTCGATTTGGGGGTTTTAACTCTAGACCTAACCAAAATGAAATTAAATCATATGGGCAGATTCGCAAACATTTACTCATTAATAGCCCTATGTTAATTTGATCTCACAACATCAAATCCTTCAAAATCCAGAACCTAGGGTTCATACGTTTCGGGTTTAATCGGATACTAGTCTAGACACTTTTTAAATCCAATTAAATTATACTAACAGATTTGAAAATTCCCTTTTTGTTAAAAGCCCCATGATTCCAACAAGTTTTATTATCGGATTCGTTCAATTTAATTCCAAGTTCAACCTAGGGTTTTCGGTGTTTTCAAACGAGAATTAACGGCTTTAAACTTGTTAGATTTGCAATTAAATTCACATATAGATTCGCAAACATCTGTTGAACGAAACCCCTATACATTTGATTCAAATCGTGGTCGGATTCGATGGATTGGGGCTGGGAATCGGTTTCGGCCTCGATAGGGGGAGGGTGAACACTTTGACTGAGTGTTAAAACCCATCCATTTCAATTCCTGTTGCGATGGCCTAGCGCCTGAGATGGTTAAAGCTGTGTGCGTGTGTAGGAGAGACCCGGGTTCGAGACCGGGCTCCCACATTTTATTTTTGGAGCATTTTCTTGTATTATTTTAATATAAAAATCAAACCCTATAATATTATATTATTATATAAATGAGTTTAAGCCCGGGAAACAACCCGTAGGATCGGGTTTGAATTATTAACCTATTTTTATATTATTCTCACTTTTGTAAATAAAATATTTATGTAATTGTCAAACAAAAATAATATGTTTATAATACTTTTAAACCGTAACTTCGTATAAAATAATATATTTATATTATTTTCAACCCGTGACTAATGTTACTAAATAATATATATTTATATTATTTCGTATCGTTTTATAACTCGTGTGACGTTTTAAACTAAATAATAATATAATTAGTTATATTATTTACTCGCATTTATTATATCGATTAAAAATATTATATTTATTATTTCTCCACAAATGATTTTTTAGTTAATTCGACGAGCCTAAAAATAATATATTAAATTATATTATTTTTCTAACTTTTTTAAACGACATTAACGTACGAGTTTATTTATTTATTTAATATTATTCGTTATTAACGTTCGACTCGTAACACTCTGATCCTTAATTAGTATTTTAAGAAATATATATATATATATATATATATATATATATATATATTTCCGTAGACACGTTCGTCTACTCTTAAATCCTTAGAAAGCGTTAAGATGTTCTAACTTCCGTGTCGTCGTCACAAATCCCATATGTCCCTAACTTATGTGTTATAATTATAGGGCATACGTAAGCCGGGCATACGTAAGTCGGGCATACGTAAGCCGGGCAGGCTAACACTTGAGATTTCAAATCTCATACTTGTGTGATACTACCTCCTACGCAACGCAGGTGAGTTTCACGGCCCCTTTTACTGTTTTTATTTGGGGGAGAAAACATGTCACAACCTTTTTGGTTTATTGTAATTCATATGATATCACTGTTGAGGCTAAGCGTAACACACTATCATGAAAAGTCCTCACACATATCGGATCGTTAATATGGTATGAACGAGGTAATTTTGGTAGTACTACTGGGTTTGACAAACCCCACCCGTGTTAGTCGCGCTAACTCGATTGGAGGTCGAACGGGTGTTATATTGACCTTAACACATTAGTCAGAGTTGATAGACCTGGCTGGAGGCAAACAAACAAACACATTGTTAGTTTCGGTTGCGAGCGCTTTAGCAAAACATGAATATAGGCATGCAACCTATTGATATGCATATTGAATGTACATAATCCGTAAACGTTTTACTTTAAATGATTGAAACCTGTGAACTCACTAACCTAGTGTTGACTCGTTTTCTTACATGTTTTCTCAGGTTGGCACTCAGGATCATGTTAAGTCATGCATGTGTCTTGGACTCCAACTGAAATAATTATCTACCGAATAATATTTATGTTTTGTTTGTAATTGGACTTGGGCGCGTTGTTTTGCGCATTTACTTTCATTTAACGCTTCCGCATATACACTCTGAACCTTGATCTTTTATATTATTACATTTCAAGTCCCATATAGTGTCGTTTGAAGTAACTGATGTCTGAGATCCTGGTTTGTCACCTTCTAAAACGGTAAAACTCCGTTAGTGGAATTTTGGGGTGTGACAGCAGTGAAGTGAACTGAAAGTTATGATAAAGACATAACCCGAAACTGGTTTCAAAGGATAATACTAACCAAAATCTTGCATTCTATTTCTGATAATGATATTTTGTTAATCTTATACATACTCACACATCATAACATGGGTTCAAATCACAATTGTAAAAAAGATATTTAGATTTTCACACTACTAATGATTTAATGAATGCTTCTAGCCTACTAACAATTTCAATTAATGATATTTGAAATATTTTAAGTAGTCAAAGTGCAATCATTTCCCAAATTGTGCAATCTAAGAAATTTAGATCACTAACTGATGTGCAATCATTTCCTCTAATTTGGCATGTTCGGCTTAACACGCGAATGAGTTGTCATGTTCGGTTTCGGTGTAGTAGAAAAGTGTTACCTAACACAAACAATTTTTTATGTAATAGTTTAGTATTACCTTATCGAGATAATCTTGAAAACCTATAAGTTAAATAATAAAATAAAACAAGTTAAAAAACTAAATAAATAAAGACATATATACATACACATATACAAATATATAAGTAATACATTTAAATTAAAATAATTACAAATCTATATATTCATATATATTTACACAAACCTATATATGCATACATATACATGCATACAAATTTAGTCTCCCTATTTATTTCTTTCGAAAGAGGCGTTGATATAAAATAAAAAAGTCACCATTCGGTCGTTCCCTAATATCACTTTCAAAATTAGGTGTCTTGAATATGATATATGGTACATATATACAATATAAATTTTACGTATGTATGCATCATATACATGTGGGTAGGTGTTACTACCTCATATGCGAAGTATATATATTATCCATATGCAGGTTACTCTCTTCTCTATGACACGCTATCTCAATTTATACAAGAGGTTTATTAATATAACAATATTATTAAATTTCAATAGGTTATTGTGTAATCATAAAAATAGTTTTAATCTTGACAGGTTACCTCGAATTAAATTCCAGTAGGTTCGGATCAGAACACAAGACTTTGAAAAAAAAAATATGGGTCAAAACGGGTCATTTTTTACAAAGTGATAACCTCTTTTAACTACATTGAAGCCATAACCAGGTGATAAACTTAAATTCACATTTCACAGCTGGACTAAAAGGCCTTTAACATTCTTAATCTATGTATGAAGCAACAAACATTGTTATAAATTTCTCAATCAGGCCTTTAACTTCTAGACCCCACTATTCAACTTATCAATCAACCAAGAGTAAGGGTTTGACCAAATTTCTTTAAAATAAACTAAATTAACAAAAACCTATAAAACCCTAAAATCTATAAAAACCTAAAAAAAACTTATATACATACATACAACAAAGGAAAACACACAAATTAACTAATATGACGACATGTCGTCGGGAAAGGTCCAAAAAATAGCAAAAAAAAGAGTGTATCTTACTATACGAAGAAGATGAATAGCTCCGGAGGTGGATCACGGGAACGGTCGGCTGGGACAGCAGGGGACGAGGGTGAATCACAGAAGGGACGGCGATGGTGAGCCTGTGACGGGGGAGGCTCACAGTAGAGACGGGGATGGCTAACAGTAGAGACGGGGTGGCTAACAGCAGAGACGGTGGTGGCTCACAAAGGTGATGTGGCCGGTGGACGGCTAGCAACGTGAGAGAGAGAGAGAGTGGCGAATTTAGGGTTAGAGCGTGAGAGGGAGAAAACAATTGGGGAAGAATGAAAGAGTAAAGGTGTTTTAAGGTCTGCTAACCTATTTACAACGACATGTAGTCGCCGTTGGGTAGCCCGACCAATTAATTAGCCGGGAATAAAATAAAAAAGTCAAAATAAAAAATATAATATATTAGTTGCGACGACACATCGTCGTAAAAGGATAAATCACTTTTTTTTTAAATTAATAACTTAAATTATACAAAAATAAATAAATAAATAAAATAAAACACCCATATCCCGATGACACGTCGTCGAGATATAGTTTTCACACAGTGCCAAATTTTTCGTCGAGCGCCAAAGTTTCCCGCTCGAACATTAGCGACGACATGTCGTCGTAAAAAACCCAGTCAGGTCAAAAAGTCAAACTCAACAATCACCGACGACACGTCGTCATGTTAGGGTGGCTATGCCGACGACAATATGTCGTCGGGAAAGCTTCGTCGTAGCAGCATGCAATTCTTGTAGTGAAATTTAGGATGTGTTTGCAAACGACATTTAATTTTTAATAGTCTCTCTAATTTTTCTTCTGACTATTTGCAACCGTTTAACCCGCGAATAGATTAGCGACCGTTATGAGACCGAATTATATTATAGGTTATAATTTATCTTTTTTTCTTAAAGTTGTGACCGGTATGTTGCCAACATTTAAATTTTAATATATAACTTTTTTTATCTTTTTTAATCGTTTTACAACTAAATTGATGCGGTCACAAATCTTGCAACAAAATTAACTAGTTTTATACTTGTCCCGTGGCCGGTGTGCTTTGATGTATTTTTTTTAATATGGAATAGCTATCTTTCTTTGAATTGTAAGTAACAAATAACAAAATAACTCATTTGTAACTTTGTTATATACCAAAATAACATTTAACAGTAAAAACAAAACATAGAAATATCAACGTGAAATTCTATAAAGTTGTCAAATGAAGTAAAAGAGCACATAATTTTTTTCTTAACACGAACATGGACTATAAGATCATCCTATCAATTTAATATCAGTGGCCTCCGACATGTTTGTTTCGTACACAATTGAAGTGAAATCGGTAGATCAAAATATTCATTGAAAAAACATAAAATGTATAATATTAATTATGTTATATGCTGTTTTGAACATAAAGATTAATTTAAAAAATACATTAGTAAATAATAACATATTGTCAGGTAAATGAACCAATATTATTTTATAATTTTATAGAATAGTATGAGTAACATAACTTACAAGGTTAGAGAATGTCATATTGTTTATTAGGCATCCTCAAATTAAGCAATTTTAAATGATGCACAAACACAGATTTAGTAACATATGCTCCAACATCTTATAAATACTCTTAATGTAGGCTAACAATCTCAATGTGAACATAACAATCTAAAAACTTAAATTTGGGGCCTAATGAAATAATCAAGAGATTATTTCATGAACACTTATACATAACGTTAATGCCTTTTCATCATTAGTTTTACGCAGTTCGAATACATTTCGGGTGACGTTTGACTCGTTTAACTTGTTTCTGATTTTACCCTTTGTTAAACAAATGCATTTGACCCGTTAAGAGGCAATGTAAAGCCCTGGATAACCATTAAATGGGTCAAAATGTCAACCTCTATGTAAAATAAATACAGTCAAGTAATTTTTTTTCAGAATTCTTTTAGCACATGGAAAATCATCCACTTACTTGGGTTGTGTGTTTTGAGTCTTCTACCGGTGGATCATTTGCTGTGGTTTGATTTGTATCTTCAATTCCTAAAACTGGGATTACGAATTCATAATTGTCTGAATAAAAACAATAAGGTGATAAATTCATAAAACGCTTGATGAGTAAGAATTACATAAAATAGAAAACACATTGTACACACACTACAAAAAATATACTCAATAGTGGCGACATATGTCGCCGTTAATGCTCCCATTTGTCGCTGCTAATACTAATAGCGGCGACAGTCGCCGCTATTTCTTCGCCGCTAATGCTCACCCGGTCGCCGCTAATTCGTATACGTCGCCGCTAATAGTGCACCAATAGTGGCGACATATGTCGTCGCTAATACCATTTCGTCGCCGCTAATACCTTCTGGCCCATTATTGCATGTCGCTCTAATGCTAATCTGACCCGTTTGCAGTTTTTCCGTGTTTTCATTATTTCCAGTATTCTTATAAACATACATATATTACAAAACCTGCGTATTTTCTATTTTTTGGCCTAATATAACAAAAACATAACCACAAATAAATTAATATATAAGGTTAGAACATAATGTTAAGATTTTTTACCCAATCAAGCTATTCCAAATCTAAAAACAACATAAAAACTAAACAATTAATCTTCATCCTCGCCGTCGCCCTCGTCTTCATCCCTACTAATGTTAAGATTTTTGACCCAATCAAGCTATTCGGGTCTAAACGGGTCAAAACATGCATTTTACATCTATCTATCTACATACATACAACTTTCGTGTCTAAATGAGAACTCTTGCCATAATACCGATGCTCAAGTGTAACCACAGCAGCTCCAAACTTCTTAGCCAAAACCTATTTAAATATTTTTAAAAATCAGTAAAATATAACCCATTTTTATACAAATTTATAAAATCTTATAACACAAGAGATCCAGTGAACAAACATACATACACTGATATAATCATTTGATATCCCACCACATGCAGATTCACCACATATCTTTAAGAAGATTGGACCATCAGGAACCCTGAATTCATCCAAGTATTCATAATACCGTTGTCCAAATTTCCGATTAACTAACATACAAAATATGTAACAAAAAAATTACCTAAGTCAGGTGGTCAGAGACGGGAGCTGGAGTCGGGCGGTCGGAGACGAGAGCCGGAGTCGGGTGACCGGAGAAGTAGAATCTCATCCTAAATAAAAACTAATTAACACAAAGTATCAATAAATTTTAAAATAAAACTCCCAAATTACCCGGTGGTGGTTGCAGGTGGTGGTGCGGTGGTGGTCCAGCAAGCACGAGGCGGTTGCAGGTGGTGGAACGGCAATGTGGTTGCTCGTCGATTTGTGGGAAGAGGAGGTCGTGAGCTGCGCGATATGTGGAGATTCTACTTCTCCGTCAGCTGTGCAATTTGTGGGAAGAGAGGCTAGGGCTGGAAATGAGGGAAAGTGGTCCGGGAGGGAAATATAGGCGCCAGATTATTACAGGTCATTGCGTCGCCACTATTGCCTACTGAGCCCTAGCCCTTGGATCAAGTCGCTTATCAACGGTCAGATGAGTTTGATAAGGATTTCACCCGGATTATGAGCAATAGCGGTGACATTTGGCATGTCGCCGCTAATGTTGTCGCCGCTATTTCTTGTATTTCTTGTAGTGACATATAACATAATTTTGTTATTAATCGAATTAGTAAAACTTCCAAGTGGGTCGGTTAACGGGTCAAAGCGGGTGACCAAAAGGGACGATTTTGTAACAGGTCTGATTAATGAGACCCACAAACACACGGAATAGGTAATTAAAGAGCCAAAAAAGAAATACATGTAGTTAAGGTTAGCAAGAAGAAAGTTGGAAGCAAGTGAATGTGAAATTCCTACAAGTAATAATCCAGATTAGTTTGGTTATTAATGTATCACTCACATGTAGTAAATCTTCCATGCAGCATCAAAAGACTCTATGATACAACATAAAAAACAGGTTTGCATTCGGCAAAATGACAAATCAAAATTGTTAACACAGATTGAAATAGATCACCCACACAAGTCTCAAGAACCGGTTAACATGGATTGAAACAGATCACCCACCCAAGTCTCAAGAACCCCTCGTTGGAGCCAACACTGACACTACATGAAACATAATTTTCAGTCACCAATATGCCTAGCTTCACTACATTAAAATTAATTCTCTCTTACATTACTTAAAGCTCTTAGCCTCCCTGTTGTGGGCCCACCAGAACAGCCATGAGTATCTAGACAAACCTCATATGGTTCTTCCTTTACAATATGTCAAGCTTCCACATAAGCTTTTAACCCTGAAATAGAAAAGTGATGTCACATTCTTGTTTAATAAAACCCTAAGATCAACGACTAACATTAAAACCTTACATTCCATTGTAACAATCCATTTCCCATTCAAAATGTCCATGAGAACTTTCAATGTTCTTAAGCATACACCATTTGAATATGTGGCAGCAATCACATGTGTGACGGTATCTTTCCAATCTTTTGAAACTAATGCACCATTACTTCTTGCAAAGTCAACCAAAGTAAACTGTATTTTCAAAGTCAAGGACAAGAAATGATCCATGAACACATAGATTTATAAGATCTTAGCGAAAAATAAATAGTTTTCTTTTTTCCTTTGGAGACCTACCAATACCCTGCTAACAAATGAGATTAGATAAACACAACTTATGCTAGACATATGACCTTTCATCAGAAAAATAAAATAATTTTGTATACCAACCTTTTGTTATGAAGAAAGAACTTAACCACATAACACCAATTTCTTTCCACCATTTAGCCACGCCGTGCAATGATTCAGATTTGTAGATGCTCGGCAATCAGAAAAAAAAATAAACTTAAAAATAAATTCATTGAATTTAATTATCCAAAAACAAATTCAGTTTTTTTTTACCTTTTATCACTATCTTGTTTCCCAGCTTTTGACTTCTCTTTGACCTAGAAATTTATGAGAAACATGTTTTGGATACAACCACAAAAAGTCTTCCTGTAAAAGACATACAATTTAGAAAATTATGAACATAATTATAACAGCAAAATCCACATGTGTGCATAAATATTTACTTACACATTCCCTCTTTTATAATTCCCAGATCACTTGCATATCCGCCTCAAGATAATATGCATAACATATGATGAAACTATGAATTATATATGTAAAACTACAAAGACACATATAAATAACCTAAAAGATTTAAAACTATACATGAAAAGAATTCTTGGGGGCTGAGATTGGGGGGTTTGTCACGAATTACTCTGTGATTATCTTCAACCATGTCATTTGCTTCGCAGTATATAGCCTACATTGCAAAATGCAAATCATTTAACTATCAAATTACAAAAGAACAATAATCCCCAACATAATCTTCAATTGTAAATGTCAAACCCTAATATCTTCCCACATAAAATTTGTAATCAAATGAACAACTATATATGGCTTGTTATCTGCCCCCAATTTGGAGTGAAAAAACAAGTACAAAATTTCAGATCATGAATCAGGAAACAAAACCAAATAAAAACCCTAGTTTTAAAATTTCATGAATAGAAATGTAACCTAATTACTTACTCGCGTTTCCTTATCATGATTCGCTTGAAGATCTTAGACTTTTAGGCGTGATTCATCTTTTCTCTGTGCATCTTCAAGTTCTTCTTTGTTAATTTAGGGATATCGAGGATGCAAGGAGACTGGTTATTGTTTTGTATGTTTCTGCTTGCGCCTGAGATATCAATCGATAAATTAAGGAACATTTCAAACTAAAAAAAATGCAAAAATCGAATTGAATAATGAGAGTGGAATCAACCGTAGAAGTTGGAGATTGTTGTAGACAGGTTTGGTGACGAGCAATTAGCTAAACCGTGACGCTCCATTTGATCGATCAACTGGGTTACATTTGCAATTACCATCGGTGGTTTTGGAGAGGCAAATAGCCGTGAACATAACTTCATCTTCCCCTACAGATTTTAAGTAGCAAAAGAAAGAAATATGATTTGTGTGTATGTTACGGCAGCGTAGTTGTAGATGGAGGTTACAGGCGACGCGGGAACTGATGTGGAGGGAACAGGTTGTAGCAATTGTAGGGAACAGGTATTTCATGTTTGTACGGATGAGATCAATCTTTCTGATCAAACGGCTGAGGTTTATCTAAAAACAGTTTGATTTAAGACGGCCATGATTAATCCTTACTTGATCGAACGGCTCACGGGACTAATGGCAGAAGTTCAGGGTCAATAATATAGAGTAATATATTTTTAAGTTTTTTTTACAAATTAGCGAGTAGCTTGTGATCGATATTTAATTTTTTTCACGAACTTGCGAATGGTTTGTGATCGTTATATCCAATTTTATTATTCATTTTTTATACATGTTTTTCGACTGAATTGATACCATTGAAAATTTTGCTACCACTCTGTTATTGAATATATCTTTTACTTCTAGTTTATTTTTTGTCACAAATTTTTGACTGATTTGGGAACGTTATTCTAAAATTTAAAACCTTTTAAAACTCTATAAGTTTTACTAATGTCATTTTAGTTCCCGCATGAAGTACTTTGGGGCTCTTAAATAAAATCGTTGTTAAAAATGTTATATTAGGAACACCTTTAGCTAATATTTCGTGAACATTACCGATTGATTTACAATTTCATACCACCTAATTAGAAGATGTGTGTACAATCTAATGATATTTACTACATCTAAGGATTAGTATATCCTAATCCTTACCATATTTGTTGATTAACTAAATAAGTTGTTGTGTCGTTTATATATATTTACCATACCTTTGACATGCATAAGTAGATGATTGGTTTAGTAAATGTATAGTATTTCTATTGTACATTACTCTAGGCAAGATCACACATGATAAATTTACATGTATTTAACGATAATAATATAAATAACCATTTATTACTCGTCCAATATAGATTAGAATTTGTAATAAAGCTCAATATGCAAGCTCCAACGAGAATCACCACAATGCCTATCTACAACAAGAAGTTGGCGATGCTTATTGTTCTCTTTTATTTTCTAGAAAATAGTTACAAATTTCACAAGGATTGAAGTATCATATCTTGTACTTAAGACCATGGAATGCGTTAAGGAACAACAATCAAGGTAAGTAACTAGGAAACACTTTTGACTATGTTTAAATATAATAGGGTTAGACGACGTTAAAGTTACGCCCATAAGCTAAATCTCAAGTTCCTTACAATCCATAATTAAATGAAACAAGTGGTCCCAAACAAGATGGAAGGTATCTATATGTTATGTGTAAAAGAAGCATCTGCCTCTGATTACTTTCGAACTTAGTGATCCGTTACATCCGTGTTTAAATTTGTAATTAAAAAGAGAAGTTTCCAACTAAAGGCTTCAAAACTCTGGTCCCAAGTTCACTCACTATGATTCGGGTAGTGGAAGTCGAGTATAGTCATGGAAATGAGTTCCTAGTTATATAAAGATGATGTATAGATCACAAGTTAGCTCTGGCTTTCGCTTGTGCCTTCCACTTCAGTTCTGCTAGACATTTCTACCAAAAGAGAATGAAACATTTGTACTTGAAGATGAAAACTAAGAGCAATGTTATGTCAAATATATTGCATACAAGTATTGGCTATATGCAGGGTGGAAAAGCTTTGCACGTAACTTTATTGAAGAATGAAGAAGACATTTTGGTGTTTCTGCTAAAACTGCAAAAATTGAAGTTTTGCATACTTAAAGCCAATAATTTGAGTGAAGCAGATCAAGATCTTAGCCCTTTGAATTGTGAAGCAAACATAAAAAAAGTGTCACGCCACCCGTCTTCTATAACAAAGAAAAACAAGCAACTAGAAAAAAAATACACAAACACCTACACCTTCTTTAAGGTCCACCCCCACCATTGTGACCAACACAATAGACCATCGAGCAAGGGTAGCGAATAGGGCGATTAAGAAGTTCTAGAATGTTCGAGAGAGTCCAACCCCTCTCTTTTAATTCTAGAAGCCGTATTGTTTGTGATGTCATAACAAGTTACTACAAACTATGGTTTTGAAAGAAAGAATTACTTCACGATGTTGTTCCTCAAGGCTTGTGTTACATGTTAGTATCGAGTATGATTTGTGAAACTGTAAGCATAGGTAATGAGATGATAAAAAACTACAAGCTCACCAGAACTAAGGAGGTATTTGAATCGTGTGATAAATCCATTAAATCTTTTAATTGGGCAAGAAGATTGCTTTTTACGTGACAAGATACAAGCATATTCAACACTTGTGTGTGATTCAGAAGGCGCATTGGGTATAAAGCAGTATGTGAAGGCAAATAACAAACACAAATATGATGAATATGAAATCAAGAAAGTTGCAACAAAGCTTAAGGAGTAGAAGGAAACTGCTAACAAGTTTGTGGGGATCGCAAATTGTTTGGAACATAACGTTGACAAGTATGAAGATTTCAAGTTAGTAGCGTGTAACAGGTATGGTTCCCTTAAACGTTTTAGTAGTTCCTTCAACTCCTAAAACATTGATGCATATTTCATGATCTCATTTTCAACATGTTTATATTCGTTTTTCCCTCCATGTACCACTTTAAATCCAATGTGCCTTTTAACTTAAACACAAATGTTGCAAGGGTTTGCATTTTATCACATAAAAAACCAATCTTCATGCCCAAAAGCTCAAACGATTTCACGGAGTTTTCCCATATTTCAAACGCTCCTTAGTTATGGTTAGCTTGCAGATTTTTTTTTCTCATTATCTGTGCATATAGTTTTACCAATCATAACCGCTACTAACTAGCTTGTAATACAACCCTTCGGGAAGCCCATTGTGAAAGAATTATTTATAAAAAACCATTGTTTTAGTAACTCGTACAGACGTCAATGGAAAGCTCACGGTCAATGCAGACTTTTGACCATAAGATGCAAGTATTGAATGATTTCCCGAAATGATATAGAGGGTTTCAAGGTCTCTAACACTCTAGAACTTTTGAATTGTCCTATCACTACTGTTTCATGAAGATTTGTTGTGGTGGCAACCGAAGGGGATGGATCGTGAAGAATGGGCAGACTTTTTGTCCTGTTTTGGAATACGGTTAATACACCCCATATTTTTGACATTTATACTGTAACATTCCGGTTTTTATAAACTACTACTAGCGACACTCAAAAGTCGGCCGAGACAAGTCGGCTGGGAATATTGCCCGAAACACTTGAGTGTCAGTCGAGAGTATCGGTTGTGACACTTGAGTGTTGCCTGAACTTGCGTTCAGGACTTGTGTTAGGAGGGTCGACTCTCTGCGGACGATTCTCTGATCGTTGGCTCTCTGAGAGTCGACCCATCACTCTCTGAGGGTCGACCCATCACTCTCTGAGGGTCGACCCATCACTCTCTGAGGGTCGACTCTCTTAGAGTCTGCTCTCACTTCTACTTCTTCGCTCTCACTTATTCTTCTTTCTCGCCGAGAATCAGCTTTTTGAAGTGTCGACTCAAGAACTTTGTCTTCAAACAAGTTTATTTTTTACCCAAAACTCAATTTTTTTACGTCTAAAGCATCGATCTAGCTTCCATGAAGCTAGATCTATACTTTATTTCCCTTTTCACACGTAAAAATCAAATCTTTATCTTTAAAAACCCATTAAAACCCTAAAACCCATTAGAAACAGAAACTCAGATCTGAGGTCGTTTGTTAGCTGTTGATGCTTAATTCCTACTTCTCAAACTTCTAGCAACATCAAGCAATAAAGCTTGGCACGTGATGAAGATCAACAATGGTGATCTTTGAGCTATCTCTCTCTACTTTATCTCTCTAAGATGTGGGGGTGAAGATAATGAATGAAAGGGTGGAGAGGGTGGCTAGGGTTTTACCCTACACCCCACCCATGTGTTGTCATGGCCCGGCCCAAGGCCCGTCCCCCTTGAGCCCATTATTCCTTTATTCAAATCTCTTATTTAATTACCCCGACGCCCGTCTTTCGTGTTTGACATAAATTTCGGGATGTTACACCCGAGAGTATAGCAAACGGGAAATAATACTGATTAAATGGTACCAAATGAATTATTGTCATAAGAGTTTATTAATAAGAAATGTGGTGAATCTTTTTAAATGCGATACGAGTTGATAACGACTTATGCAACGATAACGATTTTTGGGATGGATCACCCTAATAACTTACTATAAAACTCACTCAGCGTATCAAACTTCTAGCGTGTAATTTAGGTAAAGAAAAGGAGTAGGATAGCGGCAAAGACGTTTCTTTTCATATACTACCCCAAACATTTAAAATGTTTAAAAGTTGGGATCAAAACGTTCTAAAACATCCTTTTGTAGTAAGTGTACAGGCTCAAAACATCTAAAATATTTAAAACCAGAGTCTCATGATACTTACATAAACTTTTTCACAGCATGTATATCAGCCTAAAATACTAAAATGTTTAAAGTAGGCATCATAGAACCCACAATTAGATATTTCCTTCTTTCTGCAATATCCCTACGTTCACAATCGGTAATGGCGCAATATTTGGCTTTAAGTCCTAGGTCATTACAACGTTACTTAAATAATAGTATCTATATTACTGGAAATAATCAAGTCTTAGAAAGGTAGTCAAAACCTTACCTCAAAACTATCTACAGCTAGTTGATGTCGAAACTCGGAGAACCAGACTTTCTAATGCGAACCGAAGCTTGGAATCACGTATACAAAGGTTATGTGTGTGTGTGTGAAAGTGTTGGTTTGTGTTTGAGATGTTAAAGTGAAGACCATGGCTTCTATATTTATAGGCTACCATGGCATTAGTATCGGACTGCTAAGTAGGTGGGTAGTGGACCGCTACCGCCTCTAGCGTCCGGATAAGATGCATGGGCCATACTTTACGAACCATACTTCACGGACAGTTAAGCTTAGGGATAGTGGTCTGCTATCCGTGTTGAGGCGTAACTGTCGTTACCGTCCTGGTGAAGGTCCGCTATTGGGTTTCCACGCGTTAGATTCCATCCATTCCCAACACGTGGCAGCTCATCATTGTTTTTCTTGCTCGTTATGTAGCAGAGCGTTAAGGCTCTCGGTAGCGGTCCGCTACCGAGCCTTTCAGAATTCTTCTTTTTTTACCCCCGCTCTTTGGGCTATTACTTGATCTAGTCCCTTGGGTACTTTTCCTTAAAATTGGGATGTTACATCCTAGAAGTAGTGAAGAATCTCTTTCTATGTTGATATGTCATATCTTTTACAAGTATCCCACATGATAAAAAAAATTAGAAAAATCGATGAACCAGGGGGGTATTCCTCGGTTATTTAAAAATAAACTCGGGAGGAAAATTATCATTAATACTGGATTCTTGGATCATCGTTAAATCCATACAAGCCCATAGGCTCTCCCTAATTGTTTATAAGAACAATACACTACTTATACAAATATTTGAACTAAATCCAATCTTATGTTAGTAAGAAAAAGTGTATATAGAACAACAAATTTCAGCTATGTACTAATTAACGAATCACCTTTTCGGCACAGGAAATATAAAATTAAGGCGCAACTGTTACATGTTAACTATTAATGGAAACAATATATGACAAATTGTACAACAATGAATAATCAAAAACACAACTTATTAAAATATTTAGATATCCGCTCTTGCAATCCACCCGCATTAGTTTCTTTATCTCGTAACACTTGTTGTTGCACGACCAACACCGAGGCCGAACTGCCTAGATCCACCGATGCCACATAATCACCAATCACACCCAACTCCAAACTTTCACTCCAACTAGACAAACCTTCAATCAATATCGGATTAACTCCCAACTTTCTTCCTACAATCCAAAGATCATACGATTCACTATTCATCGCGCGAATGGCCGCCACAGTTTCTTCCCCGTTCCTCACCACGACCTCGCGATACGCCACTTGTTCATTCCCCTCATATTTCACCCAAAACGCCGTCACCAGCCCATCGTCGAGCTTCTTTTCCATTTCATTCTCACCTTCACCGTTAAACGCAAGAAAGCGTATGACCGTAAGTGAAACATTCGGATTCCCCGCCATCCTATCCGCACACGCCAATGCTTCCCTGGCGTCTGCGCCGCCTAGGAAAAGCATAGCGAAATGGTGTCTAATACCGGCTACCGACATCCTTACATTATTCACTGGAGGCCTGAATTCGCCTTTATCGACAAGAACCGCCACTGAGCACGGCGAATGGTCCAGCACTGTGTAGTTTAGCGATTTCACATTGTTTTGAACCATATCACTCCCAGCCATGCTTGCCAATGGGGACATATTGAACGGCAAAATTATCAAAGAGGACTTTTTGTTCAATGCTAGCTCACAAACATCTTGGTACATGCTTCTTTTCGGTGCAACCGAGGTAAACGAGTGAACCTTGATCACATCTCTTTTGGCTTCCTGGATTCCTTGAAAAGCTTTGTGTATCGTCCCTGTCTCGTCCATGTCGCTTTTATCGGTGTTTTCTTCCTCCGAATGGTCTATGAAGACCGGGGCTGCTCGTCCCACAAGCTCCACTAGATGAAGTGAGTTAACCGCGAATGGACTGTGTACTGTGGGGTGAAATACATCTAGAAGATGAAGCATGCTTGGAACGCTTTCGTCGTCGAAGAAGCACACGAGGATGTTGAGCTCGGTGTTGGGCGGAGTGTGTTGAATGTTTCTTCGTTTGTTAATCATGTATGGCCGGTTAGGATTGTAGAAGAGGCTGATCATGGGCGTTGCTATACTCGTTAACAATGTAGAAAAAAGTACGAACATTGTAAACTGAGGAATCCCAATCATCTACATTTCCAACACACTTTTTTAAATCGCTTAGTAAATCACTACTAGAAAACATGTATATTTTATACAAAAGTTTCCGACAAGTTACCAAAAAAGAAATTTCCCACAACTTAGCGACAAATTTCCGACAAAACAAAAAGGTAATCATAAGATTTCCTACAATTTTCGACAAATTTGTTAAATAAGTTAGCTTCTATATTTAATATAATTGTCGGAATATTGTCGGAAATTACCAACGAAAGGCTTTTGTCGCTAATTCGTCGAAATATTAGTCGGGACTTTCTCGAAAAAACATTTCCTACAGAGTTTTTTCAACAAACATTTTTTGTCGGAAACTAGTCGCTAACGGCCAATTTCTACAAATTTCTCATCAAATCTGTTGTCGCAAATTTTTCAGTTTTTTGGTACTGGGTGTTATAGTTTAACATATTTATATTATAAACACAAGTAAAAAAGAATAAGGGAAAAAGAGGGAACCTGGAAGTCCAACCAGTGTATAAACAACAAAAACTCGACTTGACCTCTCAAGCTCATGATCAAACTTAAGGTGACTCCATCTTTAATTGGCATCTCAAAGAATCGAGTCATAAACAATGTTGACACAAACTTACTCATGTATCCGGTCAGGATTATTAAAAACAATGGTTGCAATGTTGCCCAAGCATCTCTCATCGCAAACACATCGGTCATCAAACCCATGTTTATATACGCAAACGGCATAAGAATGTCGGATATAAACGACTCACACTTCTGCACCAAAGTGGCCCCTAAAGGCGGGCCATCCGGGATAGCAAGACCGAACCACATTGGACCGTTCGCTAATGCTATCCCGAGAAAATCACTCAAGAATCCCCACACAAGAACACCAGCCAAGATTGAAATTATGTAAAATTGCTCCACAGGTTTGCCTTCTGGTGTCATTTTTATGATCCAAAACATCAACATCCTGTTTCCACCAAAGATGGTTATCATCACCAATATCAACGAGACGATGTATCCTAACGCAGCCATAGGCCGACCTTCACCTTGTTTAGCGGCCTCAAACGCTATGATCCCATACATTCCTACCAAATCACCAATAACAGCAGTGGCTAATGCCATCCGTCCAATATCCGAGCTCAACAAGTTGAGTTCTCGGATAATTGGATGGAGAACAGGAAAAGATGTAATAGCTAGGGAAGCACTCACTCCCCAAATGGAAGAACCTTTCTTCATTTCGGGCTCTAGAGAATTTCTAACCAATAACGCAACCCCTCCGGTTGCTGCTACCGGTACAACCATCCCAAACATCGCGATATACCATTGTTTTTTTGTCGCTTTTTTTATCATCAACAGATCCATCTTCACCCCGGACACAAACATGAAATACATGAAAGCGAATGAACCGATATTCCTGAATATGAACGCCGATTGCCCTGGGAACATCCACGCTGCAAACTTCGGGCTGCGGCATAAGCACGATGGGCCGATGATAATGCCTCCCTTCAACACAAAATAACATGCATCAAAACAAAAAGTTTGAAATGACAATTTTGACAAAAGATAAATACGTCTCTAAACGAACCGAACGAACACGAACATCGGTGTATTCGTGTTCGTTTATTTAAATTTAATTGAACACGAACACATAATCGAACACCTATTTTTTTCATGTTCGTTTATTAAGAAAATAAAAATGTTCGTATTCGTTCATGTTCGTTCGTTAAAAAGCTAAACGTACGTAAACGGACACAAATGAACTATCAAAAAATGAACACAAACGAACATAAATAAACATTAATGAACACACAAGAACAATTCTAATACTTAATAATTCATCCAAAAACACATGTTAAAATGGTTCAAATGTACATAATTTATCAAAAAAAAAACGAACACAAACAAACAAACGTTAATAATTTAACATATATGAACGAACATAAACGAATGTTCACGAACATAAATGAACAAACACAACATTTATTCATGCTCGTTCGTTTAATTAAACGAACAAAAAAATTTGTTCGCGTTCGTTCGTTTATTAAATGAAAGAACATAAATGAATTTCCTTCGGAACAGTTCATGAACGTTCGGTTCATTTACATGCCTAAGGATAAATGAACTTACGAGGATCTCAGAGATAACCCGAGGTTGTTTAAAAGGCTTGAGAAGGTGGTGAATTGTGTGGGTGATCACCAAGACCAACGAGAGCTCCAATAACACGAGTGCGAAAGTCGACTCGTCGGGGCTGTTTCCGTAGATAAAAACACCGAAAGGATGCTTTTCATGTATGCGAGTGCAAACATAATTTTCCTTTGGTATAGGCGCGAATGGACCAATAAGACCCAATATTTTCTCGTCTAAGGACATATTTGTATTCTAGGTTTTTAGGTTCAATAAAATTATATGAACATCCTAGGTGTCGTAGAAATTTTTTGTATACCGGATAAGAAAGAGAGAAGATAGGTGATGGACATTCAATTGAAGGAGCGTTAAAAAGGGGTAAAACAAATATGGTGTTGTACTACACCGTTCAATTGGAATTTTTGGCTATTTATAAGACTTTTATTGTAAACGTTCTATTTTTGAATGAATTGAAATGTACGTTTCAAATTTACCAATGTGTTTAATACATGGGCGAGTTAGTTTGCAAAATAATAAAATTAACGGAAATTTTATTAGTTATAGTGTTATTTATGAAATAAAATACTTATCAAATACTACTTACATAATAATGTACATACGAAATAATACTTAATTACAAAATAAGTATTATTTGTCAAAAACAAGAAAAATACGGTTTTATTCAATGTTTTCAGAACCGGACCGGACGTCGAACCGGTCTCCTTACCGGTCCACTGGTCGGACCGGATTTAAGAACCGGACGACGTCATAAATATTATAAAAATATATCAGTTTAAATAGCCATTAATCCTTTCAAAAACCACCAACAAGTCAATTCCAATAGTTTTAAACTAACAATTACCTACGAAATACGAAGCCAAGAGACTTTAAAAAGATTAAAAAAAAATAAATAAAAAATAAAAAAAATAGTCAAGCGGTTCAACCGGTCCGACCACCCGGTTTCCGGTCCGACCGCCGGTTCGCTGCAGAAACGGTTCAACACATGTAACCGGACCGGTCAGACCACCGGTTCCCGGTCCGACCGGTCCGACCGGCCGGTCCGGTCCGGGTTTCAAAACATTGGTTTTATTCCTTCAATCAACACTAATACATAGAAAGATAAGACAAAATCAATATACTGTTTATTATTTAAAAGATGGCAATTGCAACCTTTTATTTTGATATAGTCAATAATTTTTAACAGCCTTTTCGTGTTCTTGTTAATTAAAAACACAGTACCCGTATCAGAAACGCAGCAGAAAATGAGCAAATATAGTTTCAATAGAAGCACCAATTATGCTATAGATAAGCAAAATAATACAGGTCCATATCAGTAACTAATATTTTGATCCAGAAAAAAATAGATTGACATAAACCAACAGAGGCAAAGTAATCCATCTGTGAAGGAAAATGACCAAAAATCCCAATGCAGATAAGGGACAGATGATCCCAAGAGATCTACAACCAAACAGAAAAAATATCACAACTTGAGGATTTGCCAACAATATCCAAATAGTAACTTTGAACAACAATTTTATCAGATAACAATAGTGACCTGATTTAGCAGTCAAGAACCCAATCACAGAATATTTTTTTTCTTTTTTTTATTAAACAAAAAAAATTATATATTTTTTTCTTATAAAACTATTAAATTTAATAATCTAGGGTTTACTAACCCTTAACCAAACGCAAGAACAAAGAAAAAAATAAGAAACCACCGGCTAAGTTCAACCCAGGGTTTAATAACCCCCAACCAATTGGCAGAAACCAAATGTGATTTTGAAGGAAACCGTTGATTCAAGAGCAACGAGGCTCTGATACCATATCAAAAACAAGAAAAATACGGTTTTATTCCTTCAATCAACACTAATACATAGAAAGATAAGACAAACAGATATGGGTTTTGAAACCCTAATCAAAATAAACAATACACACCAAATGTAAGATAATCGTTCGTACTCATTGAAGCAGGAGGAGCGACGATTTATAGAGGAGCATACCAACGGTAACAAATCAACCATGCGTAATCACCGGAGCTCAAAGGGACAGAAGTTACACAGCCGAATGGGAGCAAAGATGGAGCTTGAAGTGGAGAAAAGGCCTAAATCCTTTTCTTGAGGCGTTGGATAGCCAAGACCATTTTTGAGAAGCATGGGCCAACAAGCCCATTTAGATCAACTGAGAGAGAGCCCAATTATGCAAGTGAAAACCCAAATAATTGGATTAGAAAAGATATAAAGAAAAACTAAATAATTATCAAATTGAAAATAAGATAAAGATAATATTTTTAACAACCCCCTCTCCCTAATTTGATAATCCAAACATGTCACACATAGATAATTTATCATTTAATCATGTTAGAAGAAAACAAACCGTTAGTGAAGCCCTAGAGAATGCAACAAATAAACTCTCAATCCAAACGAAATAAATGACTCAAAACAAGATCCATGAAGTCCATTGGCACATACATGTGAGATAAGAAAGAGACATATATTAATCATATAGATTCACATGTGTTGTATAGAAAGTCTTATAAGAAAAAAGGCACATGACTTTTAGAAAAGTTTTTGATTCAATAAAACTATCAGAAACATATCTGATAAGACAAAAGTCACACGACTTTTAGAAAATTTTATAAGATAAGTCAGACGACTTTTAGAAAAGACGAATCACAAGATCTATATAATACTATCATAAAAAAATCCGATATGAGAATAAAGGTCACACAAATTTTTTTAAGAAATCAGAACCATGTCTGAAAAAAACAATACTTGTGAAAAACTTTAAGACTAATTTAACGTGATCAAAATCTTTTACAACTTTACAAGAATAATATAATCATATAAGAAGAAACTCGCAAAGAACATAAAGACTAATTTGATTCAAGCAAAAACTTTTACAACTTCACACAAAAATACTGAATCACAAGATTCAAGAAACAAGTCTGATAATAATAAGACTAGCATAAGTGATCGCGTGTCGAAGGCTAATCAAAAATATATTTAAAAATTGTTCCTTAGCTACTTAAGACTGTAGTACGGAAAGTAAGTTTGTCGAATCCATAAGGAATTCGTGGAAAACACAAAACGCAGAAACTACTAAACTTTGATTATCGATTTAGAAAACTATTGCCAAAGCAACAAACTTTAATTGACTTAAAAGTGATTAAAAGAAAACGGATCGCTCCCGGGTTCGGATCACACACGTTAATGACAAACTAGATAAATACTTATTGAACTCCACATAGACATGGATTGCAAAACACCACTTATTGATAAATAGGTAAAAGCCGAAATATTTGACTGTGTTGATTAACGATTATAAAACCGAAGATAATTGACACCTGTTGAATAACTAGCTAATTAACTACCAATTTTAGAACATAAAATCTGATGGAATCAATGGTTCATGATTAAACAACCAAGTAACCGATGACAACACCAAATTCCAATGAACCAAACTGTTTAATCAATAACGGAAAAACAAAAGACTGCAAGTAATCATAGGATTAAATCACGAATCCAATCCAACAATGTATAAACCCAGAAAAAGTCATAAAACATAAGCAATCCTACACCCGGGAACAACCACGAGTGAATTAGCAACGCATAACCATTATTGTATCCAAAACAAAATAACCGGGAATCTTCGATCTTGATTGAAATAATGAACCGAATGATAAAACAACCTAAAAGTCGCCCTAGATGCTCTGGAATTCGTCCAATATGAAAGTATATCTGAAACCCTAAAAATCATCCTTTAAATATGATCAAAAATCTCAAAAACCCGACTTTTCAGCGTCCCGGGCGTATCATACGACGTACCAGCGTATCATACGTTGTTTTTCCTCTGCTTACGATGCCAATACGCCGGACCAAATACACTGCTCATTTTTTGTGCTGTTTTGCTTCCTTTAATCATTCAATCTGCAATTACAAATACTCACCAATTCAAACCATTCTAGCTTCCTTTAAACATTAAAACATTACTTTTAGACATCACAATTATTAAACTATTACGCCTTCATCACATCTCCACACTTGGCACTTGCTTGTCCTCAAGTAACGTTCTCTTTTGCAACCAACATTAACAAACACACTTCACACACCCCTAACCAGTTCTTAGTCAAGGTCCAAAGTTATACTCAACTCGCAAGACTTAACGCAGTCAACATAATTACACCTAGCAAGTAAAATGCTTTAGCATTTAAAAAAAAGAAGTCTAACCGGGCCTACCACGCTTCAAGTTTTCCACATACATGCATTCACACCCCTCACAATGTTCACTCCACTCGGTTTAATATATGGACTGGCAAAAGATGTGCTAGTTTACAATTCCACACTCAAACCATCAATGAAACATCGTTATTATAAGTTTGCTCAAGTATCACATCTCCACCAATTAACACAAACAAATCATAAGGTCTTTAAACAAGTTGTAATGTTAGGCTAGGGCTAAGGGTATGGAAAGGGATATTTAAAGTGGCTAAAGTGATTGGAATACAACTAATTTATATCTATCAACTATCCAACTTGGGTGAAAATGACCTATTAAACTTGAAACTCTTATTCTCTACTGACGAACCATGAATTACTAACACAAATGGGCAACAATTGACCCACACACACTATTTTTGTCATTATCTCAACATTTTTTTTCTTTTTTTTTATATAACTATAAACAAAGACAACTATTTAATATATATATATATATATTCTTTTCTCTTGTGTACAAACAACTTCCCTTTCTAGACCAAGCACACATTGTTTGTGCTGCATACTAGTTTTGATATATAACAATTCAGCTCTGATTCTCTCATTCAACATCACTCTGCTTGTACACAAGTTTTTCTCTTTCCTTATTTCTACACTTACACAGACTTAACTTAATTGAATTCCATTTCACCGGGTTAAAAATTAAAAAAGGTTAAACAGGGGTTCAGGCTCATGTTACGAGCTTAACAAACGAAAGGCTCAGGCTCAAAGTGGCTTCTAAGGGAGAATGTATCGGGTAGGGAAAACAAAAGAAAAGGATAAACAAAAGGGGCTAAACCTAATTCCTTAATCATCTTTGTGCAAAATCTTGGTTCATGGTCTCAACACGTATAACAAAAGCAAGTTCTAAAAGGATGTAACATTATGGTTAACACACAAGAACTGAAAATGAGCAATTATTCCTACTTATGTTCTACAACTCAAAATAAGGCTCAAATCCTCACAAAATGGTGGATATCGGGTTACCGATGTGAAAGCAAGCATGCAAGTCCACCGTCTAGAATGTTACCCCCGGTTAGACACTTCTACCAAACTCTGAAAAAACTTGCTCGGCTACTTTATCATGCAACTTAAAGAGTATGAGCATAACTAAGGACCTCGACCTATGTTTCGGTAGGTAAAATGTAGGCGATTTACATTGAAAATCCGGTTTTCAAACACAATTGAACTTACTCAGGACATTTTTTCAATTTTTTTAAAAAATTTCAATACTTTCAACTTTCTTTCCCCATCCCCACACTTAAACTTTACATTCTCCCCAATATATATTTAAAATGAAAATTTTGTGCGGTTTAAGGGTACAAACCATTCTATTTCCCACATTTATCATGCAAACCTCAACTGCCCCCAGGTGATAAGACTCAATTACAAACAAATAAAACTAAAAACAGCAAAATAAATAACACAAATCAATCAAACCAAATAAATTAAAATAAAGCTAAGAAAGAGCACATGACCTGATTATGTCCTCGTTGTCAAGGTCCTCGTGTGCATAGAAAAAACTCATAAACTCACTTTCGTACACGGTTGCATTTAGTGTATGCAACAAGCCTTTTAAACCTCTCGGTAGCCCGAGTGGACGAGTGAAGTCTCGTGAGGGTTTCTAGTTAACACACCCACAAAGTTCCTGATTGCCTCCATAAGCCTTCCCCACACTTGGGTCTTGCTATATTGACAACGAACTAAAACAAAAACAAAAACTAAACCAAATGCAAACAACTGGGTTGCCTCCTGTTTAGCGCTAAGTTTTTAAGGTCTTCAGCCAGACCGTACTGATTTTGCTCTTATGGTGGTTGGAACACAAATTCCTTTCCAAATTCTATCTCACATGCTCGGCCATCCTTTCCATTCAACTTGAGTGTCCTCATATGTTCCACAACATGGGACTCTTCTTCTTCATCTCACATTACCCAAGACTCACCATTTTCATATGAATGCCTCATAAACTTGGACGGTTTATTTGATCCAGCTAGTGATCCCGATGATCCTGTTCCCAAATTGACATAATCATCTACATTGTCCACCTGATGCTTCCATGGTGGCTTTCCCATAAGTACTGCACCTTCCCCACACTTGAGTGGTGCTGCATCCACTACCTTCTACTTCTCAATCCTCAACTCAGACCTGTCAACCACAAAACCTTTATCATTTATGCCACCCTCATCCACTGTGGAACGAGGAGGACACTTATTAGTAGCACCTGCTTTTGAATGTTTAATTTTACTAAAATATGAAAAAGAATTTGAACGAATATCTAAATTAAATACACGGTTGCCAAATGTCATGCTTACTGTATTATCCCTGCAATTGATCTGAGCGTTGGCAGTTGCCAAAAATGGTCTTCCCAGGATGACCATCACTTGCTTCTCCTTCACAATCGGTGCGTACTCGAGCACCAAAAAGTCTTTGGGGGTAATAGAATTCCCCAACCTGCACAGCAATACCTCTAATCATCCCCCGAGCATGTTTTCGTGTCAAGTCGTCTAACACCACAGTGGTGTCAACTTCTTACAGCGGGCCAAAGTCAGACCGATCATATAAGCTTCCAGGAAGTATGCTGACACTTACCCCATAATCTAATAATGCTTGATCAAACATCAATCCCCCAATTTTAGCTTGGATAATGGGTTCTCCTTCCTCACCATCATATTTTGACTCACTCTCTTCATTATCTTCGTGGGTACTCATCGCACTAACATAAGAATTCTTTGACCCTGAGGAGCTGGCTCCTTGATGTTGTGGGTTGGTCTGAGTATTACTTGGTAGCTTTCGCGTATCCCTTTTTGACATTTCTTCTGCCAACTACCCTACTTGTTTGGATAAAGCATTCACCGTCTTATCCTGGACCTCATTATCTTTCCTCAATTCCCTGAATGCATCTTCATTTTCTTTCTTCAACCCTTTGATTGCATCCATAAGGGCATTGAATTGATTACCCCTAGTTCTTCACTACCTGCAGTTCCACTCTGCTGGTTTTTTTGTTGATAGTTTCTTTGATACCCTTGCTGATAACCTTAATTACTTTGGTTCCTCTGATATCCTCCCTGATTATATCCTTGTTGGCAGTTTTGGTATTGTTGTTGTTGTGGTTGTCCTGAACCCTACACATTAGAAACCTGAAAGTTAGGATTCAATTGATTAGAAGCATTACCATACCTGAGGTTCGGGTGATTTCTGAGTCCCGGATGATAATGGGTAGCAGTTGTATCTTGTTGTCTTCGTTCACCACCAAGCTGATTTACCTCTTCTGCTTTTCCTTGATCCCTTAGGCAATTTTCCAAGGTGTGGCCTAAGTCACCACACCCATCACAAACTGGATATCCCTGTGACACATTGGATACCTCCTTTCCACCTGATTTGCCAAGCCTTGACATTTGAAGTTCCATGGCATCTAGACGCTTCTGAGTCTCATAATCCACTGCCTTGACAGATGCCCCATTCTTAGATCTCCTACTGGCACGAGCTTGCCTCTTTGAAGTTACCTCCATCCTTTACAGAATATCCCAGTCGTCATCCATATGATTTGAAAAGAAGGACCAGTTACTATTTGAGTTAACATCCGTTAAATCCTCTAGTAACAATCCATCATAAAATGCCTGGATTAATTACCACTTTTCTATACCATGATGTGGGTAATTTCTTAGCAGCTCTTTAAATCTCTTTAATGCCTTGTAGAAAGGCTCCCCCGACTGTTACCTAAAGTCTCTGATTGCAGCTCTAGCTTCATTCGTTTTGTGTGGTGGGAAGTACTCATCCAAGAATTGCTGCTGTAACTCTGCCCAGGGGGCAATACTAGCAGATGGCAGAGAAAGGAACCATTGTTTTACTCGGTCCTTTAGTGAAAACTGGAATAGCACCAGTTTCACCTCGTCTGTAGTAAATCCCTGACCACCTATAGTTCCACATGTGGCTTCATACTCACAGAGGTGGATATAGGGCTCTTCAGTAGCTCTCCAAAAGAAATGTGGGAAGATCCCTAAGCATCCAGGTCTGATCTCGAATGCACTCCCCCAACGAACTGGTGGTATGACGGGGGAGGCATTCAGGGCTAAGGTAGGGCGGAAGTGACTATCCAACCTCTGATCTTTTCTGGCCATGTTCCTGTTTCTATGTGGTTCCTCTCAAAAATTTTGTCGGTTTCGTGGAGGCTGCCTGTACCGATTCTCTCTCTCAAAATTACCCGAATTATCCGGGCGGTGATTTCTTGGTTGGTACCCATAATTTGCCCTCGGTGGTGGTTGTACCCATCCATCCACTCTATGATTTCTGGGAGGGAATGCCTCCTGGTGGTTCATGTTGTACCACTCTTCTTCTTCATCCCAGTTCTCATGTTGAGAACTGTGTTGTGGGTGATGGTTGTGTCCCGGTGACATCCGCTCATCATCTTCATAATAAGAGTAGCTCGGGTAACTATCCTGAGGCTTATAAGGTTGATTTCTAAACACGGGTTGAGGTAAAGGTTGTTGGAATCTGGGTGGTGGTGGTTGGTTTTGGTTTGGTGGAATAGGTGGTTGATGGTTTTGAGGTGGGTTTGGTTGGTTTTGTTGTTGGTTGGGGAATAACAGATCTGGTTCGGGTGGAATTGGTGGGTTTTGATCCCCACCTTGATTAAGTTCCTAGTTTATAGGTTGATTTTGTGACATCCTCACAGATGGACTGTCAAGCTTCTCTAAGATTGTTTGGACTGTTCCTTGAAGTTTTCTGTTTGATTTTGCTGTTTTTTCTATTTTTGGATCAAACAAGAGTGGTGATTTTCTTCTGGAACGTCGTGTATGCATAAACCTGTAGACCTGCATAAGTCAACACACAAAAGTAGTACTGCACTAAACAATGTAAATCACAAATAGCACTTTGCGCACATATTCCTCGGCAACGGCGCCATTTTGATCGCGTGTCAAAGGCTAATCAAAAATAAATTTAAAAATTGTTCCTTAGCTACTTAAGACTGTAGTACGGAAAGTAAGGTTGTCAAATCATCAAGGAATTCACTCCAAGGTTCGGATCACACACGTTATTGACAAACTAGATAAACACTCCGCATAGACATGGATTGCAAAACACCACTTATTGATAAATAGGTAAAAGCCGAAATATTTGACTGTGTTGATTAACGATTATAAAACCGAAGATAATTGACACCTGTTGAATAACTAGCTAATTAACTACCAATTTTAGAACATAAAATCTGATGGAATCAATGGTTCATGATTAAACAACCAAGTAACCGATGACAACACCAAATTCCAATGAACCAAACTGTTTAATCAATAACGGAAAAACAAAAGACTGCAAGTAATCATAGGATTAAATCACGAATCCAATCTAACAATGTATAAACCCAGAAAAAGTCATAAAACATAAGCAATCCTACACCCGGGAACAACCACGAGTGAATTAGCAACGCATAACCATTATTGTATCCAAAACAAACTAACCGGGAATCTTCGATCTTGATTGAAATAATGAACCGAATGATAAAACAACCTAAAAGTCGCCCTAGATGCTCTGGAATTCGTCCAATATGAAAGTATATTCGAAACCCTAAAAATCATCCTTTAAATATTGTCAAAAATCTCAAAATCCTGACTTTTTAGCGTCTCAGGTGTATCATACACTGCCCAGATACCAAATACGCTGCTTTTCCTCTGCTTACGCTGCCAATACGTCGGACCAAATACGTTGCTACTTTTTTTGTGATGTTTTGCTTCCTTTAATCATTCAACCTGCAATTACAAATACTCACCAATTCAAACCATTTTAGCTTCCTTTAAACGTTAAAACGTTAATTTTAGACATCACAATGATTAAAGTATTACGGCCCAATCAATAAGCTATATCAGACAAGAAAGACACAACCAAACACATTTTTAAATGAAAGACGAATTCATAGAATCTCTTACACAAGAGAAATAATAGGTTGTCAAAAAATCTCTAACACAAGAGAAAGAACATACATGCCAAAAGTACTTTTATCATTTAAAAAAAACGAGTCACACGAGACATAATAAGATTTGTGATTATTACTACTAGCAACCATGATTAAGATTAAATTCAAGACACATAGGATTTGTCACACAGATTGAACTAAGGGACCATATAACACACACAATATTTCAACTTGTTAAACGAAAAATAAAGATTTTAAGTTTTTTTTCTTTTTTCCTTCATTTAAGAGAGATTTTTTTTATTTTTTTTCTTCATTTAAGAGAGAAAAACTAAAGCACAAGAACTTTAACCAACTCACACATAAACAATTCACACACAAATGAACCTAAACAGTAGATAACCAATAACTAAAATAAAAACCAACAAAGCAACTATAAACAAGACAGGATGCGACATGTATAATGAACAAATAAAACCAATGGTCTGTCACCGGTAAATAAATCCAATGCCGGACCTCCTAACCCGGCCACAATATGCCTAGACATAAACAATACATGTGACAGAATGTAAATAGAAAAAGGTTAAAAAAGGTTTTAGAACCACTTACAGTACTTCGAAGAGAAATTAACATAAGTTAATGTTTTTCTTAAGATTCTTGTTTAGATTCACTAAATCAATTATAGCAGCGGAAACATATATCAAAGACAGTTTTCAATCAAACCAATATGAACCGAAGGATTCCTTTTGGATCCTAAATCAATTTAATAGAGAGACAGAAAAAACCAACACAAATAAAACAGATAATTAAGAATTTAATGTTAAAAGAAAGCCTAGGTCCAAGCTGACTAATATAGAAACAATTAATTAACCGGCATCCACTTCTGGTTTTGAACCGGCGGTCACTCGAAATCAATATACTGTTTATTCGAGCCTTCGGACTTAGATTCAACAACTGATCTTATCTTTTATTATTTAAAAGATGTCAATTGCAACCTTTTATTTTGATATAGTCAATAATTTTTAACAACCTTTCCGTGTTCTTATTAATTAAAAACACACTAGCCATGTCAGAAACGCAGCGAAAAATGATCAAATATAGTTTCAATAGACGCACCAATTATGCTATAGATAAGCAAAATAATACAGGTCATATCAATAACTAAAATTTTGATCCAGAAAAAAATAGATTGACATAAACCAACAAAGGCAAAGTAACCCCTCTGTGAAGGAAAATGACCAAAAATCCCAATGCATATAAGGGACCTGTCACACCCCGCCTCATGCACCCCCTGAACGTGTGCGAGCCCGATTGGTATCGCTTGGTTACTTGATTTCAGAGTTTTATAAAATACAGCGGAAGTCTTTTTCAAAGGATCGTTTCATCGTTCTTTCAACATCAAGGGTTGTAATTGTAAATACCAAAACTTAGTTGGAAAACAAAAGCCTTGTATTTACTTTATAAACATAGGGTTTCAATACCCTTTTTATTTGATTACAAAACAAGTTTGAAATCAAATACATGATTAGCCACTGGAAATAGTTCTAACACAGGGTTGATCAATTCCCTGGTCCTATCTTCTTTCTTTTGGGTTTCCCTTTACACGAGGCCTGAGAATCATACGTGCATTCCATCCTTTACCGGGTCAGATCTCATGTCTGCCCTTAAACACCTCTCATATTATTTTAATCATTACCTAGAAAATATTTTGAAAATAAAACGTCAGCGCGAATGCCGGTGAATACAATATCTTGACATAAAATTATTTTGGTACAAATAAGTATTAAGTTGATAATTACAACTTCATGTTCAATCTACACATTCAGCAGACCCATGTTCTGACCGTATGCACCACTGTATACACTGGCGTAATAGCTTATAACAACGAGAACTCCACGTCCTTCATTTGTTATAAGATAAGCACCAGCCACAATACGGGAATTTCACCCGAGACTCGTGTATCCCTTGCAAGTTTTACGTATACATATGACCTGAATGCTTTGTTCGTAGAAGAACGTTGAGCATTATTTCGTTAATCTTTATTTGGCCATTTTCGCAAATAAAATGTTTGACACAAGTTTTGAAAGAGATAAAGTATTCACCTTGATTGTAGGAATGAGCCTCTAAAGTCAAAAGCTTAGCTTCTAGTTTCTTAATTTGCTTTCTCTAGCGTTCCGACCTTTCTACGAGCGTTTCTTCTTACACCGGGCACTAGACTGAGCGGGGATCGAACCGGGCTTGTCGGGAGTGGACTAGAGATGCTCTAGAACGAGTTTTGAGTGGTGGTTTCGTTTGTGGGATGAGAAAAACGACTGAAATCGTTCAAGTATTTATAGGGGTGAAATATGGTCCGTAGCGGACCGCTAGGCGAGATGGTGGCGGTCCGCCACTGCATTGCGTGGCGTCAGCCCTATATGTCAACTCCTGATTAGACCTAATATGGGTTTGCGGATAGCAGACCGTTACCCAGGGGCGTAGCAGTCCGCCACCTTTACGCGTGGGGAGTTCTGATGAGTTTGCGGCTGGCGGACCGTTACCACGTGGCGTGGCGGTCCGCCACAAGTACACGTGTCAGAATACATGACCATTAGTCACTATACACGTGGCTTAACCGGATTCATTGCTTAGTCAACACGTAGCGGACCGTTACCATATATGATGGCGGTCCGCTACCCAAACCAACACCTTTAGCAGACTGTTATGTTTAGCCTTAGAGGTCCGCTAAGGTCTAAATCCTTAAATTTTTAAATTTAAACCCTGCACTTACGATATCTACTTTTATAGTCCCTATGGTTTACCTTTTGCCAAATCTTGGACATTTTCAGATGATCCCAAGAGATCTACAACCAAACAGAAAAAATATCACAACTTGAGGATTAGCCAACAGTATCCAAATAGTAACTTTGAACAACAATTTTATCAGATAAAAATAGTGACCTGATTTAGCAGTCAAGAACCCAATCACAGAATATTTTTTTTCCTTTTTTTTATTAAACAAATAAAATTATATTTTTTTTCTTATAAAAAGCAGAAAATACCAAGAACAACCACCTATTAAATTTAATAATCTAGGGTTACTAACCCTTAACCAATCGCAAGAATAAAGAAAAAAACAAGAAACCACGTGCTAAGTTCAACCCAGGGTTTAATAACCCCCAACTAGTCGACAGAAACCAAATGTGATTTTGAAGGAAACCGTTGATTCAAGAGCAACGAGGCTCTGATACCATGTCAAAAACAAGAAAAATACGGTTTTATTCTTTCAATCAACACTAATACATAGAAAGATAAGACGAACAGAGATGGGTTTTGAAACTCTAATCAAAATAAACAATACACACCAAATGTAAGATAATTGTTCGTACTCATTGAAGCAGGAGGAGCGGCGAATTATAGATGAGCATACCAACGGTAACAAATCAATCATGCGTACCAGAGCTCAAAGGGAAAGAAGTTACACAGGCGCACGGGAGCAAAGATGGAGCTTGAAGGGGAGCAAAGCCCTAAATCCTTTTCTTGAGGCGTTGGATAGCCAAGACAATTTTTGAGGAGCATGGGCCAACACGCCCATTTAGATAAACCAAGAGGGAGCCCAATTATGCAAGTGAAAACACAAATAATTGGATTAGAAAAGATATAAAGAAAAACTAAATAATTATCAAATTAAAAATAAGATAAAGATAATATTTTTAACATTATTTCTGTAAAATTTTACGTTAAACAATGTTTATTAGTTATAGTATACATGGCCCAATGTATGTTTACATGATTCTTAGAATAACAAGACACGGTAATAAATGGAATTTTTATTCTATTATGTTAGATACTGTATAAAATAATATAAATAAGTATTTATTTTATATTTATCATATTAAAATATTAATATTATTATTATTTAGAAAGTAATAAATACTTTCGAATCACGAGATGTCTATTTAAACAAACGTGCTTGGACACGTGGCAACAAAACACGTCGGCTAGGACTGCAGCAAAAACATAGTTTATACAAAACAAATGATATATATTGCCACGACATATGATTATAGAAATTATAAAATGATAACTAATTTCGTAACGCGAAACGTTTAATTTCATCATACGCGGTTAGAAATGTGGTACAGGAGCTTTATCCCACTATATTCGAATTGTGCGATTAAGAAAATAGATTAAATAATTAATTGTTTTTATTTGTTATTGTTATTAAAAATGTATGAAAAAACGATCGGAGTGCGAAAATTGTTAGTTGGACGGACGCTTCTAGACACGCGGTATCCGCACATATCGGCTTGTACAACAGTCGGAACGGAATACGAAATAAGTATTTAAATTAGATTTATTACAGCATGTTGTTATTATAAAATAACTATATAAAAATTCGGATTTAAATAATGAGATGGAGGCTCGAGAAAATACGCGAAAATTCGGATTTAAATAATGAGATGGAGGCTCGAGAAAATACGCAATATGTCTAAACCAGTGCGAAATATACTTCTTTTGCCTATTTCTAGAAACCTTTAACTAATTTAAAAATTAGATGGAGCCTCCTGCTCAAAACAGGTCCACAACTAGGATGCGGTGGCGCTGTCGTCGTGTGCACCACCTAATCCGGGACGGCTCGACACGAAGAACCTGATGGTGGAGACGGTTTACTTATTAGGGTGACAGTGGTAGCGTTAAATGTCGACATAATGTTTTTCAACGTAGCTCCGGTGTGACGCCCGCATCCCGACTTACCCTAGGATGATCGTCATGTGCTGGATTTACGAAAGAACATACAGTATACATAGATCATACATAGCAAAAGACTTAAAAATCTTTATTTCATTTCATCTTAAAACATTGACATGGCGATTCACACCAATAACTACTTCTCTTCTATGTCAAGACAATACATGTTAAGACAACTTTAAGTCAAGGTACTTCACAATCCTAACTTCTTTCTCTTCTCTTAACATAGTAAACCATGATAAGTTCTAATACATTTTGTGTCAAAATAATCTTCTTTCAAAATCTTTCTTATAGCAATTCATGCCAAAACATATTTTCCTTTCAAACCATCTTTTCAAAACCGGCCCTTTCCCTAAACCCTTGTAAAGGTTTCTCCCCGGGGTATCAAAGGGGTATATATATATATAGGGGAGGTTCAAATAAGAAATGGTTTTTTGCTAAAAAAAAACCTAAGAAATTACAAAAAAAAAAACTTAAAAAACGATATCAAACGAACTCTGATTGAACTCATTTCACTGACGTTGGAACCGTCTCGTCCAACTATACCATCTTACCTTTTAGGGTTTACATTTTAAGCTTTATATTTTAGGGTTGAATTTTAGGATTTTAGCCTTTTAAGGTTTAGGATTTTTTTTTTGGTGGGTGGGGGGGAGGTTTGGGGTTTAGGTTTTTTTTTTGGGGGGTGGTGGGGGTTTTAGGGTTTTTTTAGGGGTGGTGGTGGTTTTAGGCTTTTGGGGGTAGGGTTGGAGGGGGGTTTAGGTTTTTGGGGTGCAAGAGAAGGGGGTTTAGGTTTTTGGGGGTGGGTACGGGTTTGATGAGACGGTTCCAACGCCGTTGGAATGAGCTCAATCGGAGTTCTTTAGACCCACTTATTAGCGTTTCCTAGCGTTTTATAAGAAAACTAACATTTAGGGAGAGAACTAGAGAACTCCTCTTTAAAGGTAAAAAAATAATAAAAAAATCATAACTCAAAATATAAATCAAAAACTAAAAAAGTGGTTCGGAGACCTTCTTTCCCACGTCGTCCTCGTTCAAAAAAAACTTGAAAAAATAGCCGGTTTAGCTTTAGGGTTTAGTTTTTGGGTTTAGCTTAGCTTTTAAGTTAGGTTTTTGGATGGAAGGTGGTTGGGGGTTTAGGTTTTTTGGGGTGGGTGGGTGTTTAGGTTTTTGGGGGTGGGGTGGAGTTAGGTTGTTCGGTAGGGGTGGGGTGAGGGGTTTAGGTTTTTGGGTTGGGGTGGGGTAGGTTTTTGGGGTGGTACTACACATATGCAGTATTACGTTTAGGGTTAGGTTTTTGAGGGTATGGGGTGGGTGCGGTGGGTTTAGGTTTTTGGGTGTGGGTTGGGGGTGGGTGCGGTGGATGGGTTTAGGTTTTAGGGTGGGGTGTGTGGGGGGTTTAGATTTTTGGGTGGGCTGGGTGGGGGTTTAGGTTTTTGGGTGGGGTGAGGGTTTAGGTTTTTGGGTGGGGGTGGGGTGAGGGTTTAGATTTTTGGGGTGGTGTTAAGTTTTAGGGGTGATACTACACATATGCAATATTGAAAATAATAAGGAAAAAAAACGACGAGTTAATTCTTATTTTTAATAACGTTATTTATACTCAAATGAAAGATAAAGAAATTCTTGATTTAATGGTGCATTTTTTTTAAAATAATAATGTATGCAAAAGATAGAAATGTTTAAACATTTATATATTTTAAGTTCCAATTTTACCCTTCCTCTTTAAAATTGCACCCCTTCTTTTCTTAGTGGTTCTCTCATTAAAGTGTGTTCTCTCATTAACTCAACTCTATATATATATATATATATATATATATATATATATATATATATATATATATATATGTATATATATATATAAAACAAATATATATAGGGATGAGTTCACTAGAAAACTTATTTTCATGAGAAAATCAAAAAACTCCTACTGCATATGTGTAGTACACCAAAAAACCCAACCCAACCTAAAAAACCTAACCCCCCACCACCCCAACCCCACCCAAAAACCTAACCCCCTATCCCCACCCAAAAACCTAACCCCCCCACCCCTACCCAAAAACCTAACCCCCCCTCCCACCCCCACCCAAAAACCTAACCCCCCCCACCCCCACCCAAAAACCTAAACCCAACCCACCCACCCCTAAAAAACCTAAACCCCCCACCCACCCCTTAAAAACCTAAACCCCCCTCCCCACCCCACCCCACCCAAAAACCTAACCAAAAAGCCTAACCCACCCCCACCCAAAAACCTAACCCCACCCCACCTACCCCCTCACCACCCCCCAAAAACCTAAACCCCCACCCCACCCCACCTCTTCAAAAACCTAACATTAAAGCTAAACTAAACCTAAAAAACTAAACCCAAAAGCTAAACCCACTACTTTTTGAGTTTTTTTTTTTTGAATTTTTGAATGTGGAAGACGTGGGAAACAAGGTCTCCGAAACAGTTTTTTTATTTTTGATTTATTTTTTGAGTTATGATTTTTTTTATTATTATTTTTTACCTTATATAAGTAGTTTTTTAGTTTTCTCATGAACATTGAGTTTTCTTATGATATATCCCATATATATATATATAGGGGGGAAGGATCAAATAATAAGTATGTTTTCGCTAAGAAATCTAAGAAAATGACCAAAACACTTAGAAATGATATCAAACAAACTCCGATTGAGCTAATTTCAGCGGCGTTAGAACCGTCTCGTCGAAATCTACCATATTAGCTTTTAAGGTTTAGATTTCACGTTTGAATCGTAGGGTTTTAGCATTATGGTTTAGCTTTTAGGGTTTATATTTAATGGTTTAGATTTTTTTGGGGGGTGGGGGCGGGGGGTTTAGGTTTTTGGGGGTGGGTTTAGGTTTTGGGGGGGTGGTTGGAGTGGGGGGGTTTTAGGTTTTTGGGGGGTGGGGGTGGTGGTTTTAGGCTTTTTGGGGTGGGGTTGGAGGGGGGTTTAGGTTTTTGGGGGTGCGGGTGGAGGGGGGTTTAGGTTTTTGGGTCCGGAATAGAGTTCGATAAGACGGATCCAACGCCGCTAGAATTAGCTCAATCGGAGTTCGTTTGACCCACTTCTTAGCGTTTTTTAGCGAAAAACCACTTCTTAGTGGAACCTTTATATATATATATATATATATATATATATATATATATATATATATATATATATAGGGGAGAGATATTCTAAAATGGCTAAAAAGTGTAAAAAGTATTTTAAAAACCCCACTACCACCCCTCAAAAGCATAAAACCCCCCACCCCAACCCCCCCAAAACCTAACCCCCACTTCACCCCACCCCGAAAAACCTAAAACCCCATACCCTCAAAAATGTAAATCCTAACAAAAACAAAACCCTAAAAAGACGAAAAAGTCATCAAAAAAAACCATCACCCCCCCCCCCCCAAAAAGCCTAAACCTCCAATCCAACCACCCCCAAAAATCTAACCCCCATCCCACCGCACCCTCACCCCCCCCCCCCAAAAAAAAAACTAAATACTAAAAGGTAAACCCTAAGGTTAAACCCCTAAGGATAACCTTAAGGCAAAAACTAAAACTTAAAATGTAAACCCTAAAAGCTAAAACCTACAAGCTAATATCGTAGGGTTCAACAAGACGGTTTCAACGCCGCTGAAATGAGTAAAATCAGAGTTCGTATGAGCCGGTTATGAGCGTTTTAAACGACTTTTTACACTTTTTTGACTTTTTAGCAGATCTCTATACTATATATATATATATGTGTGTGTGTGTGTGTGTGTGTGGGATGGTTATAATGGAAACCCACTTGAGATAAAAAAAAAAACCGAGGAAACGCTATTTTACCTATGTAAAAAAAAGTAAATTAATTTTGAAATGGATATTACATTCAATTTTATCACTTTTGATGAAAAAAATATAAAAAAGCGTCAAGTGGTTTTTAAATTTTTTTTTTTTAAATCTGACTTTTTTTACATATGTAATTGCTGACGTAAGAAAAAACACGCCGATTTTATTTATTTTTTACATGTTTTTTATTTTTATTTTTTTCGGCGTTTTTTTAAAAAAATTTTGCGACCGAGGTTTTTTTATATAAATAATCAATCCCAATTTTTAAAAAAAATTACTATTTTTTTTCAAAAGGTTTCTAGGGTGATCAAGGGTTGAGATTAAATTGTCTAATAACAAATCTCATTCATCTAATAAGTGTAATTTGCCTAATAACAAATCTCATTCATTCAATTGGATGATCAAGGGTTGAGATTAAATTGTAGAAAAAATAAGTGATGGAGTGGCATTTATAGAAAACTAACAATTGTTGATTTTTTCAAATTCTCTCACTTTTTTTTAAACGTACATAACTTTTTCATACGGCCTTATTTTTTAAAAACAATTACACCATAAAATCAAAAAAAATTACATTTAATTCGAGTATAATATTGCTATATTATTTGTAAAAAACAGACATTATACAAATCTGTGCTAATTTACATAAATTGTGTTGTTTTCAGAAAATTCAAACCAACACAACAAAAATATCAAACCAGCATAAAAATAATAAACCGACATAAAAAAGCAAACCAACACAACATAAAGAAGCACAATAAAAATATCAAACGAGCACAACTGAAAACAACAAACAGAAAATAACACAACAAAAATATCAAAACATAAAAATTTATGTAGAACAAATTACCCATTTCTTCTATTTCTTTTAGCTGCCACATGCCACTACCTAATTACTTCTTTGCCTTCTTAGGCAACTTAGACTTCTTATTTGAACCTCGACTATATATATATATATATATATATATATATATATATAGGGGAAGGTTCCACTAAAAAGTGGTTTTCGCTAAGAAACGCTAAGAAGTGGGTCAAACGAACTCTGATTCATTCCAGCAGCGTTGGAACCGTCTTATTGAACACTAATCCGGACCAAAAAACCTAAACCCCCCTCCATCCCTTCCCCCAAAAACCTAACCCCCTCCCCCTCCAACCCCACCTCGAAAAGCCTAAAACCACCACCCCCACCCCCAAAAACCTAAACCCCCCACCCCCCAAAAAAAACCTAAACCCTAAAAGCTAAACCCTAAGGCTAAAACCCTAAAATTCGAATGTAAAATCTAAACCCTAAAACCTAAGATGGTAGAATTCAACGAGACGGTTCCAACGCCGCTTAAATGAGCTCAATCGGAGTTCGTTTGATATCGTTTCTTAGCGTTTTTGTTATTTCTTAGACTTATTAGCGAAAAACTACTTCTTATTTGAACCTCCCCCTATATATATATAGGGGAAAGATCATAAGAAAACTCAATGTTCATGAGAAAACAAAAAAAATACTTATTTAACATAAAAAATAATAAAAAAATTATAACTCAAAAAATAAATCAAAAATTAAAAAACTGCTTCGGAGCCCTTGTTTCCCACGTCGTCCTCGTTCAAAAAAAAACTCGAAACGTAGTGGGTTTAGCTTTTGGGTTTAGTTTTTTGGGTTTAGATTGCTTTAATGTTAGGTTTTTAGAGGAGTAGGGTGGGGTAAGGGTTTAGGTTTTTGGGGGGTGGGTGGTTTAAGTTTTGGGGGGTGGGTGAAGGGGTAGGTGGGGTGGGGTTAGGTTTTTGGGTGGGGGGTTAGGCTGTTTGGTTTAGTTTATGTTTTTGGAGGGGTGGGGTGGGGGGTTTAGGTTTTTAGGGGGTGGGTGGGGGTTTAGGTTTTTGGTGGGTGGGTGGGTGGGTGGGGTGGGTTTAAGTTTTTGGGTAGGGGTGGGGTGGGGGGTTAGGTTTTTTAGGGTGGGTTAGGTTTTTGGGTGTACTACACATATGCAGTAGGAGTTTTTTTGGTTTTATCACTAAAATGAGTTTTCTAGTGAAGTTTGAGGTGTTTTCTTAGTGTGGCTTCAGTGACGATGATGTCTTTGTCATCTACCTTGGCTGAGATTTGGGGAATCCCCTGTTCGGTAGAGTAGACGGCTATGTTTCATAAATCCTCCATATGAGGAATGTAGATGGTAGGGTTGACGGTGAGTGCAAAATAGATCTTTGATCGACAAAGAAAATCGATCATATCATCAAACCCTTCGGACTTCTTTCCTTTAACCAGGTATGTGGTGAGATTGTGGTAGGTTGAAAACTTGTCATCGGGATGGTTTATGTCGACCTCTGCCATTGCCGTTGGATTTGGAGGGAAGAAGGAAGTTTTTGAAAGATAGTTAAGTATGAAAAGCTTTGAATGATTGAGAGAAAATGGTGAGAGGTAGGTTGGAATTGAATGTAAAGAGGTTAAGGAGAAATTTGTTTTGTGTTATAACAGCAGAGGAGGGAAAAAGCAAAGTTACTTGTACACTACAACCCATTCACTTTTCACTGTTTTACAGTTATAATGCACTGTTGCAGTCATGGTAAAGACTGAAAGTACTTTTTACAGCGGGTAAAAGTTAATTTGGACTTATTTTTACCCATCAGCAGCAAACTTGGTTGTTGCGGATGGTTAAGTCTATCCGCTGCAAATTTGGTTGTTGCGGATGGTTAAGTCTGTCAGCAGCAAACTCAATTGTTGTTGATGGGTGTAATGGTCCACAGCAAAGATGTTGTTGCTCATTGCCTTAAAGCTATCCGCAGAAAACTTGTTCCTGCTGATAACTTAAAGCAGTCAGTGGCAAATTCTTTGATGCTGGTGATTAGACATGTCAGCAGCAAAGATGTTTGTTGTTGACTTATAACTTTTATTTACAACAAAAGACAAACACATTTTATTAAAAAATATTTAGAGACAGATGTTAGTCAAAGTTCATCATACCAATGGATTCAACTAAATATCTAAATCTAGCTTCATCAAAAGGTTTTGTAAACAAGTCAGCATATTGCTCATTGGTATGAACTTTGGTTAAAATAATTCTTTGATCTCTTATGAAGTGATACCTGATGTCAATGTGCTTTGTCTTGGAGTGCTGCACCGGATTGTTTGTGATTGATATAGCACTCATGTTGTCAATGTGAATGGGAGTAGCCATTAAAGTCATCCCATAATCCCACATTTGGTTTTGTATCCAGATGACTTGTGCACAGCAACTTGATGCTGCAATGTATTATGCTTATGTTGTAGAAGTTTTTAAACAGGTTTGCTTCTTGCACTGTCATGAAATCAGTCTTCCTCCCAGAAACTGACATCCTCCTGATGTGGATTTTTTGTCCAAGTTGCATCCCCCATAGTCACTGTCAGTGTATCCATACAGGTTGAACTTATCATTTTTATAATACGATAACCCAAGTCTAGGGGCTCCTTTTAGATATATAAAAATTCTCTTGACAGCTTGAAGATGTGTATTCTTTGGAGCTGCTTGGAATCTTTCACAAAGGCATACTGCAAACATGATATCTGGCCTTGAGGCAGTGAGATACATGAGTGATCCTATCATTGCACGGTACTGATGTTGATCAGTGTCTTAATCATCTTTGTCTGGAGTCAGTTGATGGTGCACTTGCATAGGAGTTCTTGCAGCAGAGCAGTCAGCCATTTTGAATCTTTCTAAAATGATCTTAACATATTTGGATTGGCTGATGAATATTCCATTCGGAACTTGTTTGACTTGAAGACCCAAAAAGAAATTTAGTTCACCCATTGAACTCATTTCAAACTTTGAGTGTATCAGGACCTCAAATTCTTTACACAACCTCTTCCTTGTTGATCCAAAAATGATGTCATCAACATAGATTTGTACCGGTAGGATTTCTCCCTCTTCATCTTTGATAAACAAGGTCTGGTCAATGGCACCTCTTCTAAAGTTGTTGCTTAGTAGATATCCAGACAAAGTTTCATACCAGGCTCTTGGAGCTTGATGTAAGCCATAAAGAGCTGTCATAGAGAGCTTTGTCTAGTTTGAACACTTTGTTAGGATGTGCAGGATCTACAAAGACTGGAGGCTGTCTGACATATACTTCCTCACCAATCTTCTCATACAAAAAGGCACTCTTGACATCCATTTGATAAACTATGAAATTCTTGGATGCAGCATATGCCAGGAAGATTTTAATGGCCTCCAGCCTGGAAACAGGAGCAAAGACTTCATCATAGTCAATTCCTTCTTCCTGAGTGTAGTCTTGAGCTACAAGTCTAGCTTTGTTTTTTTACTACAATGCCTATTTCATATTGCTTGTTACTGAATACTCATCTTGAGCCAATAGCAGTTTGCCCAGGTAGAAGATCAACAAGTTTCCAGACATCCTGTCTCTTGAATTGCAGCAACTCTTCCTGCATTGCCTCAATCCAACTGTTCTGTTTCAGAGCTTCATCTATCTTCTTTGGTTCTACCTGAGATAGAAAGCAGGAATACAGGCATATATTGGCCTCATGAGTTTTGCTTCTTGTTCGAACTCCTTGGTGAACTTGGCCAATGATATTTTCCAGGGGATGATCCTTGTTGATTCTCTATGCTAGTACAACATCCAATTGTATTCCTTGCTCAAGATTGCTTTGATTCTGATCTGGAAACTCTTCATTCATGGTGGAAGAATCTTCAATATCAACAGCAGCATCTGCAAATGCCTCTACATCATTTACAGATGTGTCTTGAAGTTCATTCTGATTTTCATTCTCAGAGAGGCTGCTGCTGGTGACATTTGAGAGGCTGGTTCTGGCTTCACTAGCTTTAATAGCTTCCACACAGATAGGGGATCAATAGATGGTCTTTTTAGTCTTATAGAAGGACTAGTGAACTCCAATCTGTAATCAGTGGAAGCTGGTGCTTTGGAAGTAGTAGACTCCATATTTGAGAAAATGAGAGGCTCAAATATTTGGGTGAAGGAGTCTATATCAAAGAGCCAGTCTGGGCCTTTACCCTGTTCACATTCAATGTGTTCCCTACATTCCACATTGGCCGATTCTTCCACAATTCTTGTTCTTGAGTTGAATACTCTATAGGACTTGGATTGATAGGAATAGCCCACAAAGTATCCTTCATCAGATTTGGCACCAAACTTAGGAAGAACCCCATGTGTGATCTGAATGGTGCATGGACATCCAAAAGGTTTTAGAATTCCAATGTAGGGAACTCTTTTGAACCAGAGTTCCATAAGGTGTCTTGTTGAGAGGCTTGACAATGAGAACTCTATTCTGCACATAGCAAGCTGTGCTGATAGCTTCTGCCCAGAATATGAGAGGCAGTTTTGAATCAGCCAGCATTGATCTTGCTGATTCAATTAGAGTTATGTTTCTCCTTTCAGCAACCCCATTTTATTGAGGAGTTCTTGGAGCACTGTATTATCATTCTATTCCCTTGCTCTCACAAAAACAGTTCAGAGTGTGGTTCTTGAACTCTGTACCTTGATCACACCTTATGACTTTCACCTTTTGAATGCTTTAATTCTCAAATCTAAGAATGTAGGATTTAAGAATCTCAGCAATTTCATCTTTTGTTATCAAGAAGTATACCCATGAGAATCTGGTATAGTCATCAGTTATCACCAGAAAGTATGACTTCTTGCCCATTAACATGACATTTGAAGGACCAAAGAGATCCATATGCAGCAGCTGTAATGGAGTGTCATTTGAATTCAATGTCTTGGGCTTGTGAGAACTCTTGTGTTGCTTCCCCTTCAAGCATGCAATGCAATGATCTTCAAGTTGGAATTCTTTGTCAGGAAGCCCTCTGACAAGATTTCCCTTCACCAACTTGTTAATGGTTTTCACATTAACATGGCTTAATCTCATGTGCCAGAAAGCCGATTCATCAACTGATGCCTTTGACAGAAAACAAGATACACTACCAGATGGAGTGACCTTATTCATGTCAAGCACATATAGGTTATCTTTTCTCTGAGCAGTCAATAGGATTTTCTCTGGATGAGGTTTGTTTAAGCCAGGGGATAGCACAAAACATTCTTTATCTGTGAAAAGCATCCAATGCTTTTGATCACATATCTGGGACACACTCATGAGATTGAAGTCTAATTCTTTGACATAGTTTACTCTTTCAATACGCATCCTCTCATTGGACACAGTTCCTTGTCCAGTAATTGATCCTCCTTTTGAATCACTCCCAAAGGCAACATATCCTCCATTGAAGTGTCGAAGTTGGAGAGGATGGATATGTTGTCGGTCATGTGCCTGGAATAACCACTATCTACAACCCAGGTGTTATCCTTGTGACATGTTTGTCCCTGCACATGAGAGAGATATAGTTAGAGGGAGAAACCCAAGAACTTGTAGACTTGGGTGAGTGTGTCTTTGGGTCAACAGCATCAGTATGCTTGCACTCAATGGAGCCAATGATAACGCCTTGGTGGATAGAGGCTGGAGTCTTGGCTTTCCATTGCTGAGGAGGTGGTTTTCCAAATCTCTTTGCTCTGTCAGCAGCTGATTTTGCTTTGGCTGCTGACAGATTTGCTTGATCAGCAACAGATTTTGCTGCTGAGGACTTTGGCTTATCAGCAGCAGATTTTGTTGCTGTTGATGGTTTTACTTGAGCAGTAGCAGATTTGGTTGCTGTTGAAGGATTGTCCTTTAGTTATTGGGCTTCACTTGATCAGTAGTATTATTGCTGGCTGTTTATGGTTCAACAACAGATGTATGATTCTCCTTCTTTACCTTTTTAACAAAGGGTTTCTCTATGGAAGTTCTTTTATAGATAGGCTTCTGTTTATGAGGGGCTTGATGAAGGATCTGGTTGAAGGGATTAAATTCACAATTTGCAGCAAAGTGGTCAGATTCACCACAGATGATGCAAGATTGTTGAGGTTTTGGCAGTTGCTTCCTTGGTGGGGAGAGAGAGTTTCTAAAATGAGTTGCCTTGGCTTCAAAGCTTCTTACCTTTTTGTTCTTGTTTGTCTTCTCAAAAGCATGTTGCTTTAGGTTTATTTGATGTTGAAGGTAGTAGAAGCATGTGCTAGCAGTATGGTTGTATTTGCCATAGACAAAGCATGATTTAGCCAGATTGTCCCTTTGGAAGTACACATAGTCTTTTCTTTTGAACAGGTCTTTAAAATTCCAGGGATGAGTTTTGTTGTACTCAAAGGTGGCTTCCTCCAAAGTCTTTTGAACATATGGAGCTCTCTCTCCAGGTGCATGACAGATGTCAAACACCTTCCTTGGTTGGATAGATTAGGAATTGGTGGAGGTTGAAGACTGTCCTGTTTCAACATTTAGCTTTCTTCCTTCTGGATGATATTTGATTTGTTTGGATGGTGGGGGTATTGGTATTGAAACAGCTGGTACTGGTATTAAAGGGATGAAGAGGCTTGGATCATTGGTTTGAATGACTTCAAAGGCAGGTAGTGATGAAGCTTCATTGGTTTCAGTGGAGTCTGAGCAAGTGGACTCAGACTCAGATAAGGTAGTGCATTCTTGCACAAGTGGTTCTTCCTTTGAAGGATCAAGATTTCGGTTGGCCAATCAAGATTTGAAAGATTGAAGCTTGGTTCATGAATGGCTACATAGTCGGCAGGTGGTGCAACAGTTTTGTACTGGTCAGCATAGTACCCCAGACCAGTATTTACTCTGTCATGAACTTGAACATCTAAAAGTCTTTGCAGATTTTTGGATGCGAACTCATATTTTTCAACATGAACTTTCTGTTCTGCCAATTCTGCTCTGGTAGCTTTTAATTTGACCAATAGATCATCAATCTGAGTTTCAAGATTTGTTTGTTCATGTTTTAGTAATGAAATCTCTTTCTTTAGGCAGTTAATCTTTTCTTTATAATTGTTTTCAACCTTTTTGAATTCAGATTTCATTTGGTGAAACTCTTCATTTTGATCTCTAAGGTTTTGATTATGCTTTCTGTAACCTAAAACCTTATCAATACAAGCTTGGGAACAAATATGTTCATATACCTGAGGTGGTATCTCAGTTGTGTCTGCCATGAGTGCTTGGTTGTTGGCAGGAAGATCTTCATACTGGAAGCTCCAGTCAAATTCAGCAGTTCCAACAGCTGCACAAGCTGTAGTTTGAGCAGAAGGAGTAGCTTGTTGCTGTTGTTGTCTTGGTTGAGCTTGTCTTGGCTGAGCAGCAGCTGGGTTTGCCTTTGGTGCCTTACATTCTATAGCAAAATGACCAAGTTGGTTACAGTTATAACATCTCAGTTTGCTTTTGTCCAAGCCAACTCTGGTGTTGGAGTTGTTGCTTGGGATTAGTCTTCCTGTTCTAGAGTAGAACCTTTTTGCTCTAAGAGAAAGCATGGCATAGGAGTGTTGTATGTCCATTTCTTCTAGATCATCTGGATGGAAACATTCCAGATCTTCCTTGATAAAGGACATATTGCTTGAGTTTTTAAGAGACAAAGGCAGCAGAGTTTGTTTGAGGTGGGGCTTCAAGAAAAAATGGTGAGTTGTTTGATTGAGGTTGGAGTCTGGGGATGGGTAACAGTAGGAGGGTAGTAGTTGCTTGAACTAGGAACTGAGTGATCAGAGTGAAGTGCAGAGGAAGTGGTGGTGGATGATGAGGCTGTTGAGTAATTTGAGTTTCTCTCTTTGGCTTGAATCATTTCTAATTCATAAGTCTTCAGCATGCCAAACAGCTCAGTCATCTACAGAGTCTTCAAATTTTCAGTTCTTCTAATTGACACTGTGTAAAGTGTCCAGCAGCTTGGCAGAGACCTGATAAACTTCTTGAGAATGTTCGTTCTCCAGCTTCACTTTTGAGCACTGTAGCTCTCCCACAAGGTAGGTGTACCTGTTGTACAACACGGTAAGAGACTCACCTTCCTTCCAGACAAAGTTTTCATATTGTTGCTTCAAAATGTCTCTTCTATTTACTTTCACCTATTCTGACCCAGCAAACATCTTCTCAAGAGCCTCCCATAGCTCCTTGGCAGTCTTATATTCTCTTAAGTTGTGAAAAACTTCATTTGGCAAGCACATCTGAATGGCTCCCAAGGCTTTGAAGTCTACCTCCATCTTCTTGATATCTTTATCTGAATACTTTGAGGGTTCTTTGGGGGCTGATGGACCTCCGGAATCAGCAGAGGCCACCATTGGTACATATGGTCCATCTTTAATGGATCTCCACATCCCATACTCTTGATAGTAGAAGAAACTTTTCATCCTGTTCTTCCACATATCATAGTCTTCTCTAGACACCAGTCTTGGTGGTCTGTTGATGCTTCCAGTATCATCAAAACCATTGTTTTGTGCCATTTCTGGATTTGTGTAATATGGTGTTTTAGCAAATAGATAGTAGTAAATAGAACTAGAGAGTGATTAATCAAGTGTGAGTTTGTTTAATCTGAGAGCCAAAGCTCTGATACCACTTGTAGGATCGGTGATTACAAGATGGTTCTATTTTAGTTGAGATTGGCGGAAACAATCACAGCTATGCAATGTAACAGATAAACAAAGAGAATACTGATAAATGCAAATTGTATTGATCTTCAATGTTTACAAGATTACAGAGAAAACTCTCAGGAAGCACACTTGTACACATGTAAGATACAATATATATAAAGGAACTTAGAATCAAGACAGACCCTTGATTCTAAGGATCAGATCAAACACAGACCGTTGATCTTGGACAGTTACAAGCTATACTACTATTGGTAGACAGCTAAAAGACAAACTGCAGCAAATAGTTGTATTCAGGTCAAAAGTCTTCTTAGGAATCTTTGCAGGAGACTTCAGAAGTTCTTTGTCTTTAATCATCTGCACCAATAACATTCCTTCTGTTGATAGATGTGTCAGTGTTGTAGCAGAGGTGTCAGTAGCAAAGTCAAAGCTGCTGATGATTTGTCTATCAGCAGCAACTCTGGACATCAGCAGATAAGGCTATCCGCAGCATAGTTGTTCATCAGTAGTAGAACTACTATCCGCAGCAACTAACCTTATCCGCAGCAGCTTGTTGGTCAGTGGCAAAACTGTGGAGTCCGCAGCAATTGTACTTAGAGAATTTTGTAGCCATCAGTCTTTATATCTACAAAACAACACCCAGTTGGTCTTTTTTTTTTTGAAATATAGCAATACCATACTCGTTGGAAAGATAAAAAGATGCTCGATTTTATGGTGAAATTTTTTTTTAAAAATAATTACGTATAAAAAAGTTATGGACGTTTTAAAAAAATGGGGGAAATTGCATTTGACTTGCATGTGCAGATTCCTTCCTTTGTTTAAAGACTTTTGACCCAATTGCCCTTTCCCTCCTTTTCCCCCATTGTGCATGTGTCGTGTTGTGATTCCTTCCTACACTTTGTAGGGTTTTAACCCTTTGTAGCCTAACCCTTCTATATATATATATATATATGGTTAGGTTATAGTAAAAAGGGTTTTAAAAATAAGAAGGGTAAGAAGAATTCTAAGCTTGACATGTGTCATTTTATTGTTTTTAAAGGGAGGGCATAATGGTCAATGTGTAATATACCAGGTCAATGTGTAATACACCAGGTCAATGTGTAATACAAGGTTTGATATTACACAATGATCAGACTTGATATTACACAATGAGCATATTACACAATGACCTGACATATTTGAGTGAATTACACAATAATGAGCGAATTACACAATGAGCTGGAAAACGTAAAACACAATAATGAAAACATATAACACAATGATGAAAAATATTTGACACAATGAACTTGTATTACACAATGAACTTGTATTACACAATGACCTGACTAATTACACAATGAACTTGTATTACACAATGACTTGACTAATTACGCAATAAATTTGTATTACACAATGAACTTGTATTACACAATGACCAGACGTGGTATTACACAATGAACTTGTATTACACAATGAACTTGTATTACACGATGAACTCGTATTACACAATGACCTGACTAACTACACAATGAGCTGGAAAACGTAAAACACAATGATAAATACATATAACACAATGAACTTGTATTACACATTGAACTTATATAACACAATGAACTTGTATTACACAATGAACTTGTATTACACAATGACCTGACTAATTACACAATGAACTTGTATTACATAATGACTTGACTAATTACATAATGAACTTGTATTACACAATGAACTTGTATTATACACTAACTAGATATTACACAATGACCAGACGTGGTATTATACAATGAACTTGTATTACACAGTGAACTTGTATTACACAATGAACTTGTATTACACGATGAACTTGTAATACACAATGACCTGACTAACTACACAATGAGCTTTACGTAAAACACAATGATAAATATATATATAACACAATGAACTTGTATTACACATTGAACTTTTATAACACAATGAACTTGTATTACATAATGAACTTGTATTACACAGTGACCTGACTAATTACACAATGACCTGACTAATTACACAATGAACTTGTATTACACAATGACCAGACGTGGTATTACACAATGAACTTGTATTACACAATGAACTTGTATTACACGATGAACTTGTATTACACAATGACCTGACTAACTACATAATGAGCTGGAAAACTTAAAACACAATGATAAATACATATAACACAATGAACTTTTATTACACAATGACCAGACGTGGTATTACAAAATGAACTTGTATTACACAATGAACTTGTATTACACATTGAACTTTTAATACACAATGAACTTGTATTACACATTGACCTGACTAATTACACAATGAGCTGGAAAATGTAAAAAAAATCATTTTTTGTTTATAACGACACTATACTCGTTTTAAAGATAAAAAAACGCTCGTTTTTATGGTGTAATTTTTTTGAAAAAATAATGTCGTATGTAAAGTTATGAACGTTTAAAAATGAGTAGGGAACTTGATAAAAAGTCAACAAAAGTGGCCAAGACTAAAATACCCTTCCAACAACTTTTTCTCCTACAATTTAATCTCAATCATTAAATCTTTTCTACAATTTGATCTAATGACCCTAAATCCTTTTCACCCTTCTTACAATTAAAATCTTTTTTACCTGAACCTAATCATATATATATATATATATGGGATGGTTCCCCTAAGAAGTTTAGGGGGTGTTTGGGATTACTTATTAACCTACTTATTAACTTATTAACTTTTTTTAAAAGTTAATAAGTTAAAAGTTTGTTTGGATAAATCAAAATGAGATGAAAATATAGAAGAAATAAGTAGTTTTTGAAAAGTAAGTCTCACTTACTTTTCAAAACTACTTATTAACTTTTTGAAAAAGTTAATAAGTAGTTTTGAGAAGTAATCCCAAACACCCCCTTAATATGGCTAAGAAGCCTAAAAAGCAATCTCATCCATTTAATTGGATGATTAATGGTAGAGATTTAAGTGTAGAGATAATAAAGAGTGGATGGGCATTCCTGAAAAACCCACAATTGTTGACTTTTTTCAACTTCCCCCACTTTTTTTAAACGTACATAACTTTTTTATACGACCTTATTTTTTAAAAACAATTACACCATAAAATCGAGTGTTTTTTAACTTTAATTCGAGTATAGTATTGCTATATTTTTTTGTAAAAATAAAATCGACACTTAATGAAATTGTGCTACTTTAAGTAAATGTGCTGGTTTCTTGTAAAACAGCATAATTAACTTTGCTGTATTTTAAAACAGCATAATTAACTATGCTGGTTCATCATAAAACAACACCAAAATAACACGGTTAATTGTGTAACTTGCTCTTCTTAGCTAACCAAGCACAAACAAAACCCGCACAAATAAAACCAACACAACAAAACTAGTACATCAAACCGGCATTAAACAAACCAGCACAAAACAAAATTTTGATGCATAAGCTTTTTGTTGCCTACCACTGAACCGTTTTGTTGGTGTATGGATGCTTTAAATTTTTATTTTTAAAGAATGATACCAAATTAGACATATAATAATTGACAAAAAGTAACACAAGTTAAAGAAACCAGCACATTTACGTAAAGTGTGTTGTTTTAACAGAACCCAGCAAATTTTTAATGTGCTAAATTGTGTTGTTTTACTAGAAACCAGCACATTTAAGTAAATTAGCACAATTTCATTAAGTGTCGATTTTGTTTTTATAAAAAAATATAACAATACTATAATCAAATTAAAGATAAAAAACGCTCAATTTTATGGTGTAATTTAAAAAAAAAAATAATGTCCTATGAAAAAGTGATGAACGTTTGAAAAAAGTGGGAAAAGTTGAAAAAAGTTAACAAAAGTAGCTATTACTTAAATACCCTTCCACACTTATTTTTTCTACACTTAAATCTCTACCCTTGATCATCCAATTGAATGGAAGAGATTTCTTTTTAGGCTTCTTAGCCAAATTGAACTTCTTATTTGAAACTCCCCATATATATATATATATATGGGAAGTATCAAAAGAAAACCACAAAGTTAGGCGAAAACCGAGGAAACCACTAAAAGCCAATCAAATAATTTAAAGATTTTTTTTATTTTTTTAACTTATTTCTAAATATATTAATATAATATTACACAATTTGCCAAAAAATTATTTTACGTATACGTAACCGCAATTTTTTTTTTCTGTTTACGTAACGTAACGCTATGGGTTACGTATACGTAAGTCAATAATTAAATGATTTTTTTTTGTAAATATGTGTTATTTTACATTGATACTCTAATAAATAAATAAAAATAAAAAAGAAATATTATTATATGATTGGTTAAAATTGGTTTTTTTAATGGTTTTCCCGGTTTTCGCCTAACTATGTGGTTTTCTCTGAAACTCATATATATATAGGGGTGAGTTCACTTCATAACTCATTTTCATGAGAAAACCAAAAAACTCATACTGCATATGTGTAGTACACCCAAAAATCTAACCCACCCTCAAAAACCTAAACCTCCACCTCGCCCTCATCCAAAAACCTAAACCCACCCCACCCACCCCCCAAAAATCTAAACCCCTCCACCTCGCCCCCATCCAAAAACCTAAACCCACCCCACCCACCCCCCAAAAATCTAAACCCCCACCCCCCAAAAGAAAACCTAACTTAAAACCTAAACTAAACTTAAAAACTAAACCTAAAAACTAAACTTAAAAGCTAAACCCAGTTTTTTTTTTGAACGAGGACGTCGTGGGGAACAAGGTCTTTGTACCACTTTTTTAGTTTTTGAGTTATGATTTTTTTAATATTTTTTTACCTTTAATAAGGAGTTTTTTGGTTTTTTCATGAATAATGAGTTTTCTTATGATCATTCCCCTATATATATGGTTAGGTTATGGTAAAAAAGGTTTAAAAAATAAGAAGGATTATGGGCTTGACATGTGTCCTTTTATCATTTTTTTAAGGTAAGGCATATTGGTCATTGTGTCAAATATGTCTGGTCATTGTGTAATGTCAGGTCTGGTCATTGTGTCAAAAAAATTTCATCATTGTGTCATATGTATTCATCATTGTGTTTAACCTTTTAGATAATTTCGTGTTATTTTTGTCACTGTTTTTATGTATTGTATATAACATAGTGAGGAAAAATATTTAACACAATGAGCAGACATGACATTACACAATAACCTGACATATTTGACACAATGACCTGACATATTTGACACAATGACCGATATGGCCAGACCTGACATTAGACACAATGACAAACAAATTACACAATGAGCTTGAAAACGTAATTTTTACGTTTTTGTATATAACAACACTATACTCGTTGTAAAGATAAAAAACGCTCGGCTATATGGTGTAATTTTTGTTTAAAAAATAATGTCGTGTGTAAAAGTTATGAACGTTTAAAAACGGGGGGGAGCTTGATAAAAAGTCAACAAAAATGGACATGACTAAAATACTTTTCTACAACTGTTTTTCCTATAATTTGATCTCAACCATTAAATTAATTTTACAATTTGATCTAATGACCATAAATCATTCGCACGCTTTTTATTTTAAAATAGATAAATAAGAAATTTGAACTAAACACTTGAATCAAAAAGAAAAATAGCCAAGTTCTCAAACCAGAGATTGATATCCAGCACGCCGGAAATCACTTTTTTTATCCTAATTCACCCGTCCCCCAACACCCCACCTTCTAACGAACATTGCTAATGGTTACTTCAAGATGTATTTCAAAATTGTTAAGCAATGATAGTTAAAATCACCATGATGGCTGCTTCAAAATATTACCAGCAAATGTATCAAGACAATGAGGTTACTGAGATAGTCATTAATGGCTGATTTAGGAGATATTAAAGAGTTCAAGTTTCAAAGCATTTTGCATTGTGATGTTTAAGAAGGAGAATGGAAAAGATGTGTTAAAACAAAAGTCAAGGACCTCTATTTATAGGCCTTCCCAACAGGTGCAAGACTTCATAAACAGTTGCAATGGTTCACAAATCACTATAAATAACTAAAAAAATCTGTCAAAAACTGTCATAACCGTCAAAAATGTAAATTTACGGTTCACATTTCCACCGATCTATAATTTGACGAGGTTTACATGGAAAGACGGTAGGTTTTGCAAACATAATTGTAAAGTTACAGTTTTGTACTGTAGTTTTGCTGTTTGCATTTAAGGTATGTTTTGTATATCGGGACATTTTGACTTTGTGAGAAACAATATTTCTAACAATCCCCCACTTAGGCTTTATCATAAGCATTCGACAAATTATGCACAAATTAAGATAAATTGTGCTTTGAACCTTAACAAATTGTATACCACCCAAATAGCCCTATAGAATTAAAGGGAGCTTAAAGCATTTGAGCCATGATTCCATAAGATAGACTCGGATAAGTAACACACATAACAAATCAAATTAGGTTCATGAACTAGGGAGCACTTATATGCCCATCTGCTTATCATCATTTCATAGACACCTACAAAAGCAAAGTAAACATTTGCTTATGTTAGGCCACTGAGAGTGGACAGCGGGTAAGCAACGGGTAGGGGGCGGGTTGGCGGGTACACCACCGCAAACCTAGCGGGTTCGGCGGGTAAGTTGGGCGGCTTTGTATACCCGCTGAAAGAGAATAATAACCCGCTGAATGGGGAGAAAAAGTCAAAAATATCATGTTTTACCTCTCTAAATTTAATAAAGCTTTTCTTTGATATTGTTATGATAAATGTTCACTATTCCAATTTATTAATTTGTTTACTCAACACATTATTTGTATTCACTCCCAACTTTTAAAGTTTTTAACACAACTTTGATAAACTATTTAGAAGTATGAATATCTTTTAATATATATTAGTGGGTGATGAGTATTGAAGATAACATCCTTTTGGAGTTACACGATATAGTTACACCCCGAATTTGGACTAAGACTAGATGTCTTTTTATTTATTGTTATGTAGTTACACATATTAGTTTTCGATTTGATCTCGTAGATGAATTTTTATTTATTGACTTTTAATTTATTATGTATTTTTAATTAATTAAAGTTTTAGTTTATTAATTTGATTTGTTTTACATTTTTTTTTTAAATTAAGAAGGTTAGAGGGTACTTGGAGGGTACCACTCCCACCTAAGAGAGTAGTTTGGGAGGGTAGTTTTTTTTTTAAATCAGGTGACATCTTGTGATTGGTGGGTTGGGAGGCCCTCCCTTAGAGTGACACCACTCAGTATGCCTATGTAGGTGAACATTTGTGAAACTTAATAAGGGCCCCGCCCCCACTTTTTTCTCAAAAGTATTAATTTCGGCTCACTAGACTTATTTTATATTAGTTATAGTATTTGAACCTTTCTAATCAAGACCAAAGACCCAGATCTGTTTCACAAATCCACTAAAAATTTAGTTTTTTCCACTTTTTTGTTTAGAAGTATTGATTTCACCCAACTAGGTTTATTTCATATTAGTTATAGTGTTTGGGCCCTCCTAATCCAGACCAAAATCTCAAATCTATTCTACAAGTCCACTAAAAATGGTTTTTTATGTGTAATATTTTCGGTTCTCCAATTTAATTGTTGAAGTTCCGTCACTATATGTAAATAAGATTCTTTAGTTTACCAAAGGAATACTTAATTAAGATTATATCACCGACCCACAAATAATTACTCAGTAGCTTAACAAACTAATGTCCTGATGTCGTCCAGAACGGTCTAACAAAACCTAACCTAGACTCCTAAGTAATAAGATGGAAAACCTATGAACTAAACTGCACTGACAGGCAAGTGGACCTATCTAGTGTAGCACAACTTAACGGTAAACCGAGTTATCAAACCCTAGAGACACTACGAATAACAAAAAAGACTCTGACTCGGACTAAAGATGATTTGGTTTGGGGGTTTACTACACTACTTATTATCACTAAGAATGCACTAAACAAGGTCGACTCAACTATCAAGAGACAAGACAAAGGTGAAATCAAGATATGGGAAGAATACTACCTAGGTCGGAATCCTACTTGCAAAGCACAACTTCTACCGGTTCTGAAAACTATGATGGATATGGGTTTCTAAAGAAACAGCTCTAGACAACCTAGTGGATCCCTAATCGCTCTCAGGGTGTCATCAACTAGACTACCTAAAAATGTAATAACTCACCATATTGTTATCACTTCTCATGTATTTCCAACTATGACAAAGTACCCTAATGAACAGCAGTCCCACTATCCACAATACATTCAGGGAATGGACGGGGTAATCCTAGGTTAGCAACTATGATTCCGGATTGCAACAATCACCAGACACCTACACCAACTTCCTCTCAGATAGTTAACACTCGGATTCCTAATGACGAAAACTAACCGACTAATTCTCACCTCTCGGGTATTGAACTAGGACACACACTTGACTCTAATTAGTAATCAATGATAACTCCTACGGTTACTACATCTAGCAAACCACCAAAATCACAAACCCTAAGATCTATGATCAAGATACGCTAATTGAACACGATAGACAACCACAATCAACGCATGGAATTGAAAATAATCATTCAATCAGAATTAAAGCATGCATATACATCATAATTATTAACTAGGATTGTTTACAAAATCATAAAACCATTATTAACTAGGATTGTTTACAAAATCACAAAACCATCATTCAAATACAAAATCATAAAACCATTAAATTTAACAAATATTCATCGATTAACCAAGGCAATATTAATGTTTTAGCCTAGGATCATATTCATACAACCAAAACTAAGTAATAAACATTCACCATGGTATCAAACATAGAAATCAAACACAAAGATTCGAACTTTAAAACCGAATAAGCTAAACTACACAAACCTGAAATCAAAAGCTTCGATCTTGCAATCCAATAGCCTTCCTATTACCCAAAATCGCCCCTGGAACCCTTCTGGACGGCTAAAAATCGAACTCCTTGATTAATGGCATTCAAATTCTATTTAATTGGAAATTAGGGTTTTTTTCTTAGGAATTAGGTCTCTCGCGTACCGCGAGAGATATGCCCTGGTCCTTCGCGTACCGCGAATGACAATTTAGTCGGATTTCTTCTTACTCGCGTACCGTGAGAGTTCTCTGCTCACTCTTTGTGTACCTCAAAGGGACTATTTTCACTATTTTTCACTTTTGAACTTCGGGCTTTATTCGCGTGCTCGGTTTCTTCGGGTTTTCACTTGTATTCATCATAAGCACCTGATAACATAACAAATACTCCAACTTATACAAAAACGACTCAAAACGAATACAAAACTAGTTAAAATGACACGAAAACCTAGGAATAAAGATGTGTGCTTTCCACTACATCATGTCCATATGATGACTAATCATAGCATGCTTTTACCACATTAAATCTCTAAATAGATTTAAGTCTAAGTAAAGGTTGGGCTCCTGTTATTACTAACTTCACTCAATGGGTTTTAAGCCCATATATATTGTACTTCAAAAATTCATATTTCTTGACCTTTAAAGGGACACACAGTTTCTACAGGAGCTTAAATACACAAGAGTATTCCATGAGAAATGAACCGTTTCACATAAGCATGTCTAAGACTAATATGTTTAGATCTACTATTATAAACACTTAGAGTATTCAAATCAACATCTCTATACCAATTCTTAACTCTATTATTTAGAGTTTTTCTTATACTTTACACCTACATCGGTATCTCTATCTTTAAATTCTATTGTTTAGTAAATAAAGATTCTCTTGTGACAACCGTGACTTTTAAGGTCAACACATGTGTTCGACGAGTTCGTATAATAATAGTATTATTATTATGTTGAAATATACTATCATACGAAAGGAACTCGTTAGTGAACGGAAGATAATAGAAAGATTTATTTTGGTGTTATAATGTCAAAAAGTTGATCAAGTTCAGGTCTATACGTGTTAACACCCGAGTTGAGCAGTTTCGTAAAATTCAATTTAAATCCGAAGGATATATATTTACGAGACGCAAGGACTCGAGGGAAAATATTAAATTCTAACGAGTTATTTTTGGAAAAAAAAAATAACGCCTCTATTTTTTTTATCGGGTTCGTTTAAGCGAGAAACCGGCACGCGATCGGAGACCACGAGGGATATAAATACCCCACTACCCTCATTTCTTTCTCATTTGATAAATCATTGAAAGAAATTAGAGAGAGAGAGGGCTGGAGCTGGTGGTGGTCCGGCGGTGGTCCGGTGGCGGCCGACGGCGGTCCGCAGTGGTCCGGTGCGGTGGCCGATAGCGGCCGAAGCCCGTTTTTCTCCTAGAACTATTTCTCGACGCTACGAACGCAATGGTAAGCTCAGATTTGTCTAAATCATTGCTTAAATTCATTAAAAAGAGTTTTTAAAATCTGTCCAGAAAGTTTTATGCATGCGCAGTCTTAAAGATCGGACGATCCCCGGAAATACGACCGTTAGAAATGCATGAATTTTGGATATGATCTTGTCAACACATAGAGGCAAAACCCTACCGGAGGAATTTTTTATCAGAGCTCTCTAGGTATGCTTTTCATACCCTCGGATTTGACTGATCGGATTTTCGGATTTGAAAAACTGGGTCTCAAAGAATCGTCGATCCCCGGAGATCCGACCGTTGGATCGTGACGATTTTTGGCAGTAGTTTCTTAGCACATATATAAATTTTTTCACCAAAGGAAATTCCGATCAGATATTGGGAAGTATATTGTTGAATACGAACAGATTGTAACAATTTCTAGGATCGAAAACAGGAAATTAATCGGGTTGCATGGCCATCGAAACGGCATAGCATGTCAATTTTGAGCACGTGGGAATGCTCGGGAGATAAAAACGATCCTAATGGTGTTTTTGGTTCGTATTGCATGTGATACGGAAGGTTTCGCGTACGCGAACCATTTATACGGAAGGTATAAACTTTACCCGTTCAGCTTTGATTTTATGTTAGAATAGTTTTATTAGTCATTGGTTGGGAATTGAACCCAAAAATATTTAGTATTGAGATATTTGGTATTTTTAGTGGTTATTAGGTTATACACCCAACCCCGGTTCACGGTTCACGTGGAACTAATATATAATTATTTTTATACAACAATTGTTTTTTATTGATTTTTATAAACTTTTGATTTAGTTTCCAAATTTATTATTATTTTTTTAAAAAAAAAGTGGTTTTAATCAGTAGAATATAATTTAAAATGAGTATCTGGAAAATTTGGTTATCTAAAACTTTATAGATTATTTATTAAAATTCACACAAGTTTAATATATGAAAATTTGGGAAAAATACTTATGAGTATTGAAAAATTCTGGAAATTGGGCAGTGATAGTTATGTGATGAACTAAAACTCATGTCCAAATTTTATGAAAATTTGAGTTGTTTAAGTATACGTTTAGTATTTATAAAGTTTAAACGGATGATTTAGGGTTTGTATACTTCTGGATAAAATCAGGACTTGAAACTTGGTATGGGATCTTATATTGACTTAAAACTAATATGGTAAACATTTGGTAAAGTTTTGATGTGTTTAGCTATTTTTCCCGAATTTGTAAAATTTTAATAATATTAAATTCATATTAAATAATCTGGATATTAAAAAAATATGAAAATTTTTCAGAAATTTTTATTTATATACATTATTAATTTGTATAAATTTTAAGCAGTAACTTTATGTCTAAGTATGGTTTTGGAATTATGGTCAATTTAAATTTTATAAAAAGTTATTAATTTTGGAAAAAATTTATATAAAATTAATTTTATAAAAATTCTAAGGAATTTTGGACAGAAGTATAACCCCATTGAAAACATAAAATTTGACTTTTAAAATGGGTGCTAATATCACACTAAAACCCTAATTTCGGACGAATCTGATTTTCAAACTGTAAATCGGACCTTACGCGCGTAACCGCGTTTTTGATCATACGAAACTGTGACATAAGATTTTATCAAATGTGACTTTTTAACTACTGATGTTATTTATTAAAATCTAAAACTTAAACTTTTAAGGTTATTAATTCATATAAAAGCCGGTTTTACAATTCTTAACGGTTCGTAAACACGTGCATAGGTTTTGGGTATGCAACCGATTACATAGCCACTTTTTGTTTTGTTGACTTGGTCACAACCTTTAGGAGTCCTGAATGCATCGTTTGTGTCCACTTGACTAGTAGGACCCTGTTAGGACTCGGATTTTATCCATTTTTGTTGACTGTGTCGCATCACTCGCCAGCATTGTCCAGGTGAGTTTTGCAGCCCCCTTTTTACTTACTGTTTTACTGTTTTTTGGGGGAAAGCTGTTTCATTTTTTTTTTGTCACATGTTACATGATATATTGATTACATGAGTTTTTTTTTTATAATGCCTTAAAGTCCCCAAATTTTTAGGCAATCAATTAGCTGAGCGTAGCCGTTGGGAATTTTGAGTAGTACTACTTGGGTTGACACCCCCGCTCATGGTTTGGTCGTGCCAACCAGACTTTTAGGGTCACTTGGGCGCAAAGTTAGCCAATTTTTTTAGGCGGTTGTTTGCATTAGACTTCCGTATGGGGTACTTTATTTTTTTGTCGAGGCTTTGATTGCGGCTCATGGTAATATGTTGTCTAATACATGTGTACTCGGTCAATGGATTTTTGATCACTTTGGATTTTTATCCAAAACTTTTTATAGAGTCGTAAAACATGCGAACTCACCAACTATTTATATAGTTGACCCGTTTTCGAATAATGCTTTCATGTAAACAGAATTGAAGAAGAGATTTTTATGAGGGCTCGCTTTTGGATTAGAACTATTGTTTCTAGTTATGATTATATACTTTGGTTGTAGTCAGACATTGAGACACTTTGTACTGTTTTAGAGATTTTTCTTGTATTTGTACTTTCGTTAGAAGCATGTAGTATGGTTCATTGTAATGCACAATTTTCCTTTAAGTTTCTCTTGTACTTGTGTTCAATGCGATATACCGGTTACATCCCATACTTCCGCATTGTTGGGGTGTGACGGACTTGGTATCAGAGCACTGTTTATAGAGAATTTGGTTTACTCGAGACTAGACCTAGACTATAACTCTAAGTTTATTGCATTGAACCGTAGGAATTATATGTGCATTGCATACTACCTCTTGCTTATCTACGACACATTGCTTCGTCATAATCATGTCGTTGTCACGGCACTACGCGTACTCTTTGATGATTCCGGTTACGTTTGCTGTAATCTATATCCGCATCTTTCTGTCTTGGTGTTACCTCGAGCTGTAGTTGTACCTACATCGCACCTGCATCTACTCCAGTTCTGGTGTCGACTTTCTTATTTAACATCTATTGTTTTCACTTTGTGCGGTATATACTTGCTTTGGTGATCTGCTGGATTGGATGGCTAGAACTTTCGCAATGAGATATGGTAGCCATAATTGCTCAATCTAAAGGGAACCCGAGGTGGAGAAGCAGGACTAAACGGGAGAGAACTCTACGGGTCAGGAGACCCATAAACTTTTTTTTTTGTTTGTTTTGTTGGATCATTGGATCCACGTATATGTATAAATTTGTAGCATGACTGCTCGACACTAATTTGAAGATCTCTGCCCTATTATTAGTATCTGACTTCTACCACACACTTTTTCTTTTATTAGAGGACGTCAGTTGTTCCCCTCTATCGTTACCTCCATCCAACAACTGCCTTAGTCTGAAGATCCATGAGTATTAGTACAAATAATTAAAAGTGATCAGATAGAACATCCACACTTTTATGCGAAAGTGCAACACGATGACGTGATCCAATGAACATTCCAGTTTCTTTTTTTTAGCTGAGAGCTCGATAGAGTAAACACTGTAGGGACCATGCAAAGTAAATTATCATTACGGGTGCACACGTAATCATAATATGCAGTGCATGAGAACTCTAGTGAGTCTTACTGTCCGAGTTAATGCCCATGATTAATCTGTATTTCTAGTCCCGATTCCCAGTCATCTGAATATTAATCGAAACTATCGTAACCTTAGGGTTGAGCCGAATACATCAAATGATGTGATAGGCTACCTCAGGTAACATGGGAATTTATATTGTCTCTTTTATCTTTGAATCTTAATGGATCCAAAACTCTTATCAAGTTCATGACAATTTAGACCGAGACACTGAATATATCCGTTCTCAGTTGATTTAACCTCGGTATTTGGACCGGATTTGGCAATTATTTGTTAAGTATTGCTTCATTTTTTAGATCCAGCTAAAGATTTTCTCATTTCAATTTTGTTATATGTTTATCAACGCATGTGATGACTCTCGGTCTAGCGTGAATCAGACCTCGACATTTCTGACTCCCCTAATAGATCTTCATGTAACGTTCTCGCAGTTCTGAAGGAACAAGAGAAATTCTAATTTGATCTAATCAACTCTTTATTGAATCTTGAGCAACGAAGATTTTCTCTCATCTATTTTACTTGCTAAATCATATCCCTTGAGATTTTACTGGCCACGTAAATTCAGTATGGGACTTTACAACGCTCGACACTTGGAGTAAGTGTACGACTATCATTGGAGGTCTCGGTATAATCTCGTAATTTATCTTGTAATCCAAATGCACTCTAATGTCGATGGAGTAACAATATGATGGATAAATTCCTTAAAGAAATATAAGCTTCTTTTTCTTAAACAATATAACCTTTCTATACGATCGTTCGTATAAATCCTCATTTCGGTGTTTGTCATTCTCAGTATACTCCTAATAAATATTTTTAATAATTCAGCCTTACACCTACTTGAAATTTCCATTGCAAGTGCTCTGCACTCACTATGGTAATTCGGTACACTTAATCCCCGATTCTCTTAACCGCGACGCTCATATTGTGGAACCTAACTTGAGAAACTTGTTACTTAGGAGGATCCATCTTTACAACGTTCATTGTCGTGTTTATTTCTATCATCTGTATTCTTACTATGATCACTGAGCGGCTTATGCTCAGGTTTCTTTTGGTTGGATTTATAAAAAAAAATCATTTTGAGATAGCTATGGCTTAGTATGAAACTAATGCCCTTTTTGGTGAACATTGCTACGTATGTTTTGCAAATCTTGATTTCTCCTGGTGCTTCGATGTCTTATTGAATACCATTTTGATGGAGAAAATGAAACTTTATGTTGGAATGATTCTTTGTGTACCGAAAATTTTATTAGCCATCATTCAAAGTTTATTTATGGTGATTATCCTAATTTGTTACTATGTGTACACTATCCCTGTAGATTCGAATAGGATAGTCTCATATCCTTTTTGTACTTGCTCTCCCTCAAATGGTCATTTTGTTGATTGGCTTTTTGATTTCCAACTAGGTAGAGACGTATACGTATCCCTTATTCTTAGCCTCGTGTAATTAGAAAGCCTTAGAGCAACTACTGTTTAGAAACAACTTCTTAACACGTGCTCTAAGGAATATGAATCTATGACATTAAACACTCATTCCATCAAATTTATGGCTTAAACTCTTATGCAAAAGATTTTAAGGCTATAACCAGTATGGGTGAAATACGAAACGGTAAGTCATAATGGTACCGTTCGAAAGCCAAGAAAGTTGCAGGCATACTGTACTACCAGTTATTGGTAGATAATCTATTTGACCCCCCCCCCAACGCGAGATCTAAGGACAAACTTTGAAACCTTATGGTCCATTTCCATCGAATTTAATGGAAAAGCGAGGACCTAAGTTGAAATTTGAAAACCTTATCATTTGAAAGATGCGTCCTAAATCATAGTAGAGCAATTTTGAATTTATTTTTGTGTTCTACGAATTCTTAACCGATTAAAGTTGTACGTTACTACGAAGAGGAACAAGTGACGAATCATAGTTGATTCTGCTCTCTTGAAGATCCACTTGAGATTGCATTATCTTTAAAGGACCTATGAGCATGACATCCTCACATTTGAAAAATTCCTGAAGTTTTACTTGATCCTCCCCTATTTTCTGACGTCTACTTTATAAGAATTAAACCCCAGGCTAAATTGACAACGATATTATATCAAAGTCTACCCATTTTGTGGATTAGCAAGCTCATAATCATTTTCGGGGGACACTATTTTTATGAGATTATTTCCACAATGTGACTGTTTATTTCCTCATCTAGCTGAATAGCGGATTACTTCCTAATCATTTCAATACACATCAAGAAAGATGCAGACGTCTAATGTTATCCTATCAAATTTGGCCGACTCGATGTGAGGAGTAGACCATATTTTAATATGGACTTCTAGTTAAAATTTCAGAATTCCATTTCTAACCGTTAACCAAATTCGACTTCTGGTGGTAGTCAATTCAATGTCCAACTATTGAACTGGCACCTAGTCTTTTAACTAATCTACTTGATTAGATCGTCCTAGATCTTTAGTCACTTTCTATATCTAGATCTTGTGGAGATTTGATTTTTAGTATAACTCATTGCTAACCTTGGGCAATATGTATACGATCCTTTAGTTAAAAATCATCAAACACGGTTATATTATATCGAGACTAACAAGCGAGTTAGTACCGAATCCTAATGCTTTGTGGTGAGGTTACATAGCACCGGGCATCGCTGACATCTATTTTATGATGATGATGACTCATTTGCTATAACACTTCATAGGATTGAGTAAATTTGACTCTTAGCAAATTTATATCGACAGAATCTTAGTATAATCTTCTATGTTTGTTAATCTTCGGTTTAACGACTCGAGTTTGGTACAATCATATTGGTACTCATTATATACTTGCTTTGTAAACCTTTAAGCTCAGATTACTCGTTATTAATTCACTCTCTAATGACTAATCATCACTCTTCAATTCTAGTACAAGAAGTGTGAATCTCGTCCTTTTGTCATGGTGATTTTCAAAATTCCCTTGTATCTACTTATACGGTTATGTTGTATACACACCAACCATGTTGTGTCGCCTTATGACGCGACCATTATGAGTAATTACTATTACTAACAATAAGTACATACAACAACCTGAGATTCCACAAAGGGATGTGGGAACAAATTTCAATAGATTTCGTTACTAGGCCTACCTAGAACATTGGGTGGCTATAATTCATTTTGGGACATTATTAACCAATTAACGAGCTCTGCACATTTCCTACTTATCCGAGAGGAGTTCTAGGTAGAAAAGCTAGCTCGACTGTATTGTGGTGAAATTGTAACAAGCATGGAGTGCCTGTTTCCTTTATCTTCGATACGGATAGTCGTTTTACATCCCATTTCTAGCAGACATTACAGAAGCTTTGAGAACACGCTTAGATATGAGCACCGCCTACTATCCTCAAACTGACGGTCTAAGTGAACGAACTATTCATACCTTGGAGGATATGCTCATGGCTTGTGTGATAGAATTTGGTGGTAATTTGGATACTCTTTTACCTTTGATCCGATTTCCTTACACTAACAGTGATCACATTACCATTAAATGAGCACCATTGGAAGCTCTGTTTTGACACAAAGGTTGATCACCATTTTGTTGTGTTGAGGTTGGTAATAATCATTTGATTGGTCTTGTTGTGTACAAACTGAAACTACCTCAGGAGCTTAATGGTATATACGATGCTTATCGTATATCGAGTCTCAAAAGGGGTTTAACCTACGAATCCGTAATTATACAACCTAAGGAAGTTCGTATTGACGACAAGTTTCATTTTAACGAGGTGTTATCTCTCTGTATTCTAAGTACATGATATGACCATCCTTTATAACCTATGATATTTGTTATCGCTGTGATACATTTTTATTCCAATGAGTCGTGGTGATTCTACCGATTCTTTGAACCTTAATAGCAACTCCCTTGTTAAAATTTTATGGCTACTATTTATAATAGTATTCGTTAATGGAAACAAACAGAATGATACTTTTCCTTGCTTATAAAAGGATACTAAATCACCGGGATTTTGTAACATAATATCATTCTAGATTTATACCAACTTTGTATACTTGTGTAGATCAATCCTTTGGTGGATTTCTTAAATTTCCGAATAACATTAACAGTGTACCGTTTGACTGATTCAGTAAATCAATTATCTATAGATTCTTTGGAATTCGAAGGATTTTTCTCTCATTATTATTCAATTTGCTTTTGAGCCTAACTAGATGTAACCTACTCTCGGTTATTCTTAGATCTCGATTTGCCAAATCTCCATGCTATATCTAGGAAACTAGATTTCCCTTGATGATCATACATGAATCAAGTTACGAAAAAGAACTTGTCAACTATTATACCAGTTGAATTTCGGGACGAAATTCTGTTAACTGGGGGAAAATGTGACAACCGTGACTTTTACGGTCAACACATGTGTTCGACGAGTTCGTATAATAATAGTATTATTATTATGTTGAAATATACTTTCATGCGAAAGGAACTCGTTAGTGAACGGAAGATAATAGCAAGATTTATTTTGGTGTTATAATGTCAAAAAGTTGATCAAGTTCAGGTCTATACGTGTTAACACCCGAGTCGAGCAGTTTCGTAAAATTCAATTTAAATCCGAAGGATATATATTTACGAGACGAAAGGACTCGAGAGAAAATATTAAATTCTAACGAGTTATTTTTGGAAAAAAAAATAACGCCTCTATTTTTTTTATCAGGTTCGTTTAAGCGAGAAACCGCACGCGATCGGAGACCACGAGGGATATAAATACCCCACTACCCTCATTTCTTTCTCATTGAAAGAAATTAGAGAGAGAGAGGGCTGGAGCTGGTGGTGGTCCGGGGGTGGTCCGGCGGTGGTCCCGTGGCGGCCGATGGCGGTCCGCGGTGGTCCGGTGCGGTGGCCGTAGCGACCGAAGCCCGTTTTTCTCCTAGAACCATTTCTCGACGCTACGAACGCAATGGTAAGCTCAGATTTGTCTAAATCCTTGCTTAAATTCGTTAAAAAAAGTTTTTAAAATCTATCCAGAAAGTTTTATGCATGCGCAGTCTTAAAGATCGGACGATCCCCGGAAATCCGACCGTTAGAAATGCATGAATTTAGGATATGATCTTGTCAACACATAGAGGCAAAACCCTACCGGAGGAATGTTTGATCAGAGCTCGTTAGGTATGCTTTTCATACCCTCGAATTTGACTGATCGGATTTTCGGATTTGAAAAACTAGGTCTCAAAGAATCGTCGATCCCCAGAGATCCGACCTTTGGAACGTGACGATTTTTGGACAGTAGTTTATTAGCACATATATAAATGTTTTCACCAAAGTAAATTCCGATCAGATATTGGGAAATATATTGTTGAATACGAACAGATTGTAACAGTTTCTAGGAACTAAAACAGGAAATTGATCGGGTTGCATGGCCATCGAAACGACATAGCATGTCAATTTTGAGCACGTGGGAATGCTCGGGAGATAAAAACGATCCTAATGGTGTTTTTGGTTCGTATTGCATGTGATAGGGAAGGTTCCGCGTACGCGAACCCTTTATACGGAAGGTATAAACTTTACCCGTTAAGCTTTGATTTTATGTTAGAATAGTTTTATTAGTCATTGGTTGAGAATTGAACCCAAAAATATTTAGTATTGAGATATTTGGTATTTTTAGTGGTTATTAGGTTATACACCCAACCCCGGTTCACGGTTCACGTGGAACTAATATATTTATTTTTATACAACAATTGTTTTTTATTGATTTTTATAAACTTTTGATTTAGTTTCCAAATTTATTATTATTTTAAAAAAAAAAAGTGGTTTTAATCAGTAGAATATAATTTAAAATGAGTATCTGAAAATTTTGGTTATCTAAATCTTTATAGATTATTTATTAAAATTCACACAAGTTTAATATATGAAAATTTGGGAAAAATAATTTTGAGTATTGAAAAATTCTGGAAATTGGGCAGTGATAGTTATATGATGAACTAAAACTCCTGTCCAAATTTTATGAAAATTAGAGTTGTTTAAGTATATGTTTAGTATTTATAAAGTTTAAACGGATGATTTAGGGTTTGTATACTTATGAATAAAATCAGGACTTGAAACTTGGTATAGGATCTTATATTGACTTAAAACTAATATGGTAAAAATTTGGTAAATTTTTGATGTGTTTAGCTATTTTTCCCGAATTTGTAAAATTTTAACAATATTAAATTCATATTAAATAATCTGGATATTAAAAAAATGTGAAAATTTGTCAGAAATTTTTATTTATATACATTATTAATTTTTATAAATTTTAAGCAGTAACTTTATGTCTAAGTATGGTTTTGAAATTATGGTCCATTTAAATTTTATAAAAAGTTATTAATTTTGGAAAAAATTTATATAAAATTAATTTTATAAAAATTCTAAGGGATTTTGGACAGAAGTATAACCCCATTGAAAACATAAAATATGTCTTTTAAAATGGGTGCTAATATCACACTAAAACCCTAATTTCGGACGAATCTGATTTTCAAACTGTAAACCGGACCTTACGCGCGTAACCGCGTTTTTGATCATACGAAACCGTGACATGAGATTTTATCAAATGTGACTTTTTAACTACTGATGTTATTTATTAAAATCTAAAACTTAAACTGTTAAGGTTATTAATTCATATAGAAGCCGGTTTTACAATTCTTAACGGTTCGTAAACACGTGCACAGGTTTTGGGTATGCAACCGATTACATAGCCACTTTTTGTTTTGTTGACTTGGTCACAACCTTTAGGAGTCTTGAATGCATCGTTTGTGTCCACTTGACTAGTAGGACCCTGTTAGGACTCGGATTTTATCGGTTTTTGTCGACTGTGTCGCATCACTCGCCAGCATTGTCCAGGTGAGTTTCGCGGCCCCCTTTTTACTTACTGTTTTACTGTTTTTGGGGGAAAGCTGTTTCATTTTTTTTTGTCACATGTTACATGATATATTGATTACATGAGTTATTTTTTTTATAATGCCTTAAAGTCCCCAAATTTTTAGGCAATCAATTAGCTGAGCGTAGCCGTTGAGAATTTTGAGTAGTACTACTTGGGTTGACACCCCCGCTCATGGTTTGGTCGCGCCAACCAGACTTGTAGGGTCACTTGGGCGCAAAGTTAGCCAATTTTTTTTAGGCGGTTGTTTGCATTAGACTTCCGTATGGGGTACTTTATTTTTTTGTCGAGGCTTTGATTGCGGCTCATGGTAATATGTTGTCTAATACATGTGTACTCGATCAATGGATTTTTGATCACTTTGGATTTTTATCCGAAAATTTTTATAGAGTCGTAAAACATGCGAACTCACCAACTATTTATATAGTTGACCCGTTTTCGAATAATGCTTTCAGGTAAACAGAATTGAAGAAGAGATTTTTATGAGGGCTCGCTTTTGGATTAGAACTATTGTTTCTAGTTATGATTATATACTTTGGTTGTAGTCAGACATTGAGACACTTTGTACTGTTTTAGAGATTTTTCTTGTATTTGTACTTTCGTTAGAAGCATGTAGTATGGTTCAATGTAATGCACAAATTTCCTTTAAGTTTCTCTTGTATTTGTGTTCAATGCGATATACCGGTTACATCCCATACTTCCGCCTTGTTGGGGTGTGACATCTCTAAATATAGATAGTCATTTTAATCAAACTCTATATTTTTTGTGAGTGTTTTGGAAAACGAAAAAATAATATAATAAGTGTTTGTGATTGAGATAAAGATAAAGATAGAGAATGATACGTGGAAGGTCAAAACAAATTTAAAGATAAATTTAAAAAAATATGATATTTAGTTAAATTATATAGATGAAGATGAAGAAGATATTGTGAATGTTTTTATAAACCCTAGACAAAGTAGCTTCACTATCGCACTTTAAAAATGGTTGGCATCGGTGGTGGGCACAACTCTATATCCAACAACATATTTCTAACCCATTATGCATCCTTACATAGTGAAATCTATACTATATAATAAATAAAGGTTTTAGTGGGACACTTGTCACTCTTCTACGCATCTTCAACCTTTTTTCACGCCTCTCTCTCTTATAAATTACACAAATTTCTTAAATTGTTATAATTTTTTTTGTTTTCCGATTCTGTCTTCTATTAAATGACTAGCTTATATCACGTGTACTACACACGGGGTGAAAATATTAATACATAAAATTCTTAAATCTTTATGTGTATATTTTACAAGTGTAAAAATCTTACTACTCTATTAAATAAAAATCTTTTGTGACACGTGTCACTCTCTGGTTACTCATCACCCTTATTTCACGACTCTCTCTCCTATTAATTATTAATTTTTTCGTTTCTCTCTCCTACTAAATAATGAATATTAAATAACAATTTTTTTATTAATAAGTAAAAATCATATGGACACGTGTCACTTTCTGGTTTATTTTTTTTATCATTGTGTTTCCTCTTCTCTCTTTTATTGAATAATGATATTAAAACAATTTAATTTTAGATTTTTAATACAAATCTAATTACGAATACTTATTAATATCAACAATAAAATGAATTTAATATTAATTAACATTTATCAATTAAATAAAAAAAATAATACTCAGTTGGAAAAAAAGTGTTTTAGAAAACTAACTTAACAGAGCTTATAACTGTCATGACAAATTAAATTTTTAAAGACATATTTTGACGAGTGTGTGTTAACAAATTACATTATATCCAAACGATGTAATACACCGGTTTATTCAACATGTGTAATACACGAGATTTTAACCTAGTGTATCGTATACAAGGATAGAAAACAAAATTCAAAATATATAAAAATTAATATATAATTGGGTTTCAAAAATACGTTAAGTATTATTTAATATAATTTAATTTTTATTTATTTTTTGATTGAAAATAAAAGTTACATAATCAGATTTTAAAGTTTCTTATAATAAAAGATAATTTAAAGTAAATGTGTTTTATTAGTATAATTAATATTATCTTTAAAAATATATTATTATTATTATTAAAAGATAAAAGATGGAGATGCATTTAAAAAGAGAGAGAGACGGAAAAAATATGATGAGAATGAATATGGAGGTGACACGTGACATTAAAAAAATATTTATTTATTATATAGTATAGATAATGATTTCCTTAATTCTTTTTACAAAAAGTTTTTTTTTTATTTTTAAAAAATATATTTGTTCATAAAACATTTTTATAAATTGAACATTTTTTCATTCTTTTTATAAAAAAATAACTGTATAACATTTTCTAGAATTTGTATTAAAAACTATGTTATATATGTCATAAATATGTAATATGTAAATTTTTATTACTAAGTATATATATTTTTTTTTGAAAGACAAACGTTACTCATACTCTATTTTGACATCAATAATCCTAAACTATACCATTACTCGTGTTTGAACCTGAGACCACCCCTCTAAAAGACATATACTAAGTATATAACTTTGTATTTATTTAACCCGTATAATACACGAAGTTTCTAACCTAGTGAATAATACAGGATTGTTTCTTTGAAAACAAAGGAACAACACCCCATCAAAGGTAAAAATCCAGCATGTGGATTTATTATCGCTTTCACCCGTAATCCAACTAGCATGTGAGTAATCCTCAAGTACTAGAAAAAAGACTTCACACCTACAAATATTCTTTTAATTCTTTTAATTGTTTATAATTGTCTACAAATGAATAAAGACTTCACGCCTATACATATTTTAGAAAATAATACGATAGAGATTAAAAATTAAAACATTGAGATCTAACCAATTTATGGGCACTTATATGAAGACTAAAATACTTTATCAACGCTTATTAGTTTGGAGTTTTACACTTTGGTCAGATTGATCATTGATTCATAATGTAATCATGCCCCGACATTTGAAAAAGGTTTCTGTTATCATCATTTCGTCAACGCTTATTTATATTTATTATTGATTATTTTAAAAGTCATGAAAAATAACATAAATCTATACTATATAAGGCTGTTGGTTGTGGGGCTTTATTGAGGGTGGATTCATCCTCTAATATCACGTCATGTGGCGCTGACTGGATGCTGACTAAGCAGTGGATAAAGCCCCTGCTGAAGCACTTGAGGGTGTTGTGGTGCAGGTGAGCGGGGGCTTTATCCAAAAACACTTTTTTCACCCATATCACGCCATCTTCTCCTGCTAGCCCACCCACGCCCACCCCCTAGCGCCCCATAGCGCCCCCCATCGCTGGACACCCTTGCGGTGTTCGCCGCCACCAGCCCACCGTTGGCGCCCCTCGCTCGCTTACCACAACCAACAGTCTAATAAATAAAGATTTGAGTAAACTCTAATTTTTGTCCCTGAGGTTTGATGCTATTAACAAGTTCAATCTCTCCTTAACAGTATAGGTTCCTGAGGTTAAATTTATTTACACTTTTAGTCTAATTTCGTTAACTTTGTTAAGTTTTTCAATTAAATAATGTTACATGACAAAAATACCCTCCACCACCGGCTGCCACCACCCCCACAACCTGTCGCCCTCTCCGACAGCCGACTACCGACTACCAACTGCCACCACCGCAAATTGGTATCTTCAACAAAATCATCTCCTGTCATCCCGATTTTAATTATATAAACTGCCTACACCCACCACCACTACCTGTAATTTATAAAATACAAACAACCTACACCCACCACCACCACCACCACTACCTGTCATCCCGATTTTAATTATATAAACTCCCCCTCGCTACATATTTTTTTGCATCAGCTACTTCCTTAATTATTCATCTTCTTCAATCCCCTATTTCTGCTCTACTTCTACTTGCCATGGCCCTCAAATTGCACGGAACCATAGGGGTTACCGAAAACAAGTCACCCTTAACTTTGATTTCTAAGTTATAAATCTGCCAATTGCTTTAAAATGTTTCAGATCTGACATTTGATTCAATTTTTCATACATGCCCTAGATTCTGTTTCTAGGGCTCAATATTTTGGTAATTTGTTGCAGAATCAAGAGCGATTACTAAGTACGTAGCGGAGGATTACGCGGATAAGTTATCAAAGGATCCGAAGAAATCGGCGATTCAGACGGTGTGAATGGAAGCGGAATATCAGAAATTTGATCCGGCGAATTAGAAGCTGACGTGGGAGCAGTTTTTTAAGCCACTTTTTGGGATGACAACGGACGAGGCGGTTGTGGCGGAGTTCGAGAAGAAGCTGGAGCCGGTGCTTGACGTGTACGAAAACCAGCTGACAGAGTGCAAGTATTTGGTGGGAGATAGCTTCTCGCCGGCGGATTTAGGATATTTTAGTGGTGGTGGAGTGGTGGAACCGCAAACAAGAACTAGGGTTTTTTGAAGTTTATAAAGAAAGATGAAAAAAATAGGGTATTTTAGTCATTTAACTAGAACTAACTGAAAAACTTAACAAAGTTAATGAAATTGGATTAAAAGTGTTAAGAAATGTAACATCAGGAACCCATACTGTTAATGATGGACTGAACCTGTTAGTAGCATCAAACCTCAGAGACGAAAACTGCAGTTTACTCTAAAGGTTTTAATGGGACACTTGTCACTCTTCTATGCATCCTTAACTTTCTTTTTCCCGTCTCTCTCTCCTATTAATTACACACATTGTTTTTATAATTTTTTGTTTTCCGGTTCTCTCTCGTATTAAATGATAATAATTTCTACAAGTCTTTTTATAAAACGTTTTTATTTAAAAAATAGGTATGTTAATAAAACATTTTTATAGATTGAAATTTTTTTCATTCTTTTTATAAAACATGTTTTAAAAATAATTGTAAGTTTTCTAGAATTTGTATTAAAAAACTATGTTATATGTCATAAATATGTAAATCTTTATTACTAAATATATAACATTCTATTTATTAAACATGTGTGATACACGAGATTCTAACCTAGTTTAAATATATTTGCACGTATTTGTTATTAACTAGCATTCGATGCCCGCGCTCCGCGGCGGGTTCAAACCAAAATATAAGCGATAACACGTTTGGAAAGATAACCAAAGATAACCGGCACACGTTTGCATCTATATTAGTTATATGAATCCATTATTAGTTTTTAAAAAATAAATAAAAATTGTCAAATAGTATGAAATATATTGTATCTACATTTACCAAAACAACACGTTGAACGAAGAAAACGTAGGAGAAAAAATAAAAAATAAGCTGGAAAAAAAACCAAAATAACTAGATTAAAAAATAAAAGAAACAATCAATCAAAATGCGACATGTACCACCACGTCCAAACCAACCAATAACAAATAAAAACCATGAACATCCTTACTAAAATATATATAGTTAAAATTAAAATAAAAAGTAAAATGCTTTAATAATAATTAGTAGTATAAAAATTGGAATTTTTGAAAACTAATACTAATATATAAAAATTATTAATAATTTCCCCTTCGTAAATGTATAATTCGATGCGGAGAGTTGTACTACAGGTGGCATAATTGTCAAACACACATAAGGGTGAAGGGGGCACAACCCTCACCTAAAAACTACCATAATAAAAATAATTAATGAGGGTGTATCACCTCACTTTTATCAAAATCCAACCCTAATATCCTAAAATGTTAGGGGCACAACCCTAATACCCTAAATAATTTATTTTTTATTTTAAAATAATTCTTTATTAAAACTAATAAACAAATAATCCTATGAAATGATTTATTTTTTATTAAATTTTTTATTTAAAAATAATTCTTACCCATCTTCTCCACCATTTAAAACAAATAAGAAACCCATCTTCTCCACTTAATTTAAAAATCTCAACAACCAGCTCTATTGATGTTGAAGACCTGATGCAGATCATCACAACATGAACGTTCAAATTCAAGCCCTCACACTCGGGTATATGTACCCGCAAAACACTACCCGCAAGCCTACCCGTAGCGTCGGCGGCAATATACCCGTGGTACCCGTGAACCAGCATACCCTTACCCGAGGGCGCCCCCTTCATCCTAAGTATTAAATATATATTATGAAAATGTAATAAATTACTCAAGAAATAGACGATGATGACGTGGGTTTGTTTCCTTTGTCAATTTCTTCAGTCTTGAGAAATAGAAAAGAGGAAGTAGTGGCGAAAGAAAGAACAGATGGAGTCCTTGAGAAGAAGGGTTCGTAACTCATCGGGAAAAAAAAACACACCTTCCAATGCAATTAAATATACGCATTCGTCCGTCCAACTGTGGGGGCTTAGAACATGGAAGGCTCTGATTGGATGGCCGCTCAAACTCACCAATAGAACAATAGTACTGTTCACGCACTCACAGATTCATACTAAGATGTATGTTTGTAAATGTAAATTGTTAATAAAACAGACAATAAACTGTCAAAAGTTTAATAACGAAAACTTTTGTTCCTATTCATTATCTAGATTTCATTTGTATTGATAAGTTTACAGAAAAAATATAAACATGTACGCTAAGAAATGAATACAAATTCAATTCTATTGCTAACTAACAACCAAATGCGTAGGTTGGGGGTTGGGCCCACTAGTAAAGGAGTTTCTAGTAAAGGAGTTTCTCAACCAAGAGGTTGTGTTTAAATCTTATTCTGAGAAAAAAAATTGTCGTTATAAAAAGAAAAAACAACCAAATGCATAATAATTTCTACTCTCTTTATATCCAAATACATTCAAATTAGAATAGATTAATTTTATAGAATAACTTCAGGATATATTCAAATACATTCAAATTAAAATAGATTTATTTTATAGAATAACTTCAGGAATAAAGATGAGAAGGGAGTTACACTTAGAGGTAAAGAAAATATAGAATTACAAATAAAGACGGTGTTTGAAGTTTGCTAACGCCTCTAAGTGGGAGCTTGTCTAGTGTGGAGGCAAGCTAGCCAAAGTCGGCCAGGCCTAGCCTCCTACTCACGGGTTTGATTGGGTAGGCCTATATGGGCTTAACTTGTTGGTTAAGCTAGTGACCCTATAATTAGTCTTATAAATAGACATCTATGTACTTGTTATTTTTTTGAGAACCTTAATAAAATATAAACCATGGTTGTAGCGCATGGGTGTAGGTCACACTGATCGAACCACGTTAAATCTCTTGTGTCTTTTATTGCTTTCGTGTTTGTGTGTGTGCTTTGGTCCTACCAGTTGGCCTCATGGACTCGGAGAGGAAGCCAATCGCGGGCAGTTAGTTGCGGATTAAAGTTTGAATACGAGAAGCTGGAGAAGAATTAACGGATATACGTCATCTCTTTATTTTGTTTAAAATATTTATTATCAGTTTTGTGTTGACTTAGTTTCTAGATTATCTCATTAGATAGTTTAAATTAGGGTTAGAGACTTTTTGGTAAAATTTGAACCATTAAGTGTTGAACCATTAAGACATCTTAATGGTTCAGCATGGTTTTTGAGCTGAACCATTCAGAGGCTAAATGAACCATTAAAAGTCTGGCAAAATCCGAAACAAACCCCTCCTACCTTGACCGATTCAGAGGTAGCGTTCTTAATGGAATAATTAAGAGACTATCAAACAACCCTTTAGTGGTGCTTGTTCGTTGGTTGATTATTGTGGTAAAAAACTTGAAAGTTTCAAGCTTATTATCGAATAATCATTTCGAATCGTTTGAATATATTAATTCGTTTGTTAGAGCCATTTTTCTGCGTCGAAAGTGATTGATAATCTTTTAAAAGTTCTAATTTATTCTAAAGAAGTTTAAAACTATTACAAAATCTGAAAAAGTGTGTTGATCTATAATCAATATTGAAAACTACGAGTCCATGTTAACATTTATAACAAATTGGTGTAATTCATTCATATTCAAGTTTTGTACTTCATGTAATTTTGATCTAAAATTATTAAAGGAAAAGTGACATTTTAGTTAAATACTATTATATGGTCATGTCATACCTTTCTAACCTCTTTTATTTTGTCATCGTTATGAAAAGGTTTTATTTGAAAGGGCGATAATACATAACAAAGAATGGTGCAAATTCAATCCATTTTCTAGTTGTCTAATTCAAGAAAGTGAGATTTTGTTTAAAATAATCATTAGTTTATCTGGCCACCACATACTCTTCTAACGTCTCTAATTTTGTCTCAGTATACACGGTTTATATTGAGACACGGTATTTAGTAAACATGGTTAACAAGGAAGACAAAATAAAAGCGTCTAAAAGTTTGAATAAAATTACCAATCTATAACTATGTAATCCTCGATGGATTTTAGGACATGTGTCTTTATTTTTTTTAAATCTCATGTTTATTTTCCCGTGTAAACTCGTTACCTATCAATATATGCCGTTTTAATCAAATCTTACTAAAATTATTTATAGAGTTAAGTACGGTTTTAGTCTATGTGTTTAACAAAAATAACTATTTCAGTCCAAAATTTTAAAAACCTTGATTTACCTCCAAGTTTCACCATTTATATCATTTTTATCCAACCCAGTAACCTCCATCCAAATTTTATGTTAAGCTAAGGTAAAAAGACGAAAATACTCTTGCACTCTTATTATTATTATTATTATTATTATTATTATTAAAAAAAACAACCCACCCACCCCCCCCCCCTTCTTCTCTTCACAACTCTGCCTCCATTCTCATCCCGTCACCATCGCCGCCTCCACTCTCAGCCCGTCACCACATCACCTATCAGCCTGTCACCACCACTGTCTCCACTCTTAGCCCGTCACCATCGCCGCCTCCACTCTCAGCCCGTCACCACATCCACTATCAGCCTGTCACCACCACCGCCTCCACTCTCAGCCCGTCACCACCACCGCCTCCACTTTCAACCCGTCACCACCATTGTCACACCCCGCCTCACGCACCCCCTGGGCGTGTGCGAGCCCGATTAGTATCATTGTCTCGTTGATTTCAGAGTTTTCGTAAAACACAACGAAAGTCTTTTCAAAGGATCGTTTCTTCATTCTTTCAACCTCAAGGTTGTAATTGTAAATAGCAAAACTCAGTTGGAAAAATAAAAGCCTTGTATTTACTTTATAAACATAGAGTTTCAATACCCTTTTTATTTGATTACAAAACATTGTTTGAAATCAAATACATGGTAAACCACTGGAAATAGTACAACACAGGGTTGATCAGTTCCCTAGTCCTATCTCATTTCTTTAGGATTTCCCTTTACACGAGGCCTGAGAATCTTACGTGCATTCCATCCTTTCTTTTCATAGGTCATATCTCATGTCTACCCATATTCTTTTCTTATCATATTTTAATCATTACCAGGAAAAAACATTTTGAAAATAAAACGTCAGTGCGAACGCTGGTGAATACAATATCTTGACATTAAAATCATTTGGCTCAAACAAGTATTAATTTCATAATCACACCTTCCTGTTCAATCTACACACTCAGCAGGCCCGTGTTGTTCAATCGCACCATAGTATACACCGGTAGTATGTCTTTATAACAACGGGGACTCCATGTCTCCTCATTTGTTATAAAGGGAAGTACCAACCGCAATCCGAGAATTTCACCCGAGACCGGTGTATCCCTTGCAAATTTTACGTATACCTATGGCATGAATGCTTGGTTCGTAGAAGAACGTTGAGCATCATTTCATTAATCTTTATTTGGTTATTTTCGTAAATAAAATGTTTGAGACAAGTTTTAAAAGCGACAAAGTATTCACCTTTTTTTTATGGGAATGAGCCTCTAGAGTCAAAAGCTTAGCGTCTAGCTTCTTAACTTGATTTCTGTAGCGTAACAACCTTTCTACGAGCGTTCCTTCTTAAACCGAGTACTACGAGGAGCGGGAATCGAACTGGGATCGTCAGGGATTGTCTACGAGAGTTCTGGAACAAGTTTTAGAAGTAGAGGACGGATTTGTTGTGAGAAAAAACGTTTGAAATCAATCAAGTATTTATAGGGGTGAAACCAGGTGACTAGCGTAGCGGTCCGCTACCTCACTTGCATGCGTAAGCCCTACACGTCCAATTCTGATTGGACCGAACCTAGTTTTGCTGCTAGCGGACCGTTATGGAGGTAATAGCGGTCCGACACGGTGCTGAGTCACAGGACACGTGTCAGCTTAGGAAGATTGTGGCTGAGTTGCGGATAGCGGACCGTTATCCGGGTGATAGCGGTCCGCCACCCAAGCCTGCCTCACAGCGGAGCGTTATGGAATCTGATAGCGGTCCGCTATCTACTTAATTTTCACATTTTTCACTTTTAACCCTAGACTTTGGTATTGTTACACTTATTGTCCATAGGGTTTACCTTTTTTCAAATCTTGGACATTTTTGTGGCAGGTGTTACATCCTCCCCACCTTGTTTTAAACTTGTAAGGCCCCAAACCCGGGAGGCCTCACTTGTTGGATTTACTCATTCACAAACAATTCTTAAACATGAATATCAAATAACGCAGCGGAAAATTTCATTCAAACATGACGTCATCATTGTTCATACATGCGGAAGCGTAAACAATGTTTAAAACATAATTACATCATAACTAAACATAACGGGATGCCAGTCTTCATAGTCAGTCGGGTAACTCCTCTCGCTAGCCAAGCATCACCGTCCATCCTCATAACATTCCTTAACCTGAATGTGCATACTAAAAAGTCAGCTACGCTGGTGAGTTCTAGTTTTAACATAAAACCTTAACTTCAAATAATTTGCCAAAAACACAACTTCATACTTCATTTAATAAAAAGCGTACGTAAAATAATGCAATAACAAAACATAACACTTCATAAACATAAGTCAACGAACATATCGAATCTGCGCCTTCTCGTAACCGTCAAATCCTTACGTTACATACTGGTTGAATAATCTAAGGATCACCACCACTAGGCCCATCATCACCGTACTGTCCTTCGGGTGAGGAACTCCTAGGGCCCGATACTTAGGTCATCCAACCCTTCAAGCACGGCGTCCCAAAGGATAGCGCGTACCAACTTCAAGCACTGCACCCCATAGGGCGCAAGTACCAAACTTCAAGCACGACTACCCCGTAAGGTAAATCGTACCAAACTTCAAGGATCACGATAATCCCCTTGACGACCGTCATCGCCCCAGTTGTACAACAGTTGGCCAGCCACAGAGGCCCCTAAAAGGTAAAGGCCCATAACATACTTCCCATCCCTTAACCTTCATTCCCTAAGGAATATTGGCAGATTCGTTCGTTTGTGACTTTCATAAACCTTCGCTTCTTTTACTTCAAAAACTTCAGTTAAGGCATTCGTACGTTTTATTAAAAATCATTCCTTCATTCATAAACACTTCGTAAACTTCATAAACTTCTTTTGGCAAAATATTTCATAAACACTTCCTTCAAAACCTTTCCTTCTAAAACATCCTTCATAAACATCATTTTATAAAACGTTACATACAACCTTCATAAACATCGTTTTATAAAATCGTTACATCGTCACGTATGCACACCAGCCCAAAAACATAATTAAAACATTTAAAATAGGGCTTCTAGAACTCACCCGATAAGCAGTTCTGAAATACTCTTAGCTTGTTACTGCGCGTCACTAATGTCACCCACGATCTGTTATAATAAAGCCATACTTGTAAGGTAGTGCTCCTAGATGACACTAGACATCTCTATGCTTAAATCTAGTAGTTTCGATGGATTTGCACCTATCGAAACTAGGTAGTTTCGATGGGTCTGCACACATCGAAACTAGGTAGTTTCGATGGGTCTGCACATATCGAAAATAGTAGTTTCGATGGGTATGCACATATCGAAACTAGGTAGTTTCGATGGGTCTGCACATATCGAAACTAGTAGTTTCGATGGGTCTGCACATACCTAAACTAGTAGTTTCGATGGGTCTGCACAGATTGTCTTCCCAAAAATCTGAAGCTTTTGCATGCGAGTCTGATCGAGTCAGTATCTCAACTTTTCTTAGATCAAAACGTTCGGTTTTCATTCTAGATGCTATACCTAAGCTCATTTTCAAGTTCCATCCGCAAAATCGTTGTCTTTTTAGCCAAAACCCGAAAATCCCAAAAACGAACAAAAACTCAGATTTAGTCAAGATCCTTACTTGTATCGAGATTCTGATCCGGAGGTTCTTCTCACGAGCTTAGCAGTAACGCACTTCTCAAATCTCGGGTCGATCCGACAACTTTCTCTCTCTATGGTTTCTCTCTCTAGAAGTTACAAATGAGAGAAACAGGTGGTGACCTAGGCTATTTATAGGGGAGGCTCCCCTTCCAGCCTGACGGCCCATCCGGCCCGACCCGACATGCCTCGTTCGTTTATTTCTTCATTTTAACTGTCGTTTTATTTTTGGGATGTTACAAAACTCGTCCTCGAGTTTATTCAAACAGGTGTGGATATTTCTTTCTCATTTTCGACTCCAGTTCCCACGTGTACTCAGTTCCACGTTGTAATCTCCAAGAAATTCCGGTCTCTATTTGAACTGTTCCGACATTGTAATTTATTTATTTTATGGATAGGTCTACAATAAATTACTTAATGAATGTTCACATGCATGCAATAAATACCATTGTTACAAAATGATAGATTCTATTTAAAACAATTATATGAATATTTATCATTATCTTACTAAATAAATATATATAATTATTTCATGAACATATTAATGCATATATTTATAATAAATTTACAAAAAGGATTAAATTATAAGATGGTATTAATTATTTAGTATTTACTTTCAAATAAATAAGAATTTATAAAACCATTTTAATTATATAAACATAATTATACAATTACTTCAAATAAATGATTGGATTTATAGTTTTAATTAAAATTAATCTTATTTCATTTAATATTATTATTATGACAAAATAATTTAATTAAGTTTATAAAAAATTATAGACTTTAAAAAAATTTATGCTTTATGAAAGTTTAGGGGCAGAAGTGTAAATTCTGAAACCTTAACTTAAACTAAAATCCAAGTTGTACATAAAATAATAAAACTTTGAAAGTCTGAGGATCTGTTTTGCCAACTCTGAAACCTCAGGGACTACACTGAAAAATCCTAGAGAAACCTTTTCTTCCAAATAGATCGTGGGTTCGACTCTTTCCTCCGACCGTTTCTTGAACCCAAACTGCGAACTCGTGACAGGGACGTTCTCACTCGAATCTGAAACTGGCCAATCGTGCGGGGTATCCAATCGATCCACCTTTCCGATTTAATCGATCTTTTACGAGCAATAGATGGTTCAAATCGTAACCGAAAACCATTAAAGAACTCGTGCAATCGATCGATTGATTCCTACCCGAATTACCTATAAATAACTGACCCAGATCATAGGTGACACCCATTACAAGCTTGCCATACTCCTAAACGCGTCTCGAATCACCCCTAAATCTCCATTCTTGGCCGACGAACACGGACCTGCTCCGGCTCCTCAATCTCACGATCTACGTATTCGTTTCAGGTATTCTTGGGATCATTGGGTTCGTACGAACAAGGGGAACGAAAGCCCCATGAAATCAGGCTCGAACAATAGCCTGAACGGGCGAATGGGGGGGCTAGGGTTTCGGGTGCCTTTGGGGACGACGGGAGTACCCAGACTCACGGGTTATATCCAAAGCGAAACCATACCAGACATGGCTTCGTACCCTGGTCTGATGGTTAAGTGTGTGTGCTTCTGGTGACTCGGGCGCAGGCGCGGGTTCGAGTCTCGGCCGCCCCATTTTGATTCATGTTTTTCTTTTTAATGATTTTAACATAAACCTTTACATTCTAAATTCTGATTTAAACTCTTTAAAATTCATAAAAGTAATTAGAAACTGTTATAAAATCAAAAAAATATGAAATGGTGTTTTAGCCATTTTTATTTATTAAAAATAAGTTATAAATCTTTAAATAAACAATATAAAAGATATATTAAATTAAACCTATTGTTTTATTCATAAAATAACAATGTTTATTTTAAATGCTTATTTAAACCATTATTAACCAAATTCTCAAAAACTCATAAATAGTTATTTTAATTAGGAATAATTATTTATAACATCCTAAATTCATAGAAATAAACTTAAATAATTATTTTTAGATAAATAAATATGCAAGTTTATTTAAAGATTATCTACATTGATACCTACTTAATATCTTCTACTTGCCATTCTAGTAAAAGAAGGTATTGTAATAAATTAAATAATTATTTTATTTACATACAACATTTATTTGAACCCTTATAAATCCATTTATTAATTATTTTTAACTTTTATACAAAAACCTAAACGTACTAGCTACCCAATCCAAAATTTATTGTTCTTAGAATAATATAAACCTTTATCTATTTCATAATCCATTTGTTTAATTATTTTGGAATAACTATATAAATTCAAACATGTTGTTATCCTTACAAAAACCATGTATTAAGGTTTCTAATTAATTTTGATTAATATTAACATATCCTTACAAATACATATTATTCTTCAAACTCATGCAAGTTCCATACCCAAGTCCCATGAAACCCTAAAGTCCCAATATTTCCTCAATTCCATTTAGACACACATTAAATTTAGAGTATCATTATCTATGTAGGTTCATTGTGAGAAATCCTCACGAGACCTATTCATACCAACTCTAGCTTCAATACATGTGAGTTCATAGCCCTCTTTTTTTTTACTATGGTTTACAAATACTCGGGGTGGAACATGTTTACTTACCATGCTTACCAAATTCAATACCAATGTTCTCATGCTATTTACTAAGTGCTTTATGTCTTAAACTACTTGGTGACCATTACATGTGTTCATGCTAGTACATTCATTAACCTGCTACCCAGGCCTAAGGTAGTACCTAACATGATCATTTATAGGGGAATCCGATTCTAGTTAACACGAACCTTGGCGGGTTTTGTGTGTACCATATTACTATTTTTCCAAAACACAATCAGTGGGATTGTACTTACCAGTTTTCCATTTACTACGGATTGAATTGTACGCTTGGAACTTTGTATGTTTTCATATTTATGTCATAGTTACGCTTTGAACAATATTGAATTTCAAATCATTTTTACTAAACTTTTGTTAGTATCAAAACCTATGTTACTCACCAACTACTTGTAGTTGACATTTACTCGCATGTTTCAGGTGCACCCATTTGAGGACCCTACCTGCTCATCTAGGACTTGGACCTAGTTAAATTTAAATTATGTTATGTTTTGAACGTTTCGTTTTCCATTTTCTATGTAACGGATGATTTTAAGTTGATGAATAAATATTGTCATTTAATAATAGATGATCATGTGCTTATGAACAACCGCGTCAGCCCCGGCGTTTAATCCGTCGCCGGCCGGGGTGTGACACACGTCTGGAGTTCCATTTATCTTTCACAATTATCAATTTCTTTCTTTTCAATCTCTTTTCCTGCCTGTCCTCCATTTGCAAAGGTTGTTCAACAAATCTTAACCTTTCATCTACCTCTACATCTTGTAGGGGCATTACCAGAGATTCATCTGCCAAACACTTGTGCAGATTTGACACATGGAACACATCGTGTACTCCATTCATTTCATTTGGTAGATCGAGTTGATAGGCCACAGGCCCAACTCTTTTCAGGATTTTGAATGGTCCTACGAATATAGGACTTAATTTCCCTTTCTTTCCAAATCTTACAACGCATTTCCATGGTGAAACTTTCAACAGAACGTTATCACCAACGTTGAATTCTAACGGCTTTCGTCTCTTATCAGCATAACTCTTTTGACGATCACGAGTGGCTTTCAATCTATCTTTTATCTGGATAATTTTCTCAGTTGTTTCCAAGACTATTTCATGTCCAAATAACTTATTTTCTCCTATTTCAGACCAACATATTGGAGTTCGACATTTACGACCGTATAAGGCTTCAAAAGGAGCGGCCTGTATACTTGTATGATAGTTATTGTTAAAGAAGAATTCCATTAGAGGTAAGTGGTCATCCCATCTTCCTCCAAGATCAATGACACAAGCCCTTAACATATCTTCAAGAGTTTGAACTGTTCTTTCGCTATGCCCATCCGTCTGAGGATGGTAGGCAGTGCTAAGATTCAATTTGGTACCAAGAGCTTTTTGAAAACTTTGCCAGAATCGAGAAGTAAATCTACTATCTCTATCTGACACGATAGATAATGGCACACCGTGTAATGTTACGATTTAATTAACGTATAATTGTGCCAACTTATCCATGCTAAATGTTTCTTTCATCGGAAGAAAATGAGTAGACTTAGTAAGTCTATCAATGATAACCCAGATAGTATTATTCCTTCGACTCGTTCGGGGAAGTTTAGTAATGAAATCCATGGTTATCATTTCCCAATTCCAGACAGGAATTTCAAGTTGCTGTAACAAGCCATGCGGCTTTTGATGTTCAGCCTTAACTTGAGAATAGGTTAAACATTTTTCAACATAGATAGCGATATGCTTTTTCGTCCCTATCCACCAGTAATTGGCTTTTAGGTTTTTATACATCTTATAGATCTTGGGATGCATTGTGTATTTAGATTTATGAGCTTCTTCGAGAATTTCTTCACAAGTATTCCCATAGATAGGAACCCAGATTCTCTTATTCATTCTGAGAATTTCATCATCTCCTTTGATCAACTGATCAATCATGTCTCCTAATCCTTCTTTCTCAAGGTTGGGTTCTTGCAAGGCAAGTTTCTGAGATTCACTAATACTAGTGATAAGATCAATCTAGAGATCGAGTCTTAAGGCATGAACTCGTTTAGGTTTCTCATGCTCCTTTCTGCTTAGGGCATCTGCCACGACATTGGTTTTTCCTTCATGATAACAGATTTCACAATCGTAATCATTTAGGACTTCCATCCAACGTCTTTGCCTCATATTCAGTTCATTCTGACTGAATATATACTTCAGGCTTTTATGATCAGTGAAGATAGTGAATTTGACTCCATATAGGTAGTGCCTCCATAATTTCAGTGCGAATATTATGGCGCCTAGTTCTAAATCACGAGTCGTATAATTCTTTTCATAAGTTTTTAATTGACGAGAAGCATAAGCAATAACCTTGTTTCCTTGCATTAACACACAACCAAAGCCGGTGTGTGAAGCATCACAATAAACTAAAAATCCTTCATTTCCATTGGGCAAAGCCAATATGGGTGCTTGAGTCAGTTTCTGTTTCAGAGTTTCAAATGCTTCAGATTGTTTAGGAACCCATTCATACTTGACTGACTTGCGGGTCAGGGAAGTTAATGGTACTGCGATTCGAGAGAAATCTTGAATAAATTTCCGATAGTAACCGGCTAGACCAAGGAAACTACGGACTTCAGTGGGTGATTTTGGGATTTCCCATTTAGAAATGGCTTCAATTTTGACAGGGTCAACTTGAATACCATTGGCATTAATGACATCACCGAGAAATTGAACTTCTGACAGACAGAATTCACATTTTGAGAACTTAGCGTATAACTTTTCAGTTCTCAGGATTTCAAGTAAGATTTTCAAATGATTAGCATGATCTTCCTTACTTTTGGAATAGATGAGGATATCGTCAATAAATACGATAATGAATTTATAGAAGTAAGGTTTACAGACTCGATTCATCATATCCATGATTACTGTTGGAGCATTAGTAAGTCCGAACGGAATTACTGTGAACTCATAATGACCGTATCGAGTTCTGAAAGTAGTTTTAGGAATATCTTCTTCCTGTACTTTCAATTGATGATAACCAGATCGAAGATCTATTTTAGAAAAGCAACGAGCTCCTTGGAGTTGGTCAAAAAGATCATCCATTCGGGGGGAATGGATAACGATTCTTTATTTTAATTTTGTTTAGTTCCCGATAATCAATACACATGTGCATTGATTCGTCTTTCTTTTTAATGAATAAAACTGGAGCTCCCCAACGTGATGAGTTTGGTCTTATGAGTCCTTTTTCCAGCAATTTGTCTAATTGCTTCTTTAATTCTGCCATTTCATTTGGAGCTAATCTGTATGGGGCTTTAGAAATAGGTGTCGTACCGGATACAAGATTAATTCTGAACTCCACTTCTCTCTCAGGTGGAATGTCGGGCAGTTCATCAGGGAATTCAGCCACAACAGGCACATCTTCAATCTTCGTTTTAGTGTCGGTTGTTACAGAAACAAGGTATGCTAAGCAACCTTTTCTCAAGTATTTTGTGGCCTTTAGCATAGAAATTATTCCAACGGAGTTGGATAATTTATCGCCATTAATCGTAAGAATATTGCCTTTTGGTGAACGAAGTTCTATTGCCTTTTTATCACATAGGATACGGGCTTGGTTAGAAGCTAACCAAGTCATTGGCAACAATTTTGCAGGTATAACATGTCCTACTAATGTGATGTGGCAATCATTGAGGATTTCAGAAATTTGGATGAGGTCACCGTTGGCAGTTTCTACCACGTATTTCTTGTCTAATTTAGCTAGAGTTTTATTTATCAGTCTACAAAATCTATGATCTATAAAACTTTGGTTTGCACCAGAGTCAAATAAAACTCGAGCGTAAATATCATTGACAAGAAATGTACTCGTAATGACATCGGGCATACCTGCTGCTTCATGAGTGTTAAGAACAAATGCTCATGCATTCTTCTTTACTCCATCTGCAAGTTTGGGACCTGTCCCATCCGTCTTCTTCAACTTAGGACAATTAATTTTGATGTGACCAGCTTCGTCACAACCAAAACAAGTAATTGGTTTCTTCCTGAAACAATCCTCTGTTTTGTGTCCCGACATTTTGCAGTAGTTGCAATAAGGTCCAGATCTACATTGTCCTAAGTGCCTTCTCCTGCACCTTGAACATTCAGGGATGGAAGAATTGTTATTTCGATGAATAAAATTAGGCTTATTGGATCCACTCGGGCCTTGCCCAGTTATCTCCCTCTTCTTCTTTCCTTCTTCTTGATTTCTAATCAAGCTAGTTGTTATCCATGGCATCATCAAGATTTTCACAATTTGCGACCTTTACCATGTCACGGATTTCTCCAATCAAACCCCAGATATAACGTTTGATTAGGTTTGATTCAGGAGTAGCTAGATGATGAACGATTCGAGCATATCCCAAGAGTTTTGTGGCATATTCCTGATGGTTCGTTCCAATCATATTTAAACTTAAAAATTTCCCTTCAATATGTTCCCATTCATTCTGGGAACGTATTTCTTCTCAACCCTTGCCTTAAAGGCACTCCAGCCCATTGCGTAGGCTGCGTCTCTGCCCTTGGAAACAATAATATTATTCCACCATTCAAGAGCTTGATCTTTGAATAGGTTGGAGGCATATAAAACCTTGTCCTCCTTAGCATACTTGCTGATAGCTAAAACTGATTGAGTCTTCTCTATCCACCTCAATGTGGCTATCCCACCTTCCTTTCTAGAGAAATTGTATGGCTTACAATCCTTGAACATCTTATAGGTACAACCTATTACTTTCCTTTTCTTTGCTATATGTCCGTAGTTATTACCCATACTCTCATCCTCGGAAGAGTTATGGTAATATTCTTCTCTTTCGGTTTTCTTGGATTTATGAGAAACAAAACCTTTTGGTTCAAGAGTAATGGGTTTCAAGTGAGTCACTGTTCGAGTTTGACGAGAGTGAACATATTGAGGATTTGAAGGTTGAATAGATATTCAGTCAGCTTTTCTCTTTTCAAGCTCGGTAAATATCAATGGAAGAGAATCATTGATTCATTCTTTGATCAATTTCTAAAGTTCCATACAGGAGTTATTGTTTTCAGCAGCATTTTCAATTACTGGTTGCTTTTTCATTCCCCTTGTATTTTGAGAAGGTCCAGTATTTTGAGAACATACTATCAAAAGAACAAAAATTGATGTAAAACAAGGCTTTTTATTGATAAAATATATTACAGAAGATAATATATACAAGTTATTCAGAAATTTCTAAAGTTCTTGTCTTCAAGAGCTTGAACTAATAGGGCATTCTGAGCTTCAACTTCCGCTTTTTCTCTTTCCAATTCAGCTATTCGGTTTAACAACATTTGCTCCCTCTCACTTCCTGAAGCATTCTCATTTATATGCGGAGCAGGAATAGGAATCGTCTCATAATACAGAACGTAAGGTATATGGGAATCAACCATTCTTCTTCTTCAGGGTCACATTTATTTTCATAAGGAAGTTCGACGTATCCTTCATGAAAATTTTGTGAATAATAATGAGTGATATTATAGCTTCCAGCAGTTGGAGCAGAATGAAAACTTATAGAAGGGTTATAGGGAACACTAGGGTTTCCTATTTCTCCGAGGTTTCTGAAAGTAGAGCTTTCAGTTTCCTCATTAAGTTCTATAGTTGTTTCATCCATTATGGAGGGCATAGCGGTCCGACACGGTGCTGAGTCACAGGACACGTGTCAGCTTAGGAAGATTATGGCTGAGTTACGGCTAGCGGACCGTTATCCAGGCGATAGCGGTCTGCCACCTAAGCCTGCCTCATAGCGGACCGTTATGGAATCTGATAGCGGTCCGCTATCTACTTAATTTTCACATTTTTCACTTTTAACCTTAGACTTTGGTATTGTTACACTTATAGTCCCTAGGGTTTACTTTTTTGTCAAATCTTGGACATTTTTATGGCAGGTGTTACAATCACCGCCTCCACTCTCAACCCTCCTTTTTACAATTTTTTTCTGAATTAGTTCCAGTACGATACAGCGCCTCCCCCAAACCTTCCTATGTACACTCTCTTGATGAACCCTAATTGATCACCTACATCCATCACCGGATCCGTCAAAATTGTTCGCCGCCACCACCAGATCCGTCATCGACCTCCACTACCGGCTATGAATAGATCTTCAAGATTTGCATGGTCGAAGTAAAATCTCTCTATCTCTCTTCATTCTCTTTGATCTGGCCTCCGAAATCAATTACAGATCTAGGTGTTGGTGCGGTGGAGCTGGTGGAACGGCGGTATACGGGTGACGGTGGTGTGGTGATTCAAGGAAGCGATGGTGGTTTAGGGGCGGCCATGGCGTGGTGGTGTAAGGGCGGGGATGGCGTGGTGGTGTAAGGGCGGGGGTGGCGTGGTGGTGTAAGGTGAGTGGAGTTGAGAGTATAAAGTGCGCTCCTAAAGTTTTCTTTTAATTTTAGGGATGGGGTATGATAAAGTTCTGTATGGTTAACTTTTATTCATGATCATGACTTTACCTGTATTTTCCAATGTCAGTTTTTTCGAAAAAGTAAATAGGGTTAGAGTTTCTGGTTCTATTTTAAAATTCACAATATTCTCTATCTTTATCTCCATAACTATTATTTAGATATTTTTTCTATTTTGCACATTTAGCAAAATCTCCATCTTTATCTTCATCTTTAAATTTTAGAGTTTAGTAAATAGTAGAGTCGTTTCTTCTATTTTCTTACATCTCCTCCCAATGGCGGTGCCAAGAATATTTTTCAAGTGGGGTCGCTTTTTTTTCAATGCTCAGATTTCTAAGTTCTCGGTTACGATCTTTTTTGGACCGATTCGGTTCGATTGATCGTGTCGGTCGATCACATAATAAGATATGATAGGATAATGAAAATAAATCGTCATTAAAAACAAATGATAAAAATACAATATCATTAGAAATTAATAAATAAAGAGTAAATTTCGATTTTGGCCCATGTGGTTTGCCCTGTTTAACCATTTCAGTTCGAAAAGGAATTTTTTTAACATATCAGCACCTGAGATTTTTTTTTGTAACTATTTTAGCCCCTGCTACTAACTCTGTTAACTTTTTCAATTAATTATAGAGCATTTTAGTAATTTTATTTCTAATAAAAAATAGTTTAACCATTTCAGTCCAATAAAAACTTTTTTTAGTATTTTGATAAATATTTTTACTTATTTTAAAATGTTTTTTTTTTACTTTTTTAAAATCATTTTTTTAGTTTTTTTTCTACATAAACACGTCTTTTTTGAACTCTTTAAAAACGTTTTTTTAACTTTTATAAAAATATATTTTTTATGTTTTCAAAAAATTATTTTTTTTAAATCCACTTTTTTTATAAAAACGTACTTTTTTTAGTTTTTTCATAAAATGTGTGGTTAAAGATAACGTTTTAAAACTAAATTTCAAAAGGATTAAAAAAAACACATGAGAAACCTTTCTAAAATATATATATTCTTAAAATAGTAAAACAAAATTAATAGACGAAAAACATTTTATGAAAAACCTAAAAAATGTAAAAAAACTAAAAAAAAAGCGTTTTTATAAAAAACTGAAAAAAAAATGTTTTTAAAAACGTTTTTATGAAAAAATTAAAAAAAAATTAGAAAAGTTAAAAAAAGCGTTTTTAAGAAGTACAAAAAAGACGTTTTTTGTGAAAAAAAAAAAGTAAAAAAATGATTTTAAAAAAGTAAAAAAAAACGTTTTTAAATAAGTAAAAAAATATCAAAAAAAACTAAAAAAAGGTTTTTATTGAACTGAAATGGTTAAAATAGTCCCTTAGAAATAAAATTACTAAAATGCCCTACACTTAACTGATAAATTTAACAGAGTTAGTAGCATGAGTTGAAATGGTTATAAAAATGCACCATCAGGACTGATATGTTAAAAGATTACTTTTTGGACTGAAATGGTTAAACAAGACAAACCATAGGGGCCAAAAGCGAAATTTACTCATAAATAAACATTAGATCCTATAGTTGTTCCCTACGTGTTTTCATTTGTTGAAAATGATTCATTACATATTTGATCGAAATATTCTTAAAGAGCTTTTTTTCAAATCAACAAATGCAAGAATCGTTTGTATATTCATCACCCATCCAGTTACGCAAGTCCGCATTCACATGTTTCTTTAAAGAAAAACATCTCTCAACACTTGCCGTTGCAATTGGTAATACTAGTGATAACTTTAATAAACGATAGATCAACGAGCAATCAATGTGTAACCTTGTTTCCACTTTTTTTTTGCAAGATTATATATACCATTCAATGGCCCATTGAAGTTTGGATTTTGGAACATCAAAGAGAACTCCAATCGTCGCTACTATCATTGCCTCCCTTTTTGCGTGGCTTTTTTTTATACTAATTAGGTTTTATACTAATTAACTAGTTGAGTTAAAGTCTTAATGAACTATGAATCAAATCACCAATGGGCAGTGGACATGTGGCTACGAGCTAACAAAAATAAATTTAATTTATGTGCTAATAGAGTTAGAGTTAATTAACTTATGAGCTTATTAAATAAATCTAACTTATAGTCTTAATTAATAGATTAATAGAGTTAATTAGATGGGGTCAACCTCAAAAAAGACTTGGGTTGTTGGACATTCGTGTAATGTACCGCTACTAAAAACTTAAAATCTAGTGGGGTTTGTTGACCTCGATGTCAAAGGCTTACCTCCACCCCTGTCACCTCCCCTCGGAGCCCAAGTATAATATATGCCCCCAAAATAAAGAACCTTGAATACTAGAAGAAAAGCACCTATACCTAACAAGATTAAGTGAATACTTAAAATTGTGGTCATTTTATTTCTATCATTCCATACATAACCGAAGAATGGAAAAGATTCTTCAAGCGTCTCAGGTCTTAAAAGTGCACCATTGATATCGACACATCTCACAAATGTTCGGGAGTTCCTCTATGCAATCATTTTCCTTATTTTTGTTGCTGCATATCTCGTGTGTACATATCTTCTCTTTGTTTTCGGGGCCTCTAGTGGGTTATAGACAGAGTTTGAAAATGTAAAATCTTTGATGATTCCATCATCTATGATTATCCTACATCTGGACCGAATTCTTTCTAGTTAAAGAATTTCTTTCTAGTTTCTTTGAAACAATTAGGAGATTCTCTATGTGGCAACATGCTATTAGGTGGTGGTCCCTCTAATGGGGTCAAATCAATACGCTCTAAGAGTAAATATTTGAATATCAATCTCATCGATCTCATAAGTATCATACCAAATCCCATCAATCGAATCACTTTTTTCAAAAAATACGAGACATCTAAGTCATACAAGTAAAGAGATCTATTTATTGATAAGAAAAAAAAACATCAATGGGGACTGGATTGATGATAAAACAGATTCATGGGATGCCAATAGATAAAAAAAATGATATGAATCAACCTCAGACCCATTTGAATGTAGCAGATAACAACGGGGCTCGAGAATTGATATGTATTCGAGCTAGCAATCGTCGATATGCTCAAATTGGTGACGTTATTGTTGTGATCAAAGACACAATTCCAAAAGTGGTCAGAGTTGTAATTGTTTGTACTTGTAGAGAACTTAAACGTGACAACGATATGATAATATGATATGATGACAATGTTGTAGTTGTGATTGATCAATAATATGATATGATGACAATGCTGTAGGTGTATTATAAAATGAGACCATGATTTGTTTATAGGTTATAGTAGGGTATTTAAAAGAAATAGATTAAGATTAATTTAGTATATTTTGTCTCACATATATACCTTTTAAAATTCATATTAATATTTATAAACAAATATGTAAAATAAAACATGTTGATTATATCCAAATTTGGAGGCACCAATAATTTTAATTAATCAAGAGTAGTGATAATAATCTTTATACGAAATGCCGATATGTATAGAAAAAGTGTGGTTTATTCTAACTATCAAAGAGTTCCTAGAATATTAGGCTGGATAGGGGTCGTAATTCTTTCTACCTCTCAGGGTATAATGATAGACCGAGAGGCCAGACTAGAAAGAATAGGCGAAGAAATTTTTGTGTTATATATATGGTAATCTTTCTAATATTCGAATTGAATAAGATACTTCTTTTCTGTGAAAAAGAAAAGAGAATGTGTGGATTATCTAATAGTGTTCTTCCTCCACTAGTTGATACTTCAAGGAGGTTTTAAACTAAATTTCATTCCTAAAATTTAACTAAAAAACATATTTATCTTTAAAATTTAAATATTTTTTTAAAACCTCTCACATCAGGTTCCTATATCTATCCCTATTCAATTAAATAATTTTTTTAATTCATTTTACTACTTTTATCTTTCATCCACTTACAACTACTCAAAAAAATAATATAAAAAATAATATTGGGTTCAATAGTATCTTCCTATATTTAGGGGCTCCTAAAGTTTTCTTTAAATTTTAGACCAAAATGGGGTATGGGGATGGAGATCCTGATGTGGAATGAAAAACAATAATTTCTTATATTCCCCCTAAGTTTTAGAGATAGAGATGAGAATAGAGGAACTGATGTGATTGCTCTTACATATCTTATATTAGTGTATACTTTTAGTAACTTAATCTTTTTATATTGAAGTTCTATATGGTTAACTTTTATTTATGATCATGACTTTACCTGTATTTTCCCGTGTCAAGTTTTTTTTAAAAAGTAAATAGGGTTAGAGTCCCGGGTTCTATCAGAGAATTCACAATAGATTTTATATCTCCATCTTCTTTATTTAGATACTAGGTTAAAATCCGTGTATTACATGGGTTGAATAAATAAAATGGTATATACTTGGTAATAAAAAATTTATATTTTTAAAAACCCCTGTAATACACTGGTTGAATGAACCGGTGTATTACATCGGTTAAATAAAATATAATGTAATTTGTTAACACACACTCGTCGAAATATGTCTTTTAAAAAATGTAATTTGTCTTGACAGTTATAAGTTCTGTTAAGTTAGTTTAGATTTCGTGTCTACACACGGGGTGAAAACTGAAAAATATCACTATATAAATTTTTTAAATCTTTATGTATATGTTTTACAAGTGTAAATATATATTACACATACTAAAGATGAAACAAACTCAAAATATGTAAAAATTAATGTATAATTGTGTTTCAAAAATAAGTTAATTACTATTTAATGTAATTTAACTTCCATTTATAATTTGATTGAAATAAAAGTTACATAATTAAATTTCAAGGTTTCTTATAATAAGGGATAATTTACAATAAATATGTTTAATTAGTATAATTAGTATTTTATTTAAATATATATTATTATTAAAAAAATAGAAGTGCATTAAATAAGGGAGAGAGGCGAGAAAAAATGATAAGAATGAATATTGAGACGACACGTGGTAGTAAAAACATTTATTTATTATATAGTATAGATTTATTAATATAAAAATTAATATTTAATTAGATAGAGAAACAGAAAAATTAATATTTAATAGGAGAGAGAGGCGGGAAAATAAAGATGAGAAGTAACCAGAGAGTGACACGTATCCCCTATGTTTTTCCTTTATTATATAGTATAGATATATTTTTTTTCTATTTTACATAACCTCAATAAAGATCTCCACTTTATCTTCATATTTAAATTTTATAGTTTAGTAAATAGTGATTTTCTAAATATAGAGATCTATTTTTATCAATCTAGATCTATTTTTTTTTGTAAGTGTCTAAAAAGGAGAAAAAAATAATAAAATAAGTGTTTTTAAGTGACATAGAGATATATATAGAAAATGAGATGTGGGAGGTTAACTAAATTTAGAAAAAAACTGATATTTGTTTTAAGTTAGGGGATTGCGAGTGGAAGCGGGTTCGAGGGCGGGTAGTGGGCGGGTTGGGTGGAACACCGCCGCATCCTCGGCGGGTAGAGGCTAGCGGGTTCTCTCAGCGGCTACATATACCCGCTAGAAATGGGAATTTAACCCGTTGAATTTTAGTCATTATAGCCGTTTAAAAAAAAATACTTTTTACCCTATAAATACATACCCAATCATTTTATTCACTTCCCAAAAAAATACATTCTTTTTAAATATAAACCATTTCTTTTGTATCCACTCAAGCAAAATATTAATCGTACGTTATACTACCCATCCGAATCATCGGACGAATCGCTCGACTTCGTGTTCGATGGTGATAGTATGCAATTCGTATGTGATATTATCGCCCAAGCCGAAGAGGAAGACACAGCTACATCATCAAGAACTTATGTACACCGTGATCGTGAACATGCTCTAGAGATTCTAAAAACATATTATTTCGACGAAAACCCAACACACGGGGAAGCGACGTTTCGAGATAGATTTCGGATGTCGAAGTGGTTATTTTTAAAAATAGTTGGCGACGTAGAGGCTAGGTTTGAAAATTTTCAAGAAGGTGAATACGCTAGGAACAAGAAGAGTTTCACGGCGCTACAAAAATGCACATCGGCGATTAAACAACTCGGAACCGGTAATCCTCCTGGCGAATTCGACGACTATTTAAGTATGGCTAGGAGAACATCAAGTGAATACCTAGAGTATTTTTTGTAATGTCATAATTCAAATATACGGTAAAGAGTTCTTACGCAGACCAACAAGCCACGATATTACACTTTTGTACAATGCGCATGAAGTAAAACATGGTATTTCGGGTATGGTCGGTAGCATCGATTGTACACATTTTGATTGACGAAATTGTCCGACAAGTTTGCGCGGACAATATATGAGAGGCGATCACCAATACCCGGCGATCATGTTAGAAGCGGTGGTTTCAAATGATTTATGGTTTTGGCATGCGTTTTGTGGTTCACCCGACTCTAAGAACGACATAAATGTTCTCCAACAATCACCACTTTTTACCAACGATGAGCTTGGAACCGCACCTAAGTGTCCATTTGTAGTTAATGGTCGACTATACAAACGTGGATACTATCTTACGGATAGGATATACCCTACTTGGTCTACGTTTGTTAAATCGTTTCCATATCCAACAATCCGTAAAGAAAAGGCATTCAAGAAGGTGCAAGAGTCGGCAAGAAAAGATGTCGAGAGAGTAGATGAATTTTTATTTATTGTTATGTATTTTTATTTATTGTCTTTTAATTTATTATGTATTTTTAATTAATTAATTAAATTTTTAGTTTATTAATTTTATTTGTTTTAATTTTTTTTTAAATAAGAGGGTTGTGGGGTACTTGGAGGGTACCACTCACACCTAAGAGGATACTTTAGGAGGGTACGTTGGCTAATTGAGATGGCATCTCGTGATTGGTGTAATTTGTGAGGGTACTTTGGTTGGGAGTGTACCACTCCCACCCTCTTAGACTATGAGTAATGGGCAGGTGAAGGTGAAAGCTTTTCTGCGCCACGTAGGCGCCACATAGACTCTGGCTTCTCTCACCCTCACCTTCACCCATGTGTGTAATGGTAGGGTGAAGGTGGACAGTTTTGTAATAATTACATAAGTATTTTTTTTAATTTATTTAATTTTATATATTATCACAAATAAATAAAAAAAGGTAATTTAATTTAATAAATTCGATTACAAACAACAAATAAATAAAAAACATAATTTAATTTAATAAATTTGATTAAAAACAACAAATAAATAAAAAATATAATTTAATTTAATAAATTCGATTACAAACAAAAAATAAAGTCATCCATTGAGTCAGCTGCCTTCCCGTACGCGAGTTGTCGAATTGCCGACATACACTTTTGTAAAGCGGTGAATCCAAGCCTCTTTCTGGCGTCATATTTTTGTTGAAAATATTCGAACTCGCGTTCTAAATCCCCAACAATACGAAGGAATAACGGATGACTCATTCTAAACTGACGTTTAAAAGATTTTTCGTTATAATTTTGATTTTCCGTAAAATAATCTCTCAATAGAAGATCATTTGCAGCCGCACGATCCCGGTTTACTCGGACTCGTCTAAAAACACTAGAAGATGATTCTTCGACTAGATGATTTATAAAAATCACCGACGCTTGAATCGCACTCATGAAAAGCTCTTCACCATCCGATGAGTCGCTTGATTAATCCGATGATGAAGATAAATCCATTGAAACTTTAAACTAGTAGAGAGTATTTTTTTTTTAAAAGAGAGTGGTAGAGAGTGTAGGTTTTTAAAGAAATGGTAAATGGTTTGTATATATATAGATTGTTTAAAAAAATTAATTTTGACCAACTCGCCCCAACGGCTATATTCCGTAGCCAACGGCTACTTTTGACCAACTCGCCCCTCACCATGCCTGTGAACACCACCACCCGCCCCTCACCACGCCCGCCTTAACCCCCACCGACGCAGTGTTCCACGCCCGTAGTGGGTGAGGTGGCATCACGTCCATGCCTTCACCTACCTATTACGCTTATAGAGATAGAGATAAAAATGATAGTTTGAATACTCTTAAATTATCAAAAGCGGTTGTAAAAGTCAGGGTATATCTGTCCTTGTCAACCTCACTGAGTATAGCACATATGATTTTCAGATTTATATTATCGATTTCACCCGTATTTTATTAACCCCGTGTAGTTTTCTATAAAAATGGATGCATTTACATGTATCAAAAAAACTATATCGTATTTTATGACTTTTATCATATCATCGTTTATACGTCCACTAGGTTAAAATCTCGTGTATTACACGTGATTGATATAATGTAATATTATATATTTAGTAATAAAAAACTTATATTTTAAAAAAATCATGTGTTACACGGGTTGATAAAATGTAATGTTATATACTCAGTAATAAAAGTTTTATATATTAAAAAACATGTATATTACACGGTTTAAATACATTAATTTCTATTTAATATAATTTGACTTAAATCACCATTTAGTTAAAAACAAAAGTTACATAATTAAATTTTAAAGTTTCTTAAAATAAGAGATAATTTAAAATAAATGTGTTTTATTAGTATAATTAATATTTTTCTTCAAATATAAATCACTAGGTTACAAACCTGTGTATTACACGGGTTAAATGAATGTCTTTTAAATTTATTTTAATTAACATATCATATATTTTTCAAAGACGATTTGTAAAAAATTAAAGAATAGGACTTATGGTGTAATAATATTATTTAACAAATTAAATAAATCATTATTATTTAATAAAAGAAAGATACGAAAAATCAAAATATATACTTAATTAGAAATCGACACGTGGCATCCAATATTTAATAGGAGAGATAGACGTAGAGGTGTGCATAGGTCGGTTTGGGTCGGTTTTGGGGTAAAACCAAAAATCAAAAGTTCGGTTTTGGGTTTTTTAAAACCGTTCGGTTTTGGTTTTTTTCGGTTCGGTTTCGGTTTTTTGGTTTTAAAACCATTTGGGTTTGAATTTTTTGAGAGTAAAAGAAAAATATCCCAAAATAATGAACTTGGTTTGAAATTTTGAGTCAATTTTTTTTTATTAATTAATGATTATCACACATTTGGGCCTAAATATTTTGAACTACAAAAATTATTTGTTTTCTTAAAAAATACTCAACGTAAAAAATAAACATTATAATCTATAAATTCAATAAATATAAATAATAACCTACTATTAATGCAAATATGTGTAACACAAATATGTATACACTTTTAACATAGAAGCAAACAACATAATATATTATATACTAGGTTAAAATCTCATATATTACACGAGTTAAATAAATAAAATGTTGTATATTTAGTAATAAAAATTTTATATTTTTAAAAGCCCGTGTAATACATGGGTTGAATAAACCAGTATATTACATCGGTTGAATAAAATATAATGTAATTTGTAAACAAACATATTTGTCAAAATATGTTTTTAAAAAGTGTAATTTGTCATGACAGTTATAAGATCTGTTAAGTTAGTTTTTTAAAACATTTTTTTTCAACTGAGTATTAATTTTTTAATTTGATTGATAAATGTTAGTTCATATTAAATTCATTTGATTGATAATATAATAACTATATATAATTATATAATAAGTATTCGTAATTAGATTTATTAATATAGAGATTATTATTTAATAGGAGAGAGAAATAGAAAATCTAATATTTAATAGGAGAGAGAGGCGGGAAAATAAATATGAGGAGTAACCAGAAAGTGACACGTGTACTGAAGATATTTTTATTTATTAGAGTAGTAATATTATTAAAAATGAGAAGTGCATTTAATAAAAGAGAGAGACGAAAAAAAAATGGTAAGAAAAGATGTGTATGTGACATGATTAAATTTTGTTTACAGTTAAAAGTATTATAGTAACCGAAAACTATACAAATTACATAAAATGAGATAAAATATATATAACTCAACATTACTTAAAGTAATGTATTATAATTCATTAAGTTAAGCCATAATTCAAAAATGGCCTTCACTTGTAGAAGATTTTGAATAAATCGTTGCTTTGAAAAAGAATCTTGCACTTATAACTTTTACAAGTTGGCTATATCACAGTTATTTGGTAGGAAAAAGTAAGAAAATGAAATAGTATCTAGAAATACCACTATCAAAAAAACTGAAACATTTATGACAACGGATTTCGTGAGAAATTTGTCGGAATTGATCGTTAACGACAAGTTTCCGACAAAAAGTGTTTGTTGGAAAAAAAAAACCGTTTGAAATGTTTTTCCGACAACGTCCCGATTAATTTTCCGACGAATTAGCGACAAAATTCTTTCGTCGACGATTATATTAACTAAATAAGTTAACTTATTTAATAAATTTGTCTTGTCGAAAAATTGTAGGAAATCTTATAGTTACTTTTTTGTTTTGTTTTGTCGGAAAGTTATCGCTCACTTATGGGAAAAAAAAAATTTAGTAACTTGTTGAAAACTCTTTTAGAAAATCTACATATTTTCTAGTGGTGTATGGAGTCTGATTTAATTAACTTTTTTTGGTGATGTAGATGTAAAATTTGAAATCAATGGTCATAAGTTGAAATTCACCAAAGTGGGGAGTCAATGGATAAAGTGATCAGTCATCATTTATTGGCAAGAAAAATATAATACTTTCCTCCTAAGGTTATGTTGTCATATAGTAAGCTTATGCTATAAATACCCCTTTCTCTAAACATTCATGCATCAATTACTCAACCATTATCTCATTCAAATTTCAATGGCAAAAAAGTGTGAAATGAAGCTTCTTGGGTCTGTTGGAAGTCCATTTGTGACCCGGGTTAAGTTCGCCCTTAAACTCAAATCCATCGATTATGAGTACGTTCAAGAAGATCTGGCTAACAAAAGTGAACTCCTACTTACATCGAATCCCGGTCTTCAGAAAGTCCCTGTCCTTTTTCATGCAAATGAACAGCCCATGAGCGAGTCTCTAATCATAATAGAGTACCTTGACGAGATCCTACCCGCTGTCCACCCTATCCTCCCTTCAAACCCTTCGGATCGAGCCCAAAGCCGATTCTTGGCCTACTACATTGATACCCTGGTATCTTCTGATCCAACTTATTTGATTTTGTATACAAGAAGTTTTCTTTATCAACTCTATTTAGAAGTGGGTGACATTTACCATTGTAAATAGAGTTGTAATTATAGTGATCTGCTAGTTGAACTAGATTATGTGAATAGTGCAGGTGGTGGTCCGCTAGTTGATCTAGCGGATATGAACATTAAAAGTGAATAAAACAAAACTAACAAAGGTGATGTTCACTTGTGCTATTCACTTTTACCGTTCACATCCGCTAGTTTAACTAACGGATCACCACATGCACTATTTGCATCCGCTAATTGAACAACGGATGAACTATAAACCATGAAAACTTTAAAACCCACCTAGAAACCATGAGTGATAGACGAAATTTCTTTTATTTATCTCCAACTTTATTTAAACAGATTTTCACGTATAATCATAAGTTCAAGCTTTTTTGTTAAATTATATATGAAAAAAAATTCTTTTTGGGTTGGAAAAATGTGTCATGACATGGGGATACATACATATGTTCGAGAACTTTTTATTCCTTGAACTTCTTCCAAATCTTCAAGGATCTACATGTATAAATATGGAACTTTTCATTTATTTCTTATATTTGAATTTATAAAACTTTCCTGTTTTGTGATCAGCAAGCATGAATAGATTGGAAGGGAACATTTTACTAAACTGCATAAAGAGTTAGCTTTTGCACTTCAAATCCAATATATTACTTATGTTATTTAATATGTAACTTACACAATCTACATCTATATCTATATTCTATAATAAATAAAGGTTTTCGTTAGACAAATTTTTCCACCTCTCTCTCATACTAATTACACAAACTTTCTTTAATTTTTTTCGTGTCTCTTTCCCTTTTTAATAATAATGATTTCTATAATCATTTTTATAAAACTTTTTTTATTTAAATAATATAGGTTTGTTCACAAAACATTTTAAGAAATTGAAAAAAAAAATTCATTGTTTTTATAAAACATTTTTAAAAAGTAACTATATGAGGTTTCTAAAATTTGTATTAAAAAACTATGTAATAGTCATAAATATATAATATGTAATACACGGGGTTTCTAACCTAGTTACTAATATATGTATTTGAATTTAATTTGTTCAAAGTATTGCCCATGGATGAAGGAGTTTATGCTAACACGAGAGAGTGAGAGAAAAGAAGAATTGAAAAGGTTGATCATCGAAGGATCCATGATGTTGGAAGAAGCATTCGTGAAGTTGAGTAAGGGGAAGGCATTTTTCGGCGGGGATGAAATCGGTTTTCTTGATGTTGTTGTTGGATGTTTTCTCGGGTGGATAAAGTTTTTTGGAATAATTTTTGGTTTCAATGTGATTGATGAAACCAGAAACCCAAGACTTGCACAATGGGGAAAGAGTATGTGGTCACATGAAGCGACCAGGAGTGTGATCCCAAGTGATGAAATTCACATGAACTTCTTTAAGATGCTTCTAGGGTTTTTGCCACCTATGCCGGACATGCCTATTCCTGCTTGAAGTATAATCGACCTTTGCCTTTACAAATATGATGAATAATGTTACATAAATGTCATGTATCAATCACTATATATGTGGTTAGGTTTGAAGTATGTATTTGGGTTTTTGTTTTTGTTTCCTTTTTTGTGTGTTAATAAAGATCACATCATTGATCTCTTGCTATATTTACTCTATAAAAGTCTATTTGTTTGAGCTTATAAATTTTATATTATTCTTACAAAAAGTAGTTTTTTTACACTTTATTTGTTTACTTTCCGAATACACTGGCTATACTGTAATTTCTTTATGATTTTTTATAAAACGCAAAATTATTTATTATATTAGCTTTCAAAGTTAATATGATGTGATAGTGGTCAGGGGCGGATTTACATAGAGCCGAGGGGGTTCACCGGACCCCCCCGAGTTTTGAAAGTGTAATAGAAAACTATATAGAAAAACTGAGGTGAACTCCTTCAAAAAATATACGGTGAACCCCTACAGAGATGAAAACTAATAGAATGCTTGAAGTAAGAAAAAAAAAATAGAAATAACATACTTCAAAATTTTCCGGCCAGTTGCAGAGATGTGCTGGTCTTACGGGAGAGATGAAGTGAACATGGGTAGAAGGAATATATCTCTATTAAATTATTATGAGCTTTGCCTCCTCTTCTAAAAGCCCAAATACCAAAATATATTATTTAAAAAAAAAAAGACATTAAAAGTCTAGAAAACCTATCAGGATTCTACCTGCTGTATTAATTCACTTTCCCCTACTACACTACAATTTTTTTCAATTTCGAGATGAGATACAATACAAACTCATTACCTAATAGTTTTAGTTTTATTTCTTTATTGATAATTATTATTTGTATGTGAATTTTTCTTTTTAATTTTATTTTATATTGATAGATTATTTATTAGTTAATATATATTATTATATTTAGGATTTATTATTCCATATAATTGTTGGTCATAAATTTTTTGATATGTAGATACGCTTGTTTAAAAAAATATTTTGACTTATTAGTTTAAACTTATTTGAAGTTTATTGATTATTGACTTATTGAAACTTACGTTTTAGAGGTTCATTTTTACTGTTCACGAAACACATTCGAAATCTCAGAGCTGCTCGGAGATGATGACTTTTTGCTATGACAACTACCGTCGTATTAATAAATTTATATATATGTATATACACACACATATAAAGGGGTCCATTTTTTCTACTCGCACAGGACACCCGAAATCTCAGGGGCAATCCTGAATGATACGTGTGTGTGGTGGGGTGATATAGAAGACCAGCAACTGGTTTTGAATGAGGTTTTTATTTTGTGAAACTAGGTTTAATTTTTTATCGTATTTTTGTTATGTGATGAACCTTATCCGACCCGAACCATCGAACCGACCCGAAATTTTTTATGTCCGACTCTATGAAATTGTAGCATCTAAAAATAGTGAATCCCTTCAAAAAAATTCATGAATCCACCACCGGTAGTGGTCCACAAGAAAATATATGTTGACTGTTGGAGCTAACTAAGTTTCAACCTTCCAATAAAAGGCTATTTGTCTGAATTTATAAATTTTATATTACTCTTGCAAAAAACTAGTTTTTCTTTTAGAGCTTATTTTTCAACTTTTCGAATACACGGCCTGTACAATAATTTGTTATGATTTTCTTGAAAATGTAAGGCCTTGATATCGAGAAGCCTCACTTATTGGATTTACTCAATCATACATAATTCATTAACTTAAAACGTTGAATCACGTTCCGCAAACATTCAATCAAAATACAACTTGTCCAAAACAATTTAAATATTGTCTTAACAAAGAAACTTTTAATAAAAACATAACACGAGGGATGTAAAATATTCAGTAGTCGGAAAACTCCTCGCGGGAAGCCAAGCATCCATGAGCTACCTTCATAACCTACACTCAACCTGATATACATACTAAAAGTCAACTAACGTTGACTGAGTTCTAGCTTTACATATAACATATAATAAACGATTCCAAAAATGTCACGTGTCATTATTAAATTTTTTCTCACTAAAATTTTCTAATTTTTCTTATTTTAAGTAAACTTACAATTTTAAAATCTAATTATGTTAATTTTTCTTTAAAAAATAAAATAAAATAAAATTTGAATTATAATTATTACTTAATTAAGGAAACAAAGAACTTTATTTATTTTAATTTTATTTTTCTATTAAACAACCCAATGTAATACATTGATATATAACTTAGTCATTTAATAAAAGAAGAAGGTATTAAAACACGTTATCATCGGTGCCGGTAAAGGAAAAACATACATACTTTCTGCTAAGTCATACATTATTTATTAGTCAGTTAGTCTAATCTATATCTCATTGTATCCATCAGTTCCTTTTGGTACTATCCTCCATGACAACAGTCCATGGAGTTTACGTAACGTTCATGACGACCGTCCATAAAGTGTACGTAATGTCTTTATCATGAAGACCGTCCATGATGTGGATATTCCTCGTTGAGGGTCACGTTAACAATTGTACAACCACACCCGTCGGTTGGCCACAAAGGCACCGTCTATGTTATCTCATAATAGTCACGGACTTCGAGACTGTGAAGTTGTCATAAGGCTTAGGATAGAACTAGCCGAGGACCGTGGCTAATTCCCAAGACTCCTGTCATAAATTAACATCAGTTTCTGAAGAAACACTTTGATGCGGATAACGGAAGCAATCAAATGGCTCAAGAAACAAATGATGATATTCAAACGATTCGAACGGAATGATTCGGTCGGGAAGCTTAAAGCTTACAAATTCTTTAATAAAAATAATCAACTAAAGAACTAAACAACCATATATCCCTATTTATACTAAACAAAGAAAAAGATAAACTAGGAAACAAGAATTATAAAATAGGAATTTAAAATTTGAATAAATAATATAAGATATCCTCTTGATCTCTTATCGCTTCCAAAGAAAATATGGTCTTCCACCAACTCGACTGCTTCACAATTCGGCGCGGGTTCTGATCCGGTTAGAACTCGATGCTCCTGCATCATACTCCCCTTCTTGGACAAGACTCGACCACGAGTCTTGTAAAAACCACCTGGATCAAAGGGAACATCAACCCGATCTTTATTCATTATCATCACGCCCCTCCTAAATAATTCAACTTCATGGTTCGTTTCACTTGGCTTTGAACCCATACCACCTTGGTCTATTTGGTTGTTAGGTCTCCTTCTCTCTACTTCCTTCTCCCCGTCTTCGAAAAAGACTCTTCCTCGAGTCTTGAGAACGTCGAAAAGATCGACTCCTTTTTTCTTTGTCCTGCATTCTTTAATGAATTGGAAGATAATAAAAAAAACTTGATGTATAGGTCAACTTTGAACCAATCATCCTCTTCGAGTCCAGCTTGTAAGTCTTCAATGTTCACAATTATTTTGGAAATAACAACCTGATTTGCTTCGGCAATATTATCTAAATTAATTCCATATATATGCAACCTGTCCTCTTTTATTGAATCAAAATTATGTATTAAAAATTTCTCCTTCATACGTGCACTTTGGAAAGTAAATTTACCTTCCATTTGAGTTGCAATAATTCTACCTTTATTCTCAATTAAATCATGTATACCTTCCAATCGAGTAGATTCAAAATTCAAAGTTTCCTCCATTATTACTTTGTTTGTTTGACTTTCCAAACCCACATGATCTTCACCAAGAAATTTCCGATCACTGATGACAACCGGAACACCTTTCGCAACCATCGGAGTTACCCCATTAAAACTTGAACAGACCATCCAAAATTCAACAAAAATAGTGGTGGACATTCTCGCATATTCAGACATCTCCCATTTCAAAGTCTTTCCGTTTAGCCCCATAGTTCCCTCCCCCGCACCATGATCGGACCCGGGAAAAAAATTGAATCTCCTGCAACGATTCACTTCCTTGAATGACGAACCCATTCAAAGCTTTTATAACCCATAAATAATCTTCTTTGCTCACCTCTTCGTTTCCATAATCATCGAAACACGGAGGTGATAGATAGATACCGCTACAACCTCGAGGATACTCCTCCTTCCCACAGTTCTCATCCCCGATGAAAGCTTCTGGGTTGGTTTGAAACTTGCAACCTTGTGAACTAAACAAGACTCGATCGTTGCCTCTATCGACGGTTCGAGGATGGAGATGATGATTCATTCCACATACAACCATTTGAATCAAACAAAGCTCTGATACCAAATGATGCGGATAACGGAAGCAATCAAATGGCTAAAGAAACAAATGATGATATTCAAACGATCCTAACCGAATGATTCGGTCGAGAAGCATAAAGCTTACAAATTCTTTAATAAAAATAATCAACTAAGGAACTAAACAACCATATATCCCTATTTATACTAAACAAAGAAAAAGATAAACTAGGAAACAAGAATTACAAAATAGGAATGTAAAATTTGAATAAATAATATAAGATATCCTTTTGATCTCTTATCGCTTCCAAAGAAAATATGGTCTTCCACCAACTTGACTGCTTCACAATTAGGCGCGGGTTCAGTGCAGGTTCTGATCCGGTTAGAACTCGATGCTCCTGCATCACACTTCCCTTTCCCGGATATAGACAATGTAATGACTTAAAAAACTGATAGCCCTCCAAACACACAATCAAACAAGATAAGAAAGACATATGGAAGACCCAAAGCTAGAAATTTCATTGATTTTGTATAAAGAAACTACATAGCTCCCCCCCGGGTGAGCACTAAATAACTACGGTTTTATCTGGATCGTTCGATTGATAGTATCATTCTATTATTTATACTCAATAGTACTGATACAATTTAGAGATAAGCATTTTGTAACTAGTATTGGTACCACGCCGATAGATTCAGTACGGTATACGGTACTCATTTCTCTAGAAATTCGATAATGGTGTTTGTGCGATACGGTACCGATCTCATCCCTAGAGGTGTGGTTAGGAGCGAGATGGGAGTGGTAGCTAGACATATGTTCAACTTATTTAGTTATCTTCACAAAGGAATGTTGAATTCCTTTATACTAAAGAATTCGAATAAGTTAACTCCAATTCTAGTTCATTTCTCAATGAAGCCATTTAGAACATAATTTAGATTATAACTCTAACAAATTTTGCGAACCAAACACATTAAGAATTGAAATTCAAATTTCAGTTCCATTGAATTCTGTGAACCATACGCTATGCCTACGATTCCTTCACCTTCATGATGAAATTTAATTTACCAAAAAGCCTAAGCCTAGATTTTTCGTTTCCTATTTTACAAGGACTTAACGAGAAACCATCAATTGAAGATAAGAAAACTAGGACCATATATTGAAGATCATGAAATTGAAGAAACCACCGTTTGAAGACATATGCAGACGAAGAAAACGATATAAGAAACCATCGATCAAAGACATATGAAGACGAAGAAACCATAGATCGAAGACAAATGAAGACAATCTATTAAGATGAAGGTAAAGAAATCGATTGTTACTATGTGAGATGACGTGCTGCACCAAAAACCAATGTATTGAAACCTGGACCGGACCGGCCGGTCGGACCGGGAACCGGTGGTCTGACCGATCCGGTTACATGTGTTGAACCGTTTCTGCAGCGAACCGGTGGTCGGACCGGTTGAACCGGCGGTCGGACCGGAAACCGGGTGGTTGGACCGGTTGAACCGGGTGGTCGGACCGGTTGAACCGCTTGACTATTTTTTTTTTTTTTTAATCTTTTTTAAGTCTCTTGGCTTCGTATTTCGTAGGTAATTGTTGGTTTAAAATTATTGGAATTGACTTGTTGGTGGTTTTTGAAAGGATTAATGGCTATTTAGACTGATATATTTTTATAATATTTATGACGTCGTCCGGTTCTTAAATCCGGTCCGACCGGTCGGACCGGTCCGACCAGTGGACCGGTAAGGAGACCGGTTCGACGTCCGGTCCGGTTCTGAAAACATTGCCAAAAACCATCAATTGAAGACAAATGAAGATGAAAAAGTGATCTAAGAAACCATCAATCAAAGACCGGCTGTCACTCACCAAACTTGGTGTCACTTCAACGATCGACCTGCATCTCTCACTCTTTGTTCACTCTCAATGGTCAACAAACCGACTTTTACGTAGTGACTCACTATAACCGCATTCTCCTTCAATCAATTAAGGTTGTGAGGGAGATGAACGACTAAGAAATGATATTGTTTGGAATGATAAATTTGTCTTTTAAGGGTTTTTTTTACATTCAATTCCTTTTATAAACTTTCGGATAAAACACCTTATCTAATTTTACTAGAAATAGTTTTAACTTCTTAGATTCTAATTCATTCAAAACATTCTAATTTATTTACAAATACTTGCAAAACACGATCTCGTGGAAGTTTTTAGAGCACTTACAGTGGTTTTTTTTTATCATCATCCATATAACTTAAATAAAAAACACAATTACGTTACCAATTTAAAGATTAAAAAAAACCCACATCTGATTCCTTATATTTATTTATATTCAATTAATTAATACTATTTTAATCATTTTTATTATTTTTTCTCTTTTTTTCACTCACAAAAAAATTATAAGAGATAAATATTAAATTGGTAAATATAAGAAATTACAATTCAATCCACATATATATTGTTCTTATAAATTAGGTATAAGAAAAAAATATAAAAAATAAAATGAAGTGAGTAATTTAAAAACTTTTTCAAATTTATCTTAAAATATAAGAATAACATTTTACAAAACCTGAGTGCTTAAATGGTTAACAAGAAGTTCAATTACATTGTTTTAAATAATAAATTTATTATTTTAAACTCAAAACATTAGTATCCATAGACCTTATCATCCCCAGATTACAAATTAGTATCCACTTTATCATCCCCAGATTACAAAATACAAACCCCTTGCTTCCGCCACAATCCTCCGCGAAGCGCACGATTTTCCGGCTAACACCGTATCGCGAAGTAGCTGCATCGGCCGGCCCGGCCTAAAACCTAGAAGAAAAGATGTCGGGCATGGGTGACGGGTACGTTGGCACCGCCCAAGACGCCGTCAGGATCCGAAGGCTCGAGAAACAAAGAGAAGCAGAACGGAAAAAGATCCAAGAGCTCAAAAGTAAAAACGCCAAGGGCCAATCTGGTCTTCTTCAATTCGGATCCGGAACCTCCGAAGTAAGCATTGTTATTCGTATGTATGCATATAAATTGATTGTATAATGAACAATTAGTTCTGTGCCCTAATTTTACGGATTACACTTTACACTAGCGATTAGGACAAGCCTGCAAATTTAACATTCATGATTATAGGTTGATGTCATGCTTTTTTAATCACACAGTTTTGTAAAGTTTAATGTTTGGTTGTTTGGCCATGAGAAGGAATTGGAATTGGAATTAATTCCGACCAAATCCTTCAAGTAATGGATTTCAGAATCCCTCTATGAACCATAGGAATGTTTGTAATTTACGTAATAACCCTACTACCCTACATAGTTTTCAGAAGCGAGCGCCTTGTGCGCCTAGGCCATGGTTGGAAAAATCGCTAGGCGCTAGTCGGGCGGTGGGGTGGGGCCTAGGCCTAGGCGGGATTAATCGGATTGGAATTTTTATATGTAATTTTCAGTTTTATATATATATATACACATTTTTATAAAAATGGTCATTTTTAAATATCATGGTTGTAAAAATCGCTAGGCGCTAGTCGGGCGGTGAGGTAGGGCCTAGGCGGGATTAATCGGATTGGAATTTTTATATGTAATTTTCAGTTTTTTATATATATACACACATTTTTATATGTAATTTTTATAAAAATGTTCATTTTTAAACCACACCAAAGGTTTTTGCCGGAATTTGGCCGGATATTTAAGGTTTTCGCCGGAAATTTCAGGTGTTCGTCGGAAATTTCAGGTTTTCGCCGGAAATTTCAGGTTTTCGCCGGAATCTGGCCGCCTAGGCGCGATTTGGACCGCCTAGCGATTTTTGGACCGACTAGGCCAAAATTAGTCGTTATGGAGCCGCCTAGCGACTAATCGGCGCCTAGGCGCGATTTTTACAACACTGTTAAATATTTATACACATATTTGGCTGGAATTTGAAGGGGTTGGCTGGAAAATCCAAGGCTTTCGCGCGGAATTTGGCCGAAAATTTTAGGTTTTTGCAGGAATTTTTGCCGGAATCTGGCCGCCTAGGACCGATTCCGATTAATGGTCCGCCTAGCTCAAAATTACAAGTTAAATGGCCGCCTAGCGCCTAGGCCCGAATTTTACAACACTGGCCTAGGCGTAATATTAAGGCGAGGCGTGATAAATGCGCTTTGATTTTAAGACGAGCACCTTGTGAAGCTGAAAAAGATTTTGGTACTTTACTTTGAACATTTTGTTATTCAAGTTTTGGAATTATGTTTGAATGTTGACTATTTTAGAACTTTTGGTACTAATTAGATGATATTAAATGTTATTTAATAGTTTTTCCTTATTTTATTTGAAGAATAGTATTGTTTTTAAGTACATATTCCTTTCATTTAAGTGCGTTGTTTTTCCTCATACCCTCACTTTTTTGCGCCTTGCGCCCTGTGTTGTCAAAAGCCCTCCAGGCGAGCGCCTAGGCGCAAATTTAAAGCCCAGCGCAGCTTTAGCGCCTGGAGGTGACCAAGGCGCAGATCTGGGTTTTTTTTGCGAAGGCTAGCTCAGGCGAGGGCTTTTTGTCAGACGCCAAATTAACCAAGGTGTGGGCTTTATTCATTCAGGCACATTCCAGTAATTAATTTTGAATTTTTTTGACTATTCTTTAGCCTTTACCGGTGGCTGGCCCTAGAAAAAAATAGGGACTACCAAATTAATTCCAAATCAACGATCCTTTGTATATATATATATACACCATTGAAGGTTACAGAATAACAAATTGAAGTTTAAAGAAGCAAGAAATGGTATTCAAATTTTGGTATTAGTTTTTATTATCTATTACTTTTATCTTTTGGTACTAATTATAATAGTTTTTTTAATATTAGTGGTGTGGTACTAGTTTTCAATGTATAATATATTTTTTGTTTTTTTCCTTCTATATGTGTCTTTTTTATCTCAGACCCTCGCTTTTTTTGCACCTAGCGCCTAGGCCCGAGGCAGTGCCTATGCGCCTTGAGTGCGCCTATTGCATTTGACAACACAGCTTGCGCCTAGGCCCCCACGTGAGCAAGAGCAGATAGGTGTGGCGTCTTTCTTTCTTGCCTTTTTACAAGTTACACCCCCCCCCCCCCTCTTTCACACGCACACAGTAGTGAAAGGTACAAGGCAATGGTGAGCCTTGGGCCTAGGCGCAAGCCGTTTAAAAAGAGAGGGTTTTTTTAAGAACGACACACAGTATAAACATGCAATGTTTAGGGGTTTTAGACATGTTTTAGGCTTGTTTAGACTAGTTTAGATGTTACAAGCTATTTTTAGATGTTTCAGATCAGTTTTGGCCAGAATTTCACTGGAGTCCTCTCCCTTGATGGACGCAAGGCAGTAAGGCTGCGCGTCCCCTCGCCTGAGCGCCTAGGCGAGGGCCTTTTGCTTTTTTGACTACTATGCACGCACGCAAGCACGTAAACAAAAAACAATTTTTTTTATTTTTAAGCTGATTAATTGTCACCTTGATGGTGTGAAGCATACTCCTTCAGTGAGAGAGAGGCAGAGGAGCAAGCTGAGCGTGAAAGGTTGCGTAAACAGTGGCTACGTGAGCAAGAGCAGATTAAATATTTTTCTAAAGATATTTGAGTTTGGATCTTTGCTTTATATTTTGTTAGCTAGGTTAGAAACCGGCGTATTACACAGACTGAATAAAGTAAGTATTAAATAGTTAGTAATAAGCGGAAAATTAGTTGAGAAATAAAATATTAAACAGTTGAGAAATAAAATATTAAATAGTTGAGAAAAAAATAAGCGAGAAAAAAAAATATTGGGGGCACAGAATTGTGACACGTGGCCTAGTTACTTATTTATTAGGTATAGATTTTAAGTGGTAATTTTGTTATTTCAGGTATTTTTATATTCCAACTCCATTAACAAATGTATCAACCAAACACATCATGGATTTTCAAAGGAATCATTTAAACTCCATGTTCAATTCCAAAACATTCCACGAACCAAACACCCTCTTAGTTTATTATTCTTGAGTTGCAGTTTGTTCAAATTAGTTTTATATTTTTTAGTTGCTTATGAGATATTGCATTTTGGGAATAATTTGATCAGATCCTTGAGACTGCTTTCAAGAAGGAAACTGTTGGGCTGGTTACAAGGGAGCAGTATGTTGAGAAGGTGAATGACTGATTTGATACTGTTATTTGTTCACACTGCTTACTACTTTGAAACATGGCTAATGGTTTGTGGTTGATTATGCTTGTGTATAGAGGGTTAACATTCGAACGAAGATTGAAGAAGAAGAGAAAGAGAAGCTTCAAAAGCTACAACAAGAGTGAGGAACATAACATCTGGTTGATTGCATGTTTGCGGTTATATTTAACATCTTTTTGGTTAATTGTATATTAGGGAGGAGGAGCTTCAGTTACAGAAGCTTAAAAAGAGGAAAATCAAGGCTAATCCTAGGCTGTCTTTTTCTGAAGATGTTGAAAATGGGGAAGAAGAAGATGGGGAGGATAGTAAGTGTTAACAAAATGTTGTAAAAATCATTTATTTTTCTAACTTTTTCATTAATTTTAACAAAACGTTGTCTTGTTTTATGCAGAAAATACAGAACCAAGTATGTTCGGGCGAAGAGGGTTTGGCAAAGATCCCACTGTAGAAACTAGCTTTCTGCCAGATAGGTGTGGCGTCTTTCTTTCTTGCCTTTTTACAAGTTACACCCCCCCCCCCCCTTCTTCACACGCACACAGTAGTGAAAGGTACAAGGCAATGGTGAGCCTTGGGCCTAGGCGCAAGCCGTTTAAAAAGAGAGGGCTTTTTTAAGAAAGACACACAGTATAAACATGCAATGTTTAGGGGTTTTAGACATGTTTTAGGCTTGTTTAGACTAGTTTAGATGTTACAAGCTATTTTTAGATGTTTCAGATCAGTTTTGGCCAGAATTTCACTGGAGTCCTCTCCCTTGATGGACGCAAGGCAGTAAGGCTGCGCGTCCCCTCGCCTGAGCGCCTAGGCGAGGGCCTTTTGCTTTTTTGACTACTATGCACGCACGCAAGCACGTAAACAAAAAACAATTTTTTTTTATTTTTAAGCTGATTAATTGTCACCTTGATGGTGTGAAGCATACTCCTTCAGTGAGAGAGAGGCAGAGGAGCAAGCTGAGCGTGAAAGGTTGCGTAAACAGTGGCTACGTGAGCAAGAGCAGATTAAAAGTAATTTATAATATAAGAACTTAATGTCGTATAGAATTATTATAAAATGATATATATTAAGTCATGTTTGAATTGCATTGCAGATGAGGCGCTTGAAATCACTTACAGTTACTGGGATGGAGCAGGCCATAGACGAGTGATGCAGGTATTTGTTTTGTCTAAATTATCATTATTTTTTATCCATGATAAATGCAATTATATATTCTCATCAACCATGGACCGTTTTTTTACTGGTCGACTTTACAGGTTCGAAAAGGCGATACCATTGGCGAGTTTCTACGCGCTGTCCAGCAACAACTTGCACCTGAATTTCGTGAAATACGTACAACTTCAGTGGAAAACCTTCTATATGTGAAAGAAGATCTCATCATTCCACATGTAAGAAATCTGTACTTTGCTCCAGATACTTTTTCATACTTTTTTATTATTATTTTTTATTTTGGATCAAATCTACCATTCTTGTTATCGGGTCTCATAACGGTTTTCTGTCTTCAGCAACACAGTTTCTATGAGCTGATTGTGAACAAAGCCAGGGGAAAAAGTGGGCCGGTATGTTTAATTTTCTTATCAACTGTTATGGTTTATTAATTATTTCAGTATGACGTTTACTCTAATTTCAACAATCGCATGAACACCTTTCTGGGCTAGGAAAATCTAATGAAAAAACTCCAGACAGAGATGCCATTTGTTCTTTCATGTGGTTACCTGATACCCAGGTGTCTGATCTTGTTTCTGTTATTGGGGTAAAATGGTAAATAGATGTTCATACCTTTACATTTCATATATGATATCAACAGCTTTTCCACTTTGATGTGCACGAGGATGTTCGAACAATTGCAGATGCAACCATAGAAAAGGATGAGGTAACAACTTTAAATCTTTATGGTTATACAATATTTTTCTTCATTAACTAAATTTGTAATATTGCCATTGTTTAATAGTCGCATGCTGGTAAAGTCGTCGAGAGGCACTGGTACGAGAAGAACAAGCATATATTTCCTGCTTCAAGATGGGAGGTAACCTCCTATCCTTCCCTCTTTTCGCATTTCTGTTAATTTTGTTGTATATAATTTTGATCAAAATGATGAGTTCTTATCAAATTGTGAATGCGATCGACGATTGCAGATATATGACCCGACAAAGAAGTGGGAGAGGTATACTATCCATGGGGACTAATAAACTAAAACACAAGCTAACTCCCATGTTTTCTAAGGTTATTGTCAAATGTTTTTAGATGTTACATGTTTTTATTTGCTTTTGAATTTCATACTGTCTGTATTCAGTGGCAATTTGCTTGCTTTTATACTATAACTAGTATTATTAACTCGCTCTACGCGTCGAGGACACCAATTTTAATATTGATACTTCAAATCTTTGTAATGTTAAAATAAGAGAAAAATAAAATGTGCTTGTCCATAAATTCTAAACCGTAAACTCTAAACAAATAAAAAAACAAAAAGAATTTAGAAAAAGAAAGCCAGAATCAAACAAAACACTAGACAAAAAAAAACGGAAAAAAAGAAGTAAAAAAAATAAGAAAGGGGAAAAATGCGTGAATTACCACTGGGCTACGGGATCTTTTCAACGTTTAATCTGTCCTTGTTTTTTTAAAAACACGAGAAATTGTTAAAAGTAAAAAAAAATGACTGGAGAAGGATTCGAAACCTGGTGGTTTCCATATGTGGGGTGCGCAATGTAACCCCTCTAAACTCAAACCAGTGAACACAAAGATATTCCTCCTAATTCAATTACATAGAATACCAGTTGACACCAGATTTGAGTATTTGACTCTTTTAACACCAGAAAAGATATCCCAACAAAGAAAATAAGGTTCTACCATATGTAAGCTTTATGTTCCCACATAATAACTAATTTAATAAAAAAAACTATACAGACATAATTATATAACGTAGTATACTGCAATTAAATTGAATGTAGATAGAAAAAAGAAAAAAAGTACAAGTATAAAAATACATAGGTTTTGTTATGTCAATTAAATTATAAGTCATCACATGTATACAATAAATATGATGAGAGACAAATTGCTAATTAAGTGTTCATATTTATTCATTAAAATTAAACGAACAAATATGAACAAGACTCTTTTGTATTCGTTCGGTTGGTACACGGTACCTACCACTTTTTGAAACATGTACTTGACAAAGTTTCAATTATAAACCTATTTAAAAGGCAACGCTTATGAAGAGTAAAATATTCATTTTTTTTATTAAATAACCCTTCTATATAAATAAATGAAAACATAGGCTTTAAACAATTTTCCCTTATTATTGACCGCGAATAGAGAAACTACTCATCTGATCCCGTAAGTCGTTGGATCATTTTAAAATTAATCCTGACCGTGTTAATTATAACCGCTTCTCTGATCCCATGGGTTGTAGTAGTAGAGGATTAATCCTCACCAAATGGTTACCCTAATTTCAGGACCGGTTACAAGCGCATCCGTCGATTGGAACGGTTCCTTCCTCCCCACGTCGCTGGGTAACCTCCACCTATAACCTATCCCCATGGCTTCACGATGTCTCTCTTTCACACTCGCATCTGTCCCCTCTGGTCTCCTTCCTTCTTCCTCTACCTCCCTGCTTCTGCTCGCACCATTCGCCTCCATTCTCACCGATCGAATTGAGTAAGTATGGGCGAAGAGCAAGATCCGAGTGATTTCCCTTCATTATAACCTTCTCCAGGGAGAAGAGCTCAATTTCCGATTCCAAAACCCCAAATCAAGAGAGCGGTGGAAGATTACCTCCCGATCATCCATCCCCGACCCCAATTTGAGTGAAAACTGGCTGTTATTTTTCGTTTTCGTAAGATTTAATTTGCAATATCTTTGATCACACCGAAGGAAATGAACGATTCAAGTGCGATTCTCTGTCAGTTATCCGCACTGAAGGATAGGCTTGATCAGGTTCGTTATCCAAATTTCTATGTGTGTTTATCATATGTGTTGTAGAATTGCTTTTTTTTTTCTGCAGAAGTAATTGTTGATTTAGTTTATCATACTCTCCTGTCGTTGTTCAGGAGTGGTTGGGAGTTGACTTTGAGATCAAGAACCATACCCTTAAATCAGAAATCAATTGAATATGTTGTCCTTAACTGATACACAGGTATCTTGATACCCACTTTTTTTTTGCACGGTTGAAGTAGATATATCATTATTATTTCCATTTTGTTCCAACTGTAGGGTTAGTTCTGTATTCATTTATTTATGCTGTGCATATTCAGATTGGATATGCCAATTTTCAAATAAAGGATCCACCTGCATGCCACTTAATGTTCTTAGACCTATTGGTATGATTACTTGATTCTTTTTTCTCAATTACATTGGGGTTAATTTATTAAATTCTTGAGATTGGTTGCATCCATGTTCTCTTATCATATCTTTTGCACTGTATATTCAGGGTGGAAATGATATATCAGAATCAGATGCTATGATCCTTGCTTAACTAGCCTAAATAGTTCTAAGGTTACAGAATTGGTACCAGTGAGTGATGAAGTAAGCCTTAAAATACCATTATATACATTTGTAACACACATGCATACTTGTAATTTATTTTACATCAACATACATGCATACACATATGACATATATAAACCTTTTATCTGTTGGTTAGATTAGTATTGGTCATGTACTATTTTCTATACAGCTAGAACATGTTATCTATATTGACTATATGTTCCTAGCTTCTTTGCTGCATATTTGTATATGCATACACATGTGATTTGTTTAGAACTGTGCATCTGATTATTAATGTTGCTTTATGCAGACACAAATTTGTATACCATTTTAGGAGCAGTACCATTTTCAAACTCATAAAATGGCCTTAAGGTACAAATTTGTATACCATAGGAGCAGTACCACATGTTTAATGGAAGAGTTGTGCTCATTTTAGGTTTTGAACAGAAGGAATTAAGAAGGTTTTGATGCTGCCCTTCAACAACAGAAAGTTACCTTGTGATTTAAGGTGGATCAGAAGTTTAGAAACAAGTTACCAACACCATAATCCAACCTACTAAGCTTTGGTAAGCTTCCTAACCTAAGATTTATAGTCTACATGGATTGTTTCGTTAAAAATAGATAAAAATCCAATAAATTTGAAACTTGATTTCAACAATTTTTATTCATTTTTTTCCTCTATTATGAATAGGGGTGTGCAAGTTTTGGGACGGCCCAAAAAAACCCCAAAGGAATTACCCGTGAAAACCGAGCCCGAACCGTGAAGATACCATACGGTGTGATCATCGATCCTAGGTTTAAAGCCTTATCGGTCTCGGTTCCGGAAACCCGATGGGCCACTATAAACCTGACTAGCCCGATAATGAGTTAAAAACAAAGCCTAAATACATTTACTGTTAATGTTGCAAATATGGGTTATTATCGGGTCAAACCTTACAAAACTGTTTTAGTGTTAATGTTGCAACTTACAGAATTGTTTCACTACACATAATTAGAACATTCTGCATATTTCAATGTTTGAAACAAAAAGGTCAAAGTTTATGTTTCATTGCACATATTACTAGAAGGCATAACTTTAAAACATTTAACAGGGGTGCTGACAAAAAATAATTTTTTTTAAGAAAAAAAAAATTCTTTTCACGTTCAAGTGCATAGATTTGGATGAAAACGGGGTGCTGACAAAAAAAAATGAGTTGCAATTCTTCTATGAAGAGCAGTCACATCTCATGGAATGTATGGTTTAAGAACCTGATCTTTTTGAGGATATTAATCATCTAAATTTAAATCGAGAGTGTAGGTGTTTGAACTTGAGTTGATTAATTTGCTTGTCATGTTTTCTCTCAACAAGATAAAGAGAAAACTCTAATGGAATTATATGGCTGAATTGTATGTTCTGTGTATATATGATACATGAGAATGTTGATATTCTTAACAAAGCATCTACAGAAGATCTTGGGTCCAACAATGGAAACTCAGTTGTTACGTATGTCATATACAAAAACCTTCTACACTGGAAAGTATTTGAAGCAGAAAGATCTGATGTATTCGATCAGTGTTTGGTTCTGCATTACAAGTGAGAGATTTTCCATTTAACACATAAACATGTTTGTGAAAAATTCAAAACCATTTTTTCTTATTCTTTAATAATTAGTAGATAAAATAATTTTATTAAAATGTTTTATTCATTGTGGAGGGATCACCAACTGCAAGGGGGAAGAGGAAGGGGGGTCTAGGCTTGCCTCATGTATCCTTTTTTAATTTAATTATTTTTTTTTGCTGAGTTTTATTTTCAAGAACCATAAAAAGTCAACTTTAGATTTTAGAAATTCAACATGATCTCTATGAAACTAAAATTTGAACATGAAATTTTACAATTTTAATTTTGGTATGTAAGTAAATTGATATAATCATTAAGGTTTAATTTAAATAAATTATTTTATGTGGGATTTAATGCAGAAAGTTGTCTAATTTGATTTTAAATAGTCAAAGCTAGATCTTTCGAGTTGAAAAATAACTTTTCGTTCTTTTCTTGATGACTCAGGTGAGATCAAATCAGAAGACGACTACATACGGTGGTGGTGGAGATGGAGAATAGAAGACTACGACGGTAAAGAAACAAGGCAATTTGGTGGCAAAAAGAGAAGATTAAGCAATCATCAAGTGAAATCATTGAAGACAATCTTTGAAATTGATAAACAAATATTGTTTTGTTTAGAATACAAAGAAAGATAGTTATGACATTAAAAAACTCAGCTACCGGACGGGTATAAAACTAGTTGAATTGGTTGACCCAATGGTAAATTTCACTTATTACCCTTAAATAGATCGTAAGTTGTAGCCGGTTATCCACCACCTTTATCATTAATTTTTTTATGAGTTCAACAACATTTTTATGTCTTTAATAATCCTTTTTCCAATACTAAATCAAGCTTTGGTGTTGATGACGATGTAGTGGTTTGAAGCCTCATTTCCAATGCTTCACGTTCGTGGATTAGAATATCACTTCCACCAAACTTTTCTTTTCTTTTTTTCTTTGTTATTTTTTGATTATTTTTTCTTTTGGTAACTCTTTTTTTAATTATTAGACGCAATGTGAAAGACATAATACATTTTTATATCTATAGTTCGATCTTCAAAACTGATTCGTCTCAAATTCGTACGTTACTGTTATATACTTAAGTTCGTTATTGTCAACGTGAAAACATTTTTTTTCTTTTGTTTTTTTATATTTTTATTCAGGATTAAACGAGTAGCTATAACTCATATGTTTTTTTATGTATCTAATATATTCCTTTTGTAACTGTCTCAACCGTTTAAGATTCTCTTCACGCTGCAGGACGAGGAATTCACACGGCAGGTAAAATTACTAGTTTCCGTTCACACTTATATAAACCCGTCGCCAGCTCGATAGTATCGCTTCTGAGGCTGTGTTTGGGATTACTTATTTGAAACTCCTTATGACTTATTCAAAAAGGTAATAAGTCATAAGTTATAAGTCACAATTTGTAACTTCTCAAAAACTTTAGGATTTTCTTTGAAAACTACTTATTGACTTATGCTATAAGTTAATAAGTTATAAGTAATAAGTAAGGATGGATTTACTTCTTGAAAAATGGTATAAGTAGGCTAAATAAGTAGCTTTCCCAAACACCTTATTAACTTATATAAGTTAATAAGTTAATAAGTAGAGTAAATAAGTAATCCCAAACACCCCCTGAATCTCCGTCATTCCCAATACAGATTTCTACATATTCTTCAAGCATTCGATCATAGCGAAGATTAGGGCTTTTTTCTTCCTCACTCTTCTTCTTCTCTCCTCATCCTTCTTCCTTCAAGGTACCGGTCTCATCTCAGATCTACATTCATCCGACTTTTTCCTAAATGCGTTTTATGATTCAGATCAAAATCGAATTTTGAATTAGTTTTTGATTCAGACGAACCATTTTGCCCTAGATTCCTGTTCTATGCTTACTGTTCGTAATGCTCAAGTCATCTGCTTCTAGATCTGTTATAATGTTATGTAATTTTAATTCACGCAGTTCTTCGCTAATGCAGTTGAATATTAGATGCGAGTCGGCGATGTTGTTTAATTGCTTATTTAGAAATGTAATTGACCAAAAAATTATAGAATACGGCTATTAACAATGATTTTGATTTTAGGTTTAACTATCTCTTCATGCATGTGTTGATTTCAGAAATTGTGTTTATTTGAAGCGTTTAATTTCTCTTTTGATGAATTAATTACTTTAAATTTGTCTCAATTGAGAAAATATGGCATATTTAGAAGCTCATGTGTCATATTTGTCTATGTATAGGGCATGATTTTTTTCAATTAATATGTTCTTTGTAATGCATGCCAAAATTCCAATTAAATGTATTGTAAAGAATCAAGTTTCAAGTATAAAATTTGAGCTTTGTTCTTCATTTAGGTGATTTTGGATTGAAAATGTTGTAGTTTTGCCATACGTTGCTCGTTGAGATATCTGGTGTCATTTTGGTATATTACTGATTTTGCTGTGTAGGTTCGGACTCTGATGCTGATGCGGAACTTGTGGCTGAAACTGTCAAGGAAGGTGGAGATGTTGATGATGATATCCACAAATTCGGTGGTGGGAGTTTTAATCCTGCTCCTGGTGTGGAGACACGGTGTGTTTTCCCTAAAAACCCTGCAAAATGTAAGTCTACTGCAGTTGTTTGCTTGTTTGTTAGATTTAGCTTAAAAGAGACGTGTTTTAAGTGCTTTGTTTCTGCAGCGGTAGTAGCTGTCCAAGAAACTGAACTTTTGGTTGGAATGAAAAATGAGGGTAACATTGTGCTCTTACCATATTATGTTATTTGTACATTTGGTTATTCTGCATTGAAATGAAAATGAGAAAAGAGATTACTTAATATTGGTTGATGAACAGGGGAGCAGAGTGTGAATGTTCTTGCTGTTCATGCTAGTGTTCATCTTCCTTTTGATCATCGAATGTTGGTCCAAAATCTCTCTGTAATGGTAATATATGTTACTATGTTGAAACTTAATTTCTTTTAGATCAGTAGATAATCCCAAACTAGCTGCAAATGCTAATTATCCATCTAAAGTTGACACTGTTGGTTATAAAATGGATTGAAATTGGAAGCTCAATCTTTTCCCTTTGGTTACACAAGACTTTGGTATAACTTTGTGTTTCTTTATGTTGCCAGTCTTTCAACAATGCATCAGTTCCTGCTTCCATTCAAGCTACATTTCCCTACATATTTGCTGTCAGCAAATTCTTGCAGGTAGAAATCTGTCACTTCTATACATGCTTTACCTTAATTCCCTCAAATTTGTACTATATTATTCATGGGGTTCCATAGATATCAAAACCGTTCAATTTCAAACTCTACATTTGTTTTTTATTTCGTTAGAAATTGATCTTGATTTGTGCTCATGGGTCAAACGAGTCAAGTTCTGGAGTGCAAGTTTGGACCATGTTTTGAGTCCTGGGTTCGGTTTAGTTTAAGAGTTTTATTTGGTATTGCTTTATTTATGGTATGTAGTCTTTACTTGGCTGTTTTTATGTTTATAAGATGGTAAGTTTTAAATAAGGAGAAAAGTTACATAAATAGGACTAGAATAGCTTGGGGATTAAGTCTTTGTTTTTTAGTATTTATAGGGGGTTGAGGTGTGTATGTATGTTAAAAACCGATTCGAGGTGGTCAATCTCCCAAAGAAATAGACAAAGAACAAGACAAACTTTGAGATTAGTTTTCTGCCTTTTTTTTCTTAATGCCAAAACAACGATTACATATAGAAAAGGAAATGTGATCATGGTTCCTAAATTAATGCAAAACTAATAGATCATGGAATAAAAATATAGAAATGGAAACAACTACTTTTCTAATATCATGCATGCATTACGTGGATTAAGGGTACTAGGGGCACAACCCTAAGGGTGCAAGGGGCATTACCCTAACATTTTGAAGCACCCTAAGAAAATACCCAATGAGGGGTGACACCTCATTTTTACCCAAATCCAACCTACTAAGTGGTGGGGGCACTACTCAAAGCCTTTTTTAAACTTTTTTTTTAACCAACGACTATATTGTGGAAAGAGTGCACAAGTAGTAATACCCGATCTAAATACCCGCTGGCCCTACCCGAAGTGCTTGCGGTCGTGTAGCCGATCTACCTGTCAAACCCGAAGTGGTACCGCCCGAATTGTGCCCTCAGTACCCCAAGTACCCTAATGGTATTAGAATGTAATCTAGACTTAGATTATTTTTATGTATTTTATAAGATATGGTCACAAGGCAGAAAACCAAAAGTCAAACATGACAAAAGTCAAACGGCCGACGGCCGTTATTGGCAGTTATTGACGGTTTTCTGGTACCCCAAACGAATGGGTGTAACAACCTTGTTAGTACCGTTTCATAGGCTATATATATGCCCACAATTGTAAAGAATCGTTGGTCAATTTCATATAATAAAAAGGTCTGCTTTGACTTTCGCTGGCAGACCAGATACATCAAAATTGATCCTTGTTCTTATTCTGATTTCACATATATTGGAGGATTGATTAAGTGTTCTTGATATCCCACATAGTGGTATCAGAACAAATTCCAGGCGATCCGGGACCATCGGAGAAGATATCAATCGAACGTCGCTGCGTAAATTGAAAGGATCAAGAACACTTCACTGCACCAATCTGAAATCAAGAACCATCATTCTGAAATCAACAAATTCGAAATTTGATGAAGAAGACACGTTGATGAATCAAACAACATATCTGCAACAACTTGCTGGCGAAGATAAAGGATTGACACGAAACCGGAATCAAGATTCAAGAACTATAGAATTAGAGAATCACGACCAAGAAATCCGCTGCACATTTATACCAAATTTGCTAATCAAGAAGAATGAGAGAACAGCGAAGGATGATTGCGAAAGTTGAAAAAAGCCTAAAAAGAAGAGTCAAACACTGGGATTCGGTTTGTTAACACCATATTTACAATTAATTGCTTTTCATATTACTGTGTATATCAAATTTTATTTCAATTGCATACATCGGTCCAATCTTAGATTTTATTTCAATTGCATGCAATTGGAATCAAGGATCTGCCGTAACCGCCAAAACCATGAGGCGAATCTTAGATTTATTCATATGGGAAATCAATTGAAGATACATGATGAACAACCAACACATGGTTGTGATTTGTATGATATATATATATACGTATATACAAACGAAAATCAAGGGACTAAAACCGGTCCGGTTTCGGCATGGTGAAGAGACGATCAGAAAACTAGAAGAATCAAACGGGTTGTTTGCAGAATTAGCAACTAGATCAGAAAAGCAAAACGAAAGAATCGCACACAGATCTAACACCTTCATCAAAATCTCTAACTTACAGTGACACGTTAGTGACAGAAACAGCGACAAAATGAAGAATTTTTAGCAACAGGATGAAAACTTTTATGACAAAGATAGTGACCAGAACATAGGCGTCAACATACGTCATGATAAAAGAAGATCAGAAAACATTTCAAAAGAGAAATGCTGCAAAACTACTGCAGGTACTTAAAGGAAATTGATTTATTTTCAAAATGAATCTGAGTTACTCAAACTCTCATTTTGAATGGACCAAACGGAACGAGATGAAACCTCCATGTTAATACGCCACACTACGGTTGATTCAAGGGAACCAAAACACTTGTTTCAACGCTGCAAAAGAAAAGAAAAAGCACATAATTTGATTGCAAGAATGAACCGTGCATAGGAAGGAGCACATGGGATCAACGAAGAGGGCTGCTACTGTCGCTACCCTATGGACATCATGTCAGAAAGGGACGATGAGACTAGCGTACTACGAAGAAAAAGGAACGCGAAACATATTGGTATTCGACAATCATGATTACCATATGATGAGAAAGGAGGACTTAAAAATAGTCCATATGATGCGAGGAGTGGAGTATGTGATCGATGGAGGAAGGCTGAAAGTATGGATGATTCGATAATAAAATACTTTGCCTTATTGAAGAAACGATCAAGCAAACGAAAGAAACAAGATGGGTCATCACATCAACAAATCGGGCATACTCTCCAAGGATTATTGAAGACAAGATTAAAGAGTTAATTTATGCTAGATGGATACAAGTCTAGCTTAGGGGAGTGTATTAGAATGTAATCTAGACTTAGATTATTTTTATGTATTTTATAAGATACGGTCACAAGGCAGAAAACCAAAAGTCAAACGGCCGTTATTGGCAGTTATTGACGGTTTTCTGATACCCCAAACGAATGGGTGTAACAACCTTGTTAATACCGCTTCATAGGCTATATATATGCCCACAATTATAAAGAATCGTTGGTCAATTTCATATAATAAAAAGGTCTGCTTTGACTTTCGCTGGCAGACCAGATACATCAAAATTGATCCTTGTTCTTATTCTGATTTCACATATATTGGAGGATTGATTCTTGATCAAGTGTTCTTGATATCCCACAAATGGCTCCAACCAATGTGGGAGGGCCACCTCATTTTTACCAAAATCCAACCCAAGGTACCCTTAGTGGTGGAGGCACAACCCCAAATACCCTAAGTATATTTTTTTTCATTTTTGGAATTAATTCTTTAGTAAAACTAACTTCATTAATTTACAAAACTTCATTAATTTTTTTTATAATTTCCAACGGCTCTATAGCCGTTCACCAACCTAACCAATGGCTATCTTTTCCAAATCCAAACATACACATTGCCGTGAACGGGTATATGTACCCGAGAAGACAACCCGCCATGGGTACTTGCATGGCTTGTGGCAGTGTACCCGTGGTACCCGCAAGCTAGAGTTTAAAAGATCGAAAAACATTAGAATAAAGGATTATTAAAACCTTGAATTCATCTGATTGTGTATATGCTACAAAGTTGTCCTAGTCTGTTTTATTCTCTAGTGATTGATACTGCCTAGGAATTATTACAAGTTTCTTTGGTTACCTTGGTTGGGTAGTATGAATCTCACATACACTTTTCTTCTAAAATTACGGAGAAGGTGACCAAGCCGTACCATTATAAGACACCTACGGCATTCATTAATGTCATAATATTTCTGCAATATATAACTATATTAAAAATTAAAATACTGTAAAAACTGTTAAATTAAACTGCAAATAACTAAAAGAGGTAGATGTTAACTGTTATCATTTTATTTCATGGTTTTCAGTTTATTATATTGCAAGAGTTGTGGGAGAGTTTAACCCACAAAAATTCCGTGTGTTGTTCTATGTGTTTCTGATCCAATTTCCAACATGTTGCAGCCTGGAACATTTGATCTTGTTGGGACAATAACATATGAGATTGATCAACATCCATACCAGAATACATTTTATAATGGCACCATTGAAGTTACCGAAGCTGGTGGGCTTGCTAGTGTCGAGACAGTGTTCTTGGTTTCACTTGGAATTGCTCTTCTTGTGCTTCTTGGCTTGTGGGTTCACACCCAGCTGCAATTTCTTTCCAAGGTAAAAATAAATAACAAACTACTTTTGTAACCCTTTTGTTATAATTCAATGAGTATATGTATAAAGCACATATCTTATGATCTTTTTTATATGTACTCGGATTTCACTTCTGTTTTCTGTGGTTCATTTATCCGACTCAGAAAACTAAGAAGATAACAAAGGTGGAAGTTGGAACTCGGACTGTTGATGCATCAATGGACGAGTGTCTGCGGGTTTGTATTTTCTTTTTATATTTTTTATTTTAATGATTAAATTTCTTTTTTCTGAATATTTTCTTTACAGCTATTAGCTATATTGTTGAACATCTTGTTATGATCACAGGGAACTGCTTATACTCAATCACAGTCCAACAAACTGAAAAAGTAGAGAATAGATTTTGGCTAGCAAATGCACTTTGTTGTAGAATGAGCAACAGTTCCTGTTTTATGAGTTTTGGATAGCAGTTACGGATGTTTGTTTTTATTTTTATACAACTGCAATTTTACTTTTTGCAAATTTTTAGCAAATTTTGTTACGTTCTGTGTGTTTGAATCCTGCTGTTTATTTGTGTTAATTGATTTTTATTGTACATATTTAACCATTGAATACAGAGAGATAAACACTTGTAACATATTCAACCATTGTTTTATTTCTTATAAGTTTGATTTCAAAATATAATATTTTGTTTGATAAAAATATATTAGTTTTGAAGTTGCAAGACTGTGAACATAAAGTAAATAGTTTAGAGAATATAGAGATATAAACATAGGTGATTCATTCATATGGATGTTAATTTAATCGAGTTTGTTTACGGGTCATGGGTTCACGGGTCAGCGGGTTGTCAAACGGGTAGCGGGTTGTCAAACGGGTCAACCGGTTGCGTATCAAGAGAGCAAGTCAATACCTGCTCCTAGCTTTATTAGAGTTCACCAAACAAATAGCCTACAATAGCAAAGAGCGATACAACGTAAAAGTCCAAACTCACACAAGAAACTAACAAACAAATCAATCTACATCTTTCAGCATAAACCAAACCAAAGGGTTCTCATCTTTCTCATCTTCAACCACCGCCTCAATCAATCTTCAACCACTTCTTCATCCTACGTATGAAAGATCGAATGGATATTATTAGATGTGACAAATGAGTTCTAGTAGGCTAAAACGATTTTGAGTCAAAACATGTTCCTTTTAAAATCAAGTTATACGGGTCGGGTCAAAGCTTTGATGAAAATAATAAATCTGAAATAATATTTATTAGAAATCAAATCATTATTTTTATAATATAAATTTTAATGATTTAAAAATTAAAAAAAGAGACCAGTGTTTACTACAACAACAGTGCCAGAATTTTTAAACCTAAACACTTTTTTTCTCTGTTTAAAACGAGTCTAAAACAACTATGATAGGAAAAGTGATTCGTGTTAACTAAAATTTTCCAGCTTTTGGGTTTTGATTCTTAAGACTTGGGCCGGAGAAATAACGAACTATTCATCTCAATCCTTATAATTCATTGAAGGTGATGCCATGTGTGCAATGTAGCATTTTAACATTTATATTACCTTGCAAATAAAACATTTATCTTCTCGTTCTAGAATTCATACCCCTGCAAAAAAGTTGATGAATAAAAATCATCAATTTTCAATTATTTTTAAATTTTTGTGTAACTTGCCTTTTCAAGAATCATTAAAGAAGGGAATAATACCTCTAGTTGTTTGGTCTTTACAAGTGAGTTGAGATCTGGCTTCACATAATACTTCCCAAAACTTGTGTCTATTACTTTCAGCTCAGGGGTAGACAAGTATCCATTGGTGAAAACTGTAACCGCTGAGCAGTCACGTATTTCTAAAGCATCCAATGATGGCCATGAAAAATCCTCCTTCCCTAAGCAAAATCCCTTGAGACTTTGAAGGCCATTTAGTTTTAAGGACTTTAGACGAGGTAACATAATCTCATTCACTTTGCCATCACATTCTTTTTCTTCTTCTTCCTTCACAATTACCTCTATATTCCTACACTCAATTATCTCTAGGTGTTGGAGTTGTACTAGACTACCAACCATGGAACATGTAAAAACATTTTCTAATTTATGGCATCCATTAATAGACACAGTTGTTAGGTTTGGAAACTCCAGTACCATCCATTGGTTGCTCTTCCATAAATACTCGAGACCATCTAGGTGTGGAATTTGGACAATAGTTTGTGATTCATTGAAATCACTCCCTTCAAATACCTCGTTTACCCTGTTAGATGATTTTATAGATGGAAGAATCGTTTCAACATCATTGTAGCTATGTTCAATTTCTACCAGATTATGAAAAGAGCAAGGTATCCCTTTTGTAATAGTAGGATCATAAGAACTTGGGAATGTGATCTGCATCAAAATTAGGGAACACATGGAATTATTAGAAACCTTGCTTTTTAGAACCTTGTTCCAGTTAAATTAATTTTCTTGTGAATGAATACAAATATGCAATTTCTACAAAAAAAAGTTCATTTGAGTATTCTAGCGATCGCTATACATTCACGACAATATAAATTGATAAAATGGCCTTCAATAACAAAACAATCATTTAGTAGATGATGCAAAATAATTTAATACAAAAAAGTGTACCTGAAGCTCTTTGATCATTCCATGAAAGTTAAGGCCACATTCAAGACTATGTTTGCCTAAGCTTGTGCGTATGTACTTGAGCTTTGGAGTTTTTGACTCACCAGATGTAAACATCATCAATTGAGGGCAATCATTGATCATTACATCATCCAATAAGGGCCATCTGAACTCATTCATCCCCAAGTAGAAACCCTTGAGGCTTGGTAGATCGTCAAGTACAAGGGTCTCTAGACGAGGAAACACCACATTTTCCGATGACGTTCCGTTTTCTTCTTTTACAATCACTTGTATTGCCTTGCATTCTATTACTTTCAACTCTTTGAGTTGCTTGAGGCTTTCAAGAGTGGAGAATGTGAATACATGTGATATAACGTCACAACTTTCGATATACACACTTTTTAAGTTGGAGAGTTGAGGAACAACAATAGTAATGTTTTTCAGCGTTAATGAAGTAGATACATGTGCACTTCCTTCATCAACATTCGATTCACTTTCAAATACCTCCATCATCGTTTTACAATTTACAATGGTCAGGTATTCAAGCCTATTCATTTGTCTTACTGCATACCATGGAACCAGCCTTGACAATGCATGACATTCATATATGGTTATATTTATGGGGTATTGGCACAAGGACCAAAAAGCACCAATTACTTGAGAACTCTGCAGTGAATCAAGAATCAATAGTTATTATATCGTATTTATTTTTCATGCTCTTCTATTTGTTAATATTTCATTACTAGCTTATAACCCCGTGTATTACACATGGGGTGAAAAATATTATACATAAAATTCTTAAATTTGTACGTATATATTTAAGAGATGTAAAAATGTATTACATATACTAAGGATACAAAACAAAATTCAAAATATATAAAAATTAATATATTATTTGATTGAAAATAAGAGTTATGTAATTAGATTTCAAAATTCTTATAATAAGGAATAGTTTAAATTAAATGTGTTTTATTAATATGATTAGTATTTTCGTTAAATATATATTATTATTAAAAGATAGAGGGGGAATTTAATAAGAGAGAGATGCGAGAAAAAAATAATGAGAATAAATATGAAGGCGACATGTGACATGGAAAAAACCTTTATTTATTATATAGTATAGATTACTAAACTCTATTAATTGTAAGGTTTATTTAACCAAGGCATTAAGTTTATATGGGTGTGAGTGGATATTCATGTTTAATAATCAGATATTATACCTGATCATGATTGGTATTAGTAATATTGGAGGAAATTGTGTCGCTCCTACTCCTGGTATCAACATGATTTAGAAGTTTTAGACTTTTAAGCTCAAGAGTCTCCAAACAAGGAAAGAATGTGGTGTTTTTCTGGAAAGAAGTCAATGTATTTTCTTCATATTCATCATCTCTCCACGAAACAACTTCTTCAATACCATCACATTCATAAATATCCTTTAAGTTGGAGAGAAATTTCGCCATAAGAGGAGAAAACAAGTACTTTATGTTGTGACAATCCCACAAGATAATGTGTGTGAGGTTTTGGAATGGAAATTGCAAAGGGTGATGTTGAGGAATGAAGAATTTATTCCAATTGCACTTCCACACATGACTCATATCCTTTAAGTCACGTAACTGTAGAACCTTAAGGTAGGGAAGTAGTAGTGGCAGTTGACCATCCATCTCAAACACCACCTCCTCCACTCTTTCATCATTAAGTAATTGAAGACGTTGAAGATTAGATGGGTATGTGACATTAGCAGGAACATAATCATCCATTTCCGATATCTCTCCTTTCAATGTAGCATTGATCTGCATATAACATTAAAATGTAATTAAGAATTTAATTTTTATATTTACCACCACCACCGCCACCCCGGCCGCACCACCACCGCCATTAAGTGGCTTCTTCACTCCGCATGTATCTGCCGTTCCGTCCTCTGCCCACCGTTCCACTCTTTGTAATTAACTTTAAAAACAATAACTTTGTTTCGGGTCAAAATATGCTTGTTTAAAAGAAACTATTACATTATATCATCAGACAATACTAATTTAATGTATAAATGGTTTATTTAAATTAATGTTACTAATTTATAAAGTAAAAAAGTAAATGCCACCTTGATTTAACAAAAGTAAACTGAATAGATTTTTAATAATTTATTAATGGAAAATGAAAAAACAAACAAACAAACAAATTTTACAATGAAGTGATGTTTGTTTGAATTACTAAGAGTATCTAACAAAAGCAAATAGCATAGATCAATATTTGTATTTAAAAAATAAAATAATAAAAGGGAAACTGTAAGGGTACAAGGGGCAAACTTCGGGTAGTGGGATAATCAGGTACCTCTGGTATACCGTCGCAATAGTATCAGGTATCTCTTACGGGTATTGGTTTTGGGTATAAGTACCCGTGAATGCGGGTATTGCGTGTTTGTTTTTATGTGTTTTTTATATAATTTCTTTTTATTATTTATTGTTATGTAAAAAAATTTTAATTAATGAAATTAGTTTTAAATATAAGTTTTAATTTAAAAAATAGGGAAAAAAGAATTACGGTACTTAGAGTTGTAAACCTATCACTTAAGGTACTTTGGGTAAAAATAAGGAATCACTCCCTTATTGGTTTGAAGCCATTAAGATACTTGGGGTACTTAAGGATGTTGATTTGAAAAAAAAACTGTACAAACAAATTGCCCATCGTCTCCCTCTTCAAAGCTCCCATGCATTCATTTTTCTCTCCTCAAAATTCTCTAAATCGATGCTCTCTCTCTCTAAACTTAAAGGTTGTTTCTCTCTACTCAAAATTATCAAAAACAAGTAAACTCTCTCTCTCTCTCTCTCTCTCTCTCTCTAAAACCAAAGGTTGTTGGTGAAGGCAGTAGCCGGCAGATCAATGCTACGACCACAATGGTAGATTAAGACGACTACGGTACACACACCATATTTTCTCTCTAAACTTAATGGTGGTAGGCCGTAGATAAAGATGACTATGGTACACGACTATAAGTGGTGAAGAGTGGGTCTTATGTTCTAATTACGGAGTTCAAAAATATTGTGTTTTTAAAGGTAAGTGGTAGGCCGTTGTGGTCAGGAGTATTGGCGGTGATTGGAAGCAACTTTTTACATGGTTTGATGTTAAGCGGATGGAGAAGAGCAAGGTGTTACATTTAGTGTTGTAAAAATCAGGATTAATCGGTGGATTAATAGGAAATCGGTGGAATTGTAATTTTGGGCTAGTCGGACAGTTAATTGGTAATTGTTCCTAGTCGGGGCTAGTCGGTCCGAATCGGCCATAATTGGCACAATGAGTTTTTTTTGTTTTTTTTTCATTAATCACTTATTTTTTTTTAATATTGCAAGTTTCATTCTCAAAATTATAGTTTTAACAAAATTAATCAAGACTTTTACATTTTTTTTTTCCATTTATCACTTATTCTTTAATAAAACTACAAGTTTCATCTTCAAAATGATAGTTTTAGCAAAATTAACAGAGACTTTTACATATGTGTTCATCAAGATATTGTACATATAGATTTTTAGGTTGTAGAAATATATTTTTATATATTAAAACATATATAAAGCTTGTTTATATCTAAATTTTTGGTAAATAATTGTAAATACATATAAAAATTCTAATCCGATTAATCGCTAGTCGGTACCCCCACCGCCCGACTAGCGTCTAGCAATTTTTACAACACTAGTTACATTGTTAGATAACATAGTTTTAGTTCTGCATATACTAACCCGTTCTTAGTTTTACTTATTTTAATTGCACATCCTGATACGTTCTCGAATTTCCCTTACCCAGGATGACCTATGAGGTCATCAAAGAACATATGAACCCAAAATTAGGTTTCCGTGTTAGCTTTGCCAGGTATATATGGCATGAATCGGAATTGGAAAGGCCAACACAAGTTTTAAATTTAAATGATTATCATTTAATTTCATATAAAAAGTTTTTATATGCAAATTAAAAAGTAAGTGATTAATGAAACAAACAAGTTATTAAAAACTAGCAAGAAAACAAATAAAAAAAATGGAACGCATTTGTAATATATGAATAGGATAACTTTACAGAATAGTAACCAAGTATTCCATTTAAGTCACTCAAAGTTTTTTTGTCTCTTTAATGTCACTCAACTTTCACCAAGTATTCTAATCATATGTAATATTTTTATAAATGTTTAAATTTTTTAAAATTGGATCAGATAAATGAAATATATATGAATCTTGTTTACTATTTAGCAATTATTTTTTTTTCAATTCGACTTAAATATAACAATTTTGAAATTTTTTTATTATTTGGTGAATTTTTTTCTTCAGTATTACCTCATATTTTAAATTAATTGGAATAAAATTTTCACTTATTGGTAACTAGTATTCATATATATTTCATTTGTCTAATTCAATTTTAAAAAAATGTACACATTTTATTACATAGGATTGAAACAGTTGGTGAAATTTGAGTTACTTTAGAAGAACAAAAAAACTTTGAGTGACTTAAATGAAACACTTATAGAACTTGGTTACTATTTGGTGAAGTTTTCCCTAAATAAAAAACGGCTCCAAGGATGACATGAGATACCTTTTCACCGGAATCCATCGTAATGTACTCAGTAAGTGCTCCCAAATCAAATTTGGATGTGGTAGGTGTGAATATATGTTTAAAGATGGAACATCGTCTAATCTCAATGCTTTCCACACCTTTAAAGCAACTGATGAGCATATCGGAGTCATTTATACCTTTCATTCTCCACAACTCTTTTAGTTTCTCTAATTGATCAACTTTAATGCTTCTTAATCTGCTCCAACTGGATTCCCCTATTCCACAAAAGCTTTCAAAGTCAATGTTGAATAACACTTCAATGGAACCACATTCTTCAACTTCAAGTTCTTCTAAATGACACAGTAATGGCAATGGATTGCATGGAAAAAGATTTATAAGGTTATCACAGTCCCTCACTCTAATCTTTCTTAACATGGAAACATTATTTTCCTTGGTAATGGTCTCACATGACCATATCTGCTTCAAGTTCACCATCACAGAAATATCTAATTTCTCCAACTTAGGAATCACAACCTACACAGTAATTAAGCCATGTTAGATATGTAAATAGCATATGCCTGCCCAAAATAATAAACTATAATTTATTTACATTATTAGATATAAATATAAAAATAAGTGCAAGTACCTTTTTGTTCAGTAACGATTTCATTTGAGAAGTATTGTGACCGTGAGGATAAATGCTTGTGAAGTTAGGAAGTCCATGAAGTATTAACTCCAACATTTCAGGAAATTCAATCATATTGTCCCAAAAACTTACCATCTTTGGTAGTCCGGTCAAAGACAAAAAATTTAACTTTTGAAATCTAATCACCATAACTCCACTATTCTCAGCAACTAGTGTTCTCATACCAAGACAATTAGAAATTGTAAGCCGCTCAAGTTTATTCAAACCACTTGTCACACTAACTGTAAAGAGGTATGTCAAGTCTTCACAATTATAAATATCAAGGACTCTTAAATAGGAAAACGAGTGATGCATTGAAACATCTTCAAGATGGTTCATGTCATTCACTTCTAAATAAAGCTCCTCTGTTTTGCTGAATAGGTCACTGATTTTGCACTCGAGCAGCTCATTGTAGTCACCAACAAATAGAATCGTGTTTCTAAATGAATATTCTTCGTCATCTTCCAATTGACAACCGATAGATATCCTGAACCTTTCAAGGGTTTTAAATGACACGTTTTTTGGTTGGGCCTTATTCTTAAAGAACTCCAACTCTAATGCTAATAGCCTCCTTGAAAGTATCTCCAGCTCATCACAGTTTCCATCTGTAAACTTAATATGACCAACTCCAGAAGTTTTCATATAAAGTTCTTCAAGACTACTTAAGTTTTGAAAGATACCGTCGTCAATACAAAGCTGAACACATCCCGTCAAATCTAGTAACTTAAGTTTTTTCAATTTTCCTATCGTTGATGGCAACCTTCCTATTTCACAGTCAACAAAGCTTAGTATTTCCAAGTTGCTAAGACTTCCAAGAAATGAGACATCTTCATTTATGAATGAGCATGAACGAATACACAGTGTCCGAAGTGTGGTTGAGTGTTCGAACGTTAACAGAATCGATGGAATATGAATTTCCTCATACGACACAACCTTAAGCTTTTCCATTTTTTCATAAATATCTTCCGGAAACTTAAGGAGTTCACACCCATCCATTAACATCAATAATGATAGATTTGGGTAATGAAATTCTGTAGGAAATTCTGTCATACCTGTGCACTTTAATAGAATTCTTTCATAAGACCCATTTGCATCTTGTTCTGGTTTGTTAACATGGTTAACAATTGAAGCTTGTTTGACTTCCGAAATTTTATTCAAAACAAAAGCACGCACAAGATCATGTAATTTGACACACCCCGTCTGATCACTTTTAGTTAACAAGTTTGCACGTAGGAGATTGTTAACACAAACTTTCATATCGCTTCTTGCTGTTGCCAAAGTCTTGGCATCTTTGAAAAAAGCCAATCCCCATCCAAACCTCAACAAGTCCTCGGTACGAATATCAAAATCATCTGGAAATAAGCCACTAAGAAGAAAAATTGATTTATCATCATCTTTCTTGAGACTCTCATAACTCATCTCAAATATTCTATGTGTGATGCTTTCAAGGTCTTCAAGGTCATCTTTCTCTAAACGCCAAAGTGCCTTTTTCCATGCTTCCTCTATGTCTCCGCTAAGATTTTTGGCAATTGTTACTATGGCAATCGGCAAACCATGACATTTCTTCACAATATCTTCTCCTATCTTTTGGAGTGGAGGATCATCACCATCTAAAAGTCCCACAATTCCAAAAAATAAACTTTTTGCTTCTACATCATTTAAGAACCCCACTTTAAAAATTGAATTGGGTTTAACACCCATGGTAGTGCAAACACGTTCATCTCGTGATGTGAAAAATAGCTTGAACCCATTTGGCAATGGACTTAGTCCAACATCTTTGAGGTCAAATGCCTTCCAAAGATCATCCATTATTACCAAAATTTTCTTTCCTTGTTGTGACCTCTCCTCAAATATCCTACAAAGACGATCAGCCCTTGCATCTTTAGTTTTTTCACTTAAATCTTTAACATCAATGTACTCTCCAATAGCTCGTTGAAGAGCAATGATGTCGGTGTTTTCCCCAATAACCACCTTCACAACCCGATCAAAATTGCTTGAAGCTACCACCTCCTTCTTTAGCTGTTCCATCATTGTGGTCTTTCCAACACCACCCATCCCACATAAAGCAACCATCTTTTGGGACTCATTATTTGATTAAAGGGATTTCAAGGCAGCATTGTATATCAAATCTCTGGACTTGAAGTTGTTTTGGGTACCATCAGGGTTAGAGGTTGATGCCCCTGTAGAATTAGATACAACCTCAGCGAGAGGTATTTGCGTATCAGTAAACTCGATCTTGGATTTCCTTGTTTCAAGATCTTGTATCTCCTCAATAATAGTACATGATTTTTTTCCTGCTTTGTATCTCTTTGCCACACTGAAGCACCCGATTCCACCGGTTGGAATACTTTGCGCCTTCTCGTTCATCTTTTGGACGTCTTCCAACCATTGAGGCACATGGTGAGACACCACATGATTTCTTGCAACAGCTTCTTCCCAATCACGACGAGTATCTTGTTCCGTGAGATTCAACTGCTTCATTTTCTCCTTCATATCTTTAACATACTTTGTGGATGAAACCAAGAAACCCAAATGTTTCTTAACAGGGACCATCAAAGATTCAACAACCGGAGTAATAATTGAACTTATAATAGTATCCATTTTTCAAAACTGAAGTTTAATAGAAACAATAAAAATAATTAATAAGAAAGTAAAGGAACTATAATTACCAAAGCAGTTAGTCATTAATTTACAAAAAGGACTATTTCTTTTACTAATTTTAAGTCAAATAATGCTAACAAAACAAAGTATTTACTAATGAATTAACCCTTTTATGTATTTGAAGATCGCACACTAGCAACCTTTATGCCTGGATTTAATCGTTTTAAAACACATACACACATACCCAGAAGTTATGCAAACCCAGATCGATTAATCCAATACTTTGAGATTAAAACATGTAAAAAATAAAAAGGAAATACCTGCTTTCTTCTCTTACGATCTTCTTTTTGGTAGAGAGAGCTGTGAAGAAGATAAGAGTAGTAGCAAAGGAGTTGTGATCTGTGGAACCAAGTTTAAGCCACAAGATCTGAATCTACGGAGTCTGAACTTATTAAATCTAAGCACATGGTATGAGAGCATTCACACCCTTTATTTATATATTTAGTTGAGTAAGATGGTTTAAAGTGGTTCTGAGTGGAACAGAAAGAAAAAGTATAAGTTTTCTGTATATTTTGGGAAAATATTGTTCACCTGCATAAATTTTTTAATATTTTTTGAAATGGTTGTGAGTGGAGGAGAGAGAAAAGGTAATTATAAAGATATAAGCCAAAGGCTTAATAGTCCAGCGGTATCTTGTTAGTGGGATAAAACTCAGTGATTATAAGGTCATGGGTTCAAATCTCACAAGGGGGTTTTCCCAGAAAAATTGGGTTTCCTCCTAAATTTGGTGACTTGGTGTTGAAATATGATCGGGTGGTACTACTGGTGGCACGATGATACTCCAGTGGTCCATCAATGATCCAAATTTGTCGTTAAAAAAAATTATAAAGATATAAAAAAGTATTATTTAATTTAAAAGGAGAGATAAAATGTAGTGATTTTAGTGTAATTATAGGGACGTAGATAATGATGCTACTGTGAATGTTCGAGTCATGCATTTATGTTGGTTTTTGTTTGAGATAGATGATACACATTTGTAACTTAATTTGATCATTAAAATATTATTTTCTAGGATACATGGCCACCAACTCTCCTTGTATTACATTGTGTAATTGATGGTTGAACAATGAAACATGAAATGGTGGTTTCAGTTTGGGTTGCAGAGGGGGAGGAATGATGGTGACGGGTGGTCGAGATATCGAAAATGATGGTGGGGTAGAAAGAATGGAGCGGATGTTGCAAATAGACAATCAAATTTTAAATTAGAAATAATATTTTCAATAAATTACAGATAATAATTTGTAAAATCAATGTAGTAGTTTACGTGGATATCCGGTTAGTAACACTACAAATGAGAGGATTTCACAGACAACAAAATCTGTGGATGGATATCAACCGTTGAAAATTCGTTGTGAAATTTTGTGAAAAATCTGGAAGTGAGTGAATAATTCACTTACGCAAGTTTGGGATGGGAATTGGTAATCAGAGTCTCATATCTGATTCGTGTCTCATTCCTCGTCATAAACTTGACAGGCAATCAAATATACTCGTTGTCATCATGTATGCCCATTAGTTTATTAAAAATTACTCGTTTGATTTTCAAATACATTTTTTTTACTATATTAATTTTTGTATAAATAGATTTTCCAAAAATATCATAAATATAAAAACTAAAAATTAGTTCATTAGTAGATTACTATATTAATAGAAATTCATTGAAGGTCAAAGTTTTCTACAAATTCTTGAAATTTTCTAAGGGTGGTGTTATTTGGACAACCTCAAAAAATACTTGGACAACCCCTATACGGCGCGTATAGCCCTATACGGCCTATAGGGTTTCATCAGCATTAAATGAACATCTATACGACCTGTATAGACCTATACAGGTCGTATAGGTACGATGTATGATGTACGTGACTGACTTCGGGAGACAGTCTGCAAAAGTGTACCCTATACGGGCCGTATAACTTTTTAGATACGCGTTGTACCGGGCTATACGTGTTGTATAACTAGGTGGTTGGTGAAGCATTAAGTCTTATACGGGCCGTATAGGTCCAATTTTTTTTTTATAAATTTAACATACGGGACCATTTCATATGAAGGAAATTTCACAAACCAACGAATCTGATCAAAACCATTCGTATAACGATGTCGTCTTGGGACATTAGTTATGTTTTTGGCGAATATTCGAACCAGTCATACGTCTCTGATAGCGTTTTCGGACCCGTGGTTGAACGAGGTGAGGAGGTTGTGCCCGTGGTTCGTTGTGATGACGGGAGAGTGCTGCCCGATTTGAACCAGGTAAAAAATATATATAAGATGTGATGTCGTTTTAGTTACCAAAGTCTCACCAATAAGTTGTTTCAGGAGTTCGTATACGAAGCTGAACCATCTTACGTGGCACAAAGCAATCCGCAATATACATACAGGACTTACCAAAACTATTCGCAGTACACATACGGGTCTTACCATTCGCATGTGGTACAACAACACATGAATGAGTACGAGGAAGGTGCCAACGACTTAGAGGAAGTTGGTAAGGACTTCGAGCAAGGTCCTGGAGACGAGGAAGGTGCTAACGACCATGAAGAACCTAACCCGGACGTTTCTTTTGAAACCGGTCAGGTATGACATTCCCGTCACATACATGTTTTAATTGTTACATTTACTCGATATATATCAATTAAGATTGTATAGTTGATTGTCTAGGAGGTGACATTATCTAGGGTTTTCATTGTCATATTTTAGAGAGAGAAACATTAAAGAGATTATTAGGGTTTTCATTGTCATATTTTAGAGAGAGAAACATTCAAGATGTTATTTGGACATTTTAGAGAGAGAAACATTCCCGTCACTTACGTGTTTTCATTGTTAAAGAAATCCGTGTCTCTTGCAGAGTTGAAGGCTTGGGTTTACAAAAGAGCACTTGATAGTGGTTACGTCATTGCACTACAAGAAAATATACCTTTAATGACATGCATTGCATGTCATAAAAGGGGGTAGATGACACGCGAAAGCGTGTCAAGGATAGCCATGTCAAGAATGAAGATGACACGCATTTTGTGTGTCATTTGTTTATGACATGCCTTTACGACACGCAATGCGTGTCAAGAAAGGCCTTGTCAAGAATGAAGATACCCTCATTTTGTGTGTCATCATCTATTTATGACACATTTTTTGTTATAAATGTGTATCATTGTTTTACTGTTTAAAAAAATATTTTTTTTATAGAATTACTTATTTCCACATTAATATCATAAAATAGTAATAAACATTTCATAATACAAAATAAAATACACATGCAAAACAATCTCATAAAATATAAACAAACATTTAAAAGTAATAAAAGTTGATTACAAAACGTAATGTCAATACAAAGTTTCACCGAAAAATAAGGTTTGATACAAAAGTCGACCATTCTTCACGAACTCCGTCAATATCAACATCGGTGTATTCATCTTTTCTTCCCCCAACCTAAGAAAAAATTTGTAAACAAATAATTATCAAAGATACATATGTAAAATATTACTGAAAGATGATAAGACAATATATTTATCACTACAAAATTTCCATAAAAAAACCGGAAAATTAAAAAAAAACCATAAAAAACCTTAAAATTAAAATACTATTTTCACTGTAACCGTTTCTAGATTCAAACTGTTAACCTATATAACTCTTGAATCTGATGTAAAAGATCTTTAAAACATGAAAACACATAAATTATTGCAAAAGAGTACCTGGTATATGGCCAGTTGTCAAGTTTATCCCATGGTTGTGTATTAATGCAATTAAAAAGGTTTTAGTATATCATTTTTTTAAACAATCCGTTTTGACCCGTAGTCGTTTTTGTTAAAGCCTATCTTGATCCAAACCAAAATGACCCGTTCTGACCGAACCAATTCAGACCCGTCACTCTGGCCCGCCCATTTTACCACAACTTTTATTATAACATCAGATTAATTACCTGGTACAATATCATTGCAAAAGAAAACACGTCGACTTTCTTATCATATTTGCGGTGCTTATAACATCAGATTAAGTACCTGCAGATTTTGTTTTCGCATCAAATAGTAGTATGCTTGCTTGGTTAACTCTCTGACTAAAACGTTATGTACCTGAGCAAAGTAAACTCTTCAAAATGTGTTTGGTTTTGTGATTATGCAACCAGAAATCATGTAATACAGATACAAAACCTGTAGGGGATTATGTGCTTGTTGCTGAAACTAACTTCTGCTAGAGACAGATTTAGATCTTCCCTAATAGCAGACTGAGTAGGAGACGAGTAACCTGCCTGAAAAGTGAAAGTCCAGCAAATCATGGTTAGCATCAACAACATTGCTATGATCTGAACATAGTTCTTAATAACACACGTCTGAAGAAGATAATCGGAAATCATCATCACATACACATGATCCATATGCAAAAGAACCACAAACTGCAACAAATGTACTTATGTACACCATGAAATTATTCTCTTTCCCCTTTTCATCTTGAGCTATCAATGGAGCTCTTCTTCAATGGCCATAACAACAGAATCTATACAACATCAAATAAAAACAAAATTATATCTCAAATGGACCAAAAAATGATCATAAAGCTCTTGAGATTCACTATACCTTCAGAGCAAACCAGAGTTCAACAATCCTTTATTTAATGAAACTTTCATATAGAAGAAATATTTAATGAAACTTTTATACGTAAAAAGGATTTTGTCTAGATAGAAGGCTCTAGATTAAAAAATCTAATGAAACTTTCATATAACTTGAAGAATCGCATAGATTATTGTTCCAACATCAGCAGGAAATCCTGAAAGATTATTGTTCCAACATCAGCAGGAAATCCTGAAAGGTTATACATCAACAAATCGAATAGTTTGGCTTTAGGGAGCTTTGTAGTGTTTCTATATAATCCTATCAACAGTTGCCAGACCTCATTAATAACCCACAAAATTTATATAATTTTTTGCACTGAAAAATAAAGATAAAGAGCCTTGAAATGTAAACCTGGATTTCATCAGGCTACTCAGAAATGCATCATGTAAATAGAAGTAATCACATAAGTTTATAACCAACTGGGACTTGAATTTTGGGCAGATTAACATACCACATAAGAAAAGACACCCATTCCAAATCCTGTTGCTAGTATTCCAATGTCCAGAGGCCTAAAAATGACCATTTGAGACCTAAAAATGACCAAAAAGATGTCTAAATATACATGCCATTTCAATAATACGTGTGTGCGACCTGCATCAGCAACGAAAAATGACCAAAAACCTTTGCATTAGTTAATTTTGGATTTTGATGATCAAAAGTAGATTCTAGGTATGGAATGAAAGGGCTAATAGATTTAGAAGAGCGTAAGGCAAACCTTTGCATTAGTTTAGAATATAAGCCAGTGGCAGCATCTGCAATTCCAAAACAGAAAGTAGCAAGTAATAATATAATAGTTTTTTTTAAGTTGATAACATATATATTTCTTACGAGCACAATGAGATGCAATCTTTCCTTGCCCCATCTTCAAGTCTTATCTAACAACCATAACCTACAATCAAAACCAAAGTCTAATAGGTGGCATACCAAAACCAAACCAGTTTAGAAACACTCCTCTCCTAGGCATTGAGAATATCAACTGTTTATATCTCAAATGGACCAAAAAAAAATGCTCATAAAGCTCTTAAGATTCACTATAGTAAAATTTCACAAATTAGCAGAGATTTTCATCGGTTTCATTCAACAAGAAGTCATCAAATCTCAACTTTCAAATTTCATTCAACTCTGTTGATGCTTCTCACACTGATGTCCTCCAACTCTCACTTTCTTTCATCTTGACCTTACATATTTAGTATTAAGTTCACAGCTGCACTTTATTAATAAATGTCATTAAGATGAATTATTCAAACCAATATTTCTAAAGACAAATACCTACAAATGCAAAAGCAAAAGCAAAAGCAAAAGATGCACCATTAACATACTAGAAAAAAAAATTCCACCACATATAGTTCAGTCACTGCTTACAGATTCAACTGCATAACAAGGTGCCATGAGTATGATGCCAAACAAAAACTTCTGTTCCTGTTGACCAAACACCAGCAATCAAACATCAGTTTGACATCCATTACACAAAAAAAAATTGATATACAGCAAACGAATTAACCCTAGGAAACTTGAAACATGGTTCAGATAGATATACCTCCGGATTTTTGTAAGCAGATAGGTGCATAGACATGTCATAAACATCATAGTAACATACCTCATCAGATTGGCTTACTCGTCAATCGATTTACTCCAACCTCTCGTGCCTGGTCAGGATGTGTTTGAAAGAGATGAAATCGCCGGAGAAAGGATAGTGATTATCGATTTCTATACCTGAATGTTTAAATCGGAAATTTCTATACCTGGTCAGTTTGCTTCAAAGCCCTAACGAGCGGAGGCTCTCGTGCCTGGTGTTATCGCCGGAGGAGAGGTTTGAGTCGCCGTCGCTTGCCCTCTGGTGGATGTTAGGGCTTTGAATTGAAGATGAAACCCTTTTCGCCCTCGGATGATATTCGACTTTTCATTTTCAGAGATACCGCGCAAAGGAAACCAGTGGGGTGTTGAATCAAAAGATGACATGTTAAACATGACAAATATTAAATAAGCGTACTTTTTTTTTAATATGACATTAAAAGATGACACATGTTTGTGTGTGTCATAACTCGTGTGTCATTAAAACCTAGTTTTGTTTGTTGACACTAAAACGATGACACATACTTTTGCGCGTCATCGTTCGCGTGTCATTAAATGTCTATTTTCTAGTAGTGTTGTGACCCGACGAACGACCACAAAAGGCGAAGGGCTGTCAGCAAGGACACTGAAAATATTCTTGCGATGCGATCATGGTGGCGAACACATTAGTACAGCCACAGTTCGACGTTCTTGTAACAAAAAGATTGGTTGTCCTTTTAAACTGATAGGGAGTCTAGTCGCAGAGTCTGGTACTTGGAAGTTAGAGGTGAAGGAAGGGAAACATAACCATGAACCTGCAGAACATCTCGAGGGTCACGCGTTTGCTAGGAGGCTGACCCCAGACGAAGAAATTTTGGTGGAGAGGCTTTATTTACAAAACATGGAGCCAACAAACATACATTTAACAATAAGACAACAAAACCCAAGAGCGTGCGTATTCTACAAGACATACACAACGTGATACAAAAGATTAAACACAGAATTCACGACGATCGAACTCCAATGCAGATACTAGAGAGCATGTTGCTTCAAAACAAGTACGTTTACTACACGAGGCAAAATCCCTCCACAAATGCGGCCGAGGAGGTTTTCTTTGTTCATCGTCACTCATACAAACTATGGCGTGCATTCCCACACGTGTTGATGATTGATGCTACCTACAAAAGGAACGCGTATAAACTTCCGTTTGTTCAATTTGTGGGTGTGACATCGACACATAAGTCGTTTTGTGTTGCTCATGCGTTTGGCTCTAAAGAAAAACAGGATAACTTCTTATGGGTTCTACAGAGGTTGAGAGACTTGCTGCAAAAGTGTATGGAGCCGCGTGTGATAGTAACAGATTGAGATCAAGCTCTGATGAATGCCTATGATAAAGTTTTCCCAGATGCTTCCAAGTTGCTATGCAGGTGGCACATCTCACAGAATATTATAAAACACGGCAAGGCAAAATTTACAGATGAAAACTGGAAATTATTTAAGCTTTCTTGGTCTTGACTGTGTTCGTCTCCCACTCCGGATATATACGAATATAACTTGGAGCGACTCTATGTGCGACTGTGTGACGACAACCTATCTGGTATATATTATATTTATTTACATGCATGCATACATACATACGTACATACATTACTGGTCGATATATTTTTCAAGAGTTATGAACTATTTGCATTATGTCTGGCTGAGAGAGTATAAAGAAAAGTTTGTTTCAGCATGGACTAACACAAACCGTAACTTTGGTCAACATACAACCAACCGAGTTGAGAGCCAACATGCTAACTTGAAGAGATACCTTAAGGGGCCTAACAGCTCGCTAGATAGACTTGTATGGATTGTAGATAAAATTGTAGAGACACAGCGCATAGCAATAAAACTCAGTTTTCAAACCAGCCGGTCAAATGTAATGGGGGTCCACAAAATACCATTGTTTGATTACCTACGCGGTAATGTTTCTCATAAAGCTCTAGATTTGTTGCCCGTCGAGTTAAAAAAGTTAAGTGTGTTGCTGTCAACAAAAGGAACTTGTGGCCACCAGCTTTTTTCGAGTTGTGGGTTGCCATGTGCTTGTCAGTTGGAGAGGTATGAAAATACAGGCTTCTACCATTTATTACACTTCATATTATTTACCCCCCTTTTAACTATGAATTTTTAATACAGAAAGCAAAATTCCACTTGCCGCGATAGACGTTTTCTAGACAAGACTTAATTTATTACCGGATGAAATTGAGAAAAACGATATTAATCTTGATAAAGAAATGGATAAAGTCAAACAACAACTAAACTCGCAACCACCGCAAGTGAAAGAAAGTTTGTTGTCGAAGATAAGGGCGCTGATAAATCCAAGTATGACTGACCATCAACCGCCTAAGGTACAATAAGATACTCGCCGGCACCCAACTACGAAAGCACAACAACAAAGGAAAGAGGAGACTCAAAAGCCAGCCGTGCAACGCAGTCGTTCAAAGAAATCTAAAGCTAAAACGACAATTCCTGATAAAGATTTTCCACTGTTATATAATAGATTTTCCTTATTTTATTTGAAGAATAGTATTGTTTTTAAGTACATAATCCTTTCATTTAAGTGCGTTGTTTTTCCTCATGCCCTCACTTTTTTGCGCCTTGCGCCCTGTGTTGTCAAAAGCCCTCCAGGCGAGCGCCTAGGCGCAAATTTAAAGCCCAGCGTAGCTTTAGTGCCGGGAGGTGACCAAGGCGCAGATCTGGGTTTTTTTTTGCAAAGGCTAGCTCAGGTGAGCGCTTTTTGTCAGACGCCAAATTAACCAAGGTGTGCGCCAGTAATTAATTTTGGATTTTTTTTACTATTCTTTAGTCTTTACTGATGGTTGGCCCTAGAAAAAAATAGGGACTATCAAATTAATTCCAAATCAACGATCCTTTGTATATATATACACACCATTGAAGGTTACAGAATAACAAATTGAAGTTTAAAGAAGCAAGAAATGGTATTCAAATTTTGATATTAGTTTTGATTATCTATTATTTTTATCTTTTGTACTAATTATAATAGTTTTTTTTTAATATTAGTGGTGTGGTACTAGTTTTCAATGTATAATATATATATATATATATTTTTTCCTTCTATATGTGTCTTTTTTATCTCAGACCCTCGCTTTTTTTTCACCTAGCGCCTAGGCCCGAGACAGTGCCTATACACCTTGAGTGCGCCTATTGCATCTGACAACACAGCTTGCGCCTAGGCCGCAGGCGAGGCCTATGCACCTAGCGCCTTTGAAAACTATTCTATCAAATTAATTCCAAATCAACGATCCTTTGTATATATATACACACCATTGAAGGTTACAGAATAACAAATTGAAGTTTAAAGAAGCAAGAAATGGTATTCAAATTTTGATATTAGTTTTGATTATCTATTATTTTTATCTTTTGTAATAATTATAATAGTTTTTTTTAATATTAGTGGTGTGGTACTAGTTTTCAATGTATAATATATATATATATATATTTTTTCCTTCTATATGTGTCTTTTTTATCTCAGACCCTCGCTTTTTTTTCACCTAGCGCCTAGGCCCGAGACAGTGCCTATACACCTTGAGTGCGCTTATTGCATCTGACAACACAGCTTGCGCCTAGGCCGCAGGCGAGGCCTATGCACCTAGCGCCTTTGACAACTATTCTACCTAGCCTTTTTTTCTTTATTTAAATATTTTTTTAAAGATATTTAAGTTTGGATCTTTGCTTTATATTTTGTTAGCTAGGTTAGAAATCGGCGTATTACACAGACTGAATAAAGTAAGTATTAAATAGTTAGTAATAAGCGAAAAATTAGTTGAGAAATAAAATATTAAACAGTTGAGAAATAAAATATTAAATAGTTGAGAAAAAAATAAGCGAGAAAAAAAAATATTGAGGGCACAGAATTGTGACACGTGACCTAGTTACTTATTTATTAGGTATAGATTTTAAGTGGTAATTTTGTTATTTCAGGTATTTTTATATTCCAACTTCATTAACAAATGTATCAACCAAACACATTATGGATTTTCAAAAGAATCATTTAAACTCCATGTTCAATTCCAAAACATTCCACGAACCAAACACCCTCTTAGTTTATTATTCTTGAGTTGCAGTTTGTTCAAATTAGTTTTATATTTTTTAGTTGTTTATGAGATATTGCATTTTGGGAATAATTTGATCAGATCCTTGAGACTGCTTTCAAGAAGGAAACGGTTGGGCTAGTTACAAGGGAGCAGTATGTTGAGAAGGTGAATGACTGATTTGAATACTGTTATTTGTTCACACTGCTTACTACTTTGAAACATTGCTAATGGTTTGTGGTTGATTATGCTTGTGTATAGAGGGTTAACATTCGAACGAAGATTGAAGAAGAAGAGAAAGAGAAGCTTCAAAAGCTACAACAAGAGTGAGGAACATAACATCTGGTTGATTGCATGTTTGCGGTTATATTTAACTTCTTTTTGGTTAATTGTATTTTAGGGAGGAGGAGCTTCAGTTACAGAAGCTTAAAAAGAGGAAAATCAAGGCTAATCCTAGGCTGTCTTTTTCTGAGGATGTTGAAAATGGGGAAGAAGAAGACGGGGAGGATAGTAAGTGTTAACAAAATGTTGTAAAAATCATTTGTTTTTCTAACTTTTTCATTAATTTTAACAAAACGTTGTCTTGTTTTATGCAGAAAATACAGAACCAAGTATGTTCGGGCGAAGAGGGTTTGGTAAAGATCCCACTGTAGAAACTAGCTTTCTGCCAAATAGGTGTGGCGTCTTCCTTTCTTGCCTTTTTACAAGTTACACCCCCCTCTTTCACACGCACACAATAGTCAAAGGCTCAAGGCAATGGTGAGCCTTGGGCCTAGGCGCAAGCCGTTTAAAAAGAGAGGGCTTTTTTAAGAAAGACACACGGTATAAACATGCAATGTTTAGGGGTTTTAGACATGTTTTAGGCTTGTTTAGACTAGTTTACAGGCTATTTTTAGATGTTTCAGATCAGTTTTGGCCAGAATTTCACTGGAGTCCTCTCCCTTGATGGACGCAAGGCAGTAAGGCTGCGCGTCCCCTCGCCTGAGCGCCTAGGCGAGGGCCTTTTGCTTTTTTGACTACTATGCACGCACGCAAGCACGTAAACAAAAAACAATTTTTTTTATTTTTAAGCTGATTAATTGTCACCTTGATGGTGTGAAGCATACTCCTTCAGTGAGAGGGAGGCAGAGGAGCAAGCTGAGCGTGAAAGGTTGCGTAAACAGTGGCTACGTGAGCAAGAGCAGATTAAAAGTAATTTATAATATAAGAACTTAATGTCGTATAGAATTATTATAAAATGATATATATGAAGTCATGTTTGAATTGCATTGCAGATGAGGCACTTGAAATCACTTACAGTTACTGGGATGGAGCAGGCCATAGGCGAGTGATGCAGGTATTTGTTATGTCTAAATTATCATTATTTTTTATCCATGATAAATACAATTATATATTCTCATCAACCATGGACCGTTTTTTTACTGGTCGACTTTACAGGTTCGAAAAGGCGATACCATTGGCGAGTTTCTACGCGCTGTCCAGCAGCAACTTGCACCTGAATTTCGAGAAATACGCACAACTTCAGTGGAAAACCTTCTATATGTGAAAGAAGATCTCATCATTCCACATGTAAGAAATCTGTACTTTGCTCCAGATACTTTTTCATACTTTTTTATTATTATTTTTTATTTTGGATCAAATATACCGTTCTTGTTCTCGGGTCTCATAACGGTTTTCTGTCTTCAGCAACACAGTTTCTATGAGCTGATTGTGAACAAAGCCAGGGGAAAAAGTGGGCCGGTATGTTTAATTTTCTTATCAGCTGTTATGGTTTATTAATTATTTCAGTATGACGTTTACTTTAATTTCAACAATCGCATGAACACCTTTCTGGGCTAGGAAAATCTAATGAAAAAACTCCAGACAGAGATGCCATTTGTTCTTTCATGTGGTTACCTGATACCTAGGTGTCTGATCTTGTTTCTGTTATTGGGGTAAAATGGTAAATAGATGTTCATACCTTTACATTTCATATATGATGTCAACAGCTTTTCCACTTTGATGTGCACGAGGATGTTCGAACAATTGCAGATGCAACCATAGAAAAGGATGAGGTAACAACTTTAAATCTTTATGGTTATACAATATTTTTCTTCATTAACTAAATTTGTAATGAATTAATATTGCCATTGTTTAATAGTCGCATGCTGGTAAAGTCGTCGAGAGGCACTGGTACGAGAAGAACAAGCATATATTTCCTGCTTCAAGATGGGAGGTAACCTCCTATCCTTCTCTCTTTTCGCATTTCTGTTAATTTTGATCAAAACGATGAGTTCTTATCAAATTGTGAATGTGATCGACGATTGCAGATATATGACCCGACAAAGAAGTGGGAGAGGTATACTATCCATGGGGACTAATAAACTAAAACACAAGCAAACTCCCATGTTTTCTAAGGTTATTGTCAAATGTTTTTAGATGTTACATGTTTTTATTTGCTTTTGAATTTCATACTGTCTGTCTGTATTCAGTGGCAATTTGCTTGCTTTTATACTATAACTAGTATTATTAATTCGCTCAAAGCGGCGAGGACACCAATTTTAATATTGATACTTCAAAATTTTGTAATCTTAAAATAAGAGAAAAATTAAATGTGCTTGTCCATAAATTCTAAACCGTAAACTCTAACAAATAAAAAAAACAAAAAGAATTAAAAAGAAAACCAGAATCAAACAAAACTGTAGACAAAAAAAAAACTGAAAAAAAGAAGTAAAAAAATGGGAAAAAAAAGAATAAGAAAGGGGAAAAATGCGTGGATTACCACTGGGCTAGGGGTTCTTTTCAATGTTTAATCTGTCCTTGTTTTTTTAAAAACACAAGAAATCATTAAAAGTAAAAAAATGATTGGAGAAGGATTCGAAACCTGGTGGTTTCCATATGTGGGGTGCGCAATGTAACCCCTCTAAACTCAAACCAGTGAACACAAAGATATTCCTCCTAATTCAATTACATAGAATACCGGTTGACACCAGATTTGAGTATTTGACTCTTTTAACACCAGAAAAGATATCCCGACAAAGAAAATAAGGTTCTACCATATATAAGCTTTATGTTCCCACATAATAACTAATTTAATAAAAAAAACTATACAGACATAATTATATAATGTAGTATACTGCAATTAAATTGAATGTAGATAGAAAAAAAAGAAAAAAAGTACAAGTATAAAAATACATAGGTTTTGTTATGTCAATTAAATTATAAGTCATCACATGTATACAATAAATATGATGAGAGACAAATTGCTAATTAAGTCTTCATATTTATTCATTAAAATTAAAAGAACAAATATGAACAAGCCTCGTTCGTATTCGCTCGGTTGGTACCACTTTTTGAAACATATACTTGACAAAGTTTCAATTATAAACCTATTTAAAAGGCAACCCTTATGAACAGTAAAATATTTGTTTTTTTTTTTAATTAAATAACCCTTCTATATAAATAAATGAAAACAGAGGCTTTAAACAATTGAATTGGTTGACCAAATGGTAAATTTCACTTATTTTTAAGATCGCAAATTCTAGCCAGTTATCCACCACCTTTATCATTAATTTTTTTTATCAGTTCAACAACATTTTTATGTCTTTAATAATCATTTTTCCAATACTAAATCAAGCTTAATGTAGTGGTTTGAAACCTCATTTCCAATGCTTCACGTTCGTGGGTTAGAATATCACTTCCACCAAACTTTTGTTTTGTTTTTTTCTTTGTTATTTTTTGATTATTTTTTCTTTTGATAACTCTTTTTTAATTATTAATTGCGATGTGAAAGACATAATACATTTTTATATCTATGGTTCGATCTTCAAAACTGATCCGTCTCAAATTCGTACGTTACTTTTATGTACTTAAATACGTTAGTGTCAACGCGAAAACATTTTTTTTCTTTTGTTTTTTTATTTTTTTATTCAGGATTAAACGAGTAGCCATAACTCATATGTTTTTTTATGTATCTAACTATATTCCTTTTGTAACCGTCTCAACCATTTAAGATCCGATTCACGCTGCGGGATGCGGAATTCACACGGTTGGTAAAATTACTAGTGTAAATTACAGAAAACAACCTTCAAGTATATACTAAATTACACCGGCAGACCTTTATCTTCACTAATTACGCTAGACACCCTTCATCTAAATGGTTTGTATCAAATTACAACTTTTAGACCAACAAAGGTTAAATTTTTCAGTTAGTTTTGTTTGTTTGTTCCTATCCGTTTTCGTTTCCAGATCCACACACATTCGATAGAAACTTTGATTAATGTTTTTGCCAATAATTTGTTTTTGCCGATTATTCATGTTTAAAATTAGTTGCAATTACACAAAACGTGATTACGGTAAATTTTTTTATGAAAAAACGTGATTACGTAAAAATAATTACGTAAAAACGAGATTACGTAATTATTTTTTCAAAAAATTGACATTTATGGCCTTTTTTATCTGGACGACGCGTTATTTTTTCAAAGTAATTACGTTTATGCCACCGCGTTATCCCCGACCTTAGATCATATTAATCGGACGGTTAGAGGCCCTTCATACGCTTCGTACGATTTAGACACTTTGTACGATAACCGTCCCTTATATATATATATATATATATATATATATATTAATTTGTTAATCTATATTATATGATAAATAAGGGTTTTGAGGGGACACTTGTCACTCACACATTCATCCTCAACCTTTTTTCTCCGCTTCTCTCTCCTATTAATTATACAAGTTTTTTAATTTTTTTATAATTTTTGTCTCTCGCATCTCTCTCTTATTAACTATTCAAAATTTTTATTTTTTTTTATAGTTTTTGTTTCCTATTAAATAATAATGATTTTTAAAATTACTTTTATAAAACGTTTTTTATTTTAAAAAGTAGGTTTATTCATAAAACATTTTTATAATTTGAACATTTCTTCATTCTTTTCTATAAAAAACATTTAAAAAAATAACTATATAGCAGTTTTATAAATTTTCAAATTTACATAGGAACTGATGTTTTATAACAAGTTGTATTTATTCAACCTATGTAATACATGAGTTTTAACCTAGTATAAGAATAAATGGTAAATTAGTCATTTACATGTTATTTAACTGAAAAATCTTACGCCGGTTAGTCTAAAGGTTATAACTTGATACAAACCATATAGATAAATAGTGTCTAGTATAATTAATGAAGATTAAGGTTTACGGGTGTAATTTGATATATACCTAAATGTTGTTTTGATGTAATTTAGTCAAATTACTAGTTTCCGTTCACACTTATATAAACCCGTCGCCAGCTCGATAGTATCGCTTCTGAATCTCTCATTCCCAATACCGATTTCTACATATTCTTCAAGCATTCGATCATGGCGAAGATTAGGGCCTCCTCCTCCTCCTCCTCCTCCCTTAAAGGTACCGGTCTCATCTTAGATCTACATTCATCCGACTTTTCCTAAATGCGTTTTATGATTCAGATCAACATCGAATTTTGAATTAATTTTTTATTCAGATTGTTAAATTAAACTGCAAATAACTAAAAAGAAGTAGATGTTAACTGTTATCATTTTATTTCATGGTTTTCAGTTTATTATATTGCAAGAGTCGTGGGAGAGTTTAACCCACAGAAATTCCGTGTGTTGTTCTATGTGTTTCTGATCCAATTTCCAACATGTTGCAGCCTGGAACATTTGATCTTGTTGGGACAATAACATATGAGATTGATCAACATCCATACCAGAATACATTTTATAATGGCACCATTGAAGTTACCGAAGCTGGTGGGCTTGTTAGTGTCGAGAAGGTGTTCTTGGTTTCACTTGGAATTGCTCTTCTTGTGCTTCTTGGCTTGTGGGTTCACACCCAGCTGCAATTTCTTTCCAAGGTAAATAAAAATTACAAACTACTTTTGTAACCCTTTTGTTATAATTCAATGAGTATACGTATAAAGCACATATCTTATGATCTTTTTTATATGTACTCGGATTTCACTTCTGTTTTCTGTGATTCATTTATCCGACTCAGTAAACTAAGAAGATAACAAAGGTGGAAGTTGGAGTTCGGACTGTTGATGCATCAATGGACGAGTGGCTGCGGGTTTGTATTTTCTTTTTATATTTTTTATTTTAATGATTAAATTTCTTTTTTCTGTATATTTTCTTTACAACTATTAGCTATATTGTTGAACATCTTGTTATGATGACAGGGAACTGCTTATACTCAATCACAGTCCAACAAACTGAAAAAGAAGAAGTAGAGAATAGATTTTAGCTAGCAAATGCACTTTGTTGTAGAATGAGCAACAATTCCTGCTTTATACAACTGCAATTTTACCTTTTGCAAATTTTCAGCGAATTTTGTTGCGTTCGTGTGTTTGAATCCTGCTGTTTAATTGTGTTAATTGGTTTTAGTGTACATATTTAACCATTGAATAGAGAGATGTAAACACATGTAACATATTCAACCATTGTTTTATTTCTTAAACACTTATATAAGTTTGATAACAAAATATAATATTTTCTTTGATAACAATTCTTTTCTTCAAATTATTTCTACACTTTTATATGACTGTGAGATAGAGTGTGGGGCCTGAACCAACACCTTCTCCCTAGCTTTGTTAGAGATCACAAACAAACAGCCTACAACAAACCAATCCCTGCTCCCTAGCTTTATTAGAGTTCACCAAACAAATAGCCTCAAGCAATAGCAAAGAGTGATACAACCAAAAAGTCCAAACTCACACAAGAAACTAACAAACAAATCAATCTACATCTTCAACCACCGCCTCAATCAATCTTCTAGCACTGCTTCATCCTACGTATGAAAGATCGAATGGATATTATTAGATGTGACAAATGATTTCTAGTAGGCTAAAACGATTTTGAGTCAAAACATGTGTTACTTTTAAAATCAAGTTACACGGGTCAGGTCAAAGCTTTGATGAAAATAATAAATCTGAAATAATATTTATTAAAAATCAAATCATTATTTTTATAAAATAAAATTTAGTGATTTAAAAAATAAAAAAAAGAGACCAGTGTTTACTACAACAGTACCAGAATTCTTAAACCAAAACACCTTTTTCTCTGTTTAAAACAAGTCAACTATGATAGGAAAAGTGATTCGCGTTAACTAAAATTTTCCAGCTTTTAGGTTTTGATTCTTATGACTTGGGCCGGAGAAATAACGAACTATTCATCTCAATCCTCATAATACATTGAAGGTGATGCCATGTGCGCAATTCAAGAGACAAGATGTCTGGAAACTTGTTGATCTTCCACCAAGTCAATATGCTATTGGCACTCGATGGGTTTTCAGGAATAAGCAAGACGAGAGAGGAATTGTAGTCAAGAACAAAGCCAGACTTGTAGCTCAAGGCTACACTCAGGAGGAGGGAATTGACTATGATGAAGTCTTTGCTCCTGTTGCCAGGCTGAAGGCCATCAGAATCTTCCTGGCATATGCTGCATCCAAGAACTTCACCGTCTATCAAATGGATGTTAAAAGTGCCTTTCTGTATGAGAAGATTGGTGAAGAAGTGTACGTCAAGCAGCCTCCAGGCTTTGTAGATCCTGCACATCCTACTTAAGTGTTCAAACTAGACAAAGCTCTGTATGGCTTACATCAAGCCCCAAGAGTCTGGTATGAAACCTTGTCAGGATATCTACTAAGCAACAACTTCAGAAGAGGGGCCATTGACCAGACCTTGTTTATCAAAGATGAAGGGGGAGAAATCTTACTGGTTCAAATCTATGTTGATGACATCATCTTTGGATAAACAAGGAAGAAGCTGTGCAAAGACTTTGAAATTCTGATGCACTCAAAGTTTGAAATGAGTTCAATGGGCGAACTAAATTTCTTTTTGTGTCTACAAGTCAAACAAGTCCCAAATGGAATCTTCATCAGCCAATCCAAATATGTCAAGAGCATTTTGGAAAGGTTCAAGATGACTGACTGCTCTGCTGCAAGAACCCTTATGCAAGTGCACCATCAGCTGACTCCAGACAAAGATGGCCAAGACACTGATCAACATCAGTACCGTGTAATGATAGGGTCTCTCATGTATCTCACTGCCTCAAGGCCTGATATCATGTTTGCAGTATGCCTCTATGCAAGATTCCAAGCAGCTCCAAAGGTCTCACATCTTCAAGCTGTCAAGAGAATTATTAGATACCTGAAGGGAGCCCCAAGACTTGGGATTTGGTATTCTAAAAATGACAAGTTCAATCTGTATGCATACACTGACAGTGATTATGGGGGATGCAACTTGGACAAAAAGTCCACATCAGGGGGATGTCAGTTTCTGGGAGGGAGACTGATTTCATGGCAGTGCAAGAAGCAAACATGTGTTTCAACTTCTACAGCTGAAGCAGAATACATTGCAGCTTCAAGTTGCTGTGCACAAGTCATCTGGATTCAAAATCAAATGCTAGACTATGGGATGACTTTCATGGCAACTCCAATTCACATTGACAACATGAGTGCTATATCAATCACAAACAAACCAGTGCAGCACTCCAAGACAAAACACATTGACATCAGGTATCATTTTATAAGAGATCAAGCTGAGAAAAAGAGAATTATTTTAACCAAAGTTCATACCAATGAGCAATATGCTGATTTGTTTACAAAACCTTTTGATGAAGCTAGATTTAGATATCTAGTTGAATCAATTGGTATGATGAACTTTGATTAAAATCTATCTCTAAAATTTTGATTTAAAATGTGTTTGTCCTTTGTTGTAAATAAATGTTGTAAGTCAGCAGCATTTTTGTCCTTCAGCTGCTGACAAGTGTAATCTTAAGCAGCAAAGATTTTGCCACTGACTGCTTTAAGTTATCAGCAGGAACAAGTTTCCTGTGGATAGCTTTAAGGCTGTCAGCAGCAACTTCCTTACTGCAGATCTTTGCATCCTTCAGCAGCAAAGTTTGCTACTTATAGACTTAACCTTCCGCAACAACCAAGATTGCAGCGGACAGGCTTATCCATCCACAGCAACCAAGTTTGCTACTGATGGGTAAATTTAAGTCTAGATTAACTTTTACCCGCTGTAAAAATTTAACGTCAGTCTTTACCATGACTGCATCGGTGTATTACAGCTGTAACAGTAAAATGTGAATAAGGTTGTACTGTACAAGTCATTCTGCTTTTTCCCTCCTCTGTCGTTATAAGAACAAATCAAATTTCCATACCACCTCTTCACATTCAATTCAACCCTAACCAAACATCACTTTCATCCTAAGTCCCCACCACATTCAAAGCCTTCCATATTCTCAAGTCTCCACCACATTCAAACCTTCCCTCCAAAATCAAACAGAAATGGCAGACATCAACAACCCAGATGACAAGTTTTCCCCATACCACAACCTCACAGCATACCTAATCAAAGGTAAGAAATCGGAAGGATTCGATGATATGATCGACTTCCTATGCCGATCAAAGATTCAATTCGCCCTGACAACCAACCCTACCATATATACCCCTCATATGGAGGACTTCTGGAACACCGTCGTCTACTCTACCGAATAGGGGACTCCCCAAATTAAAGCCAAGATAGACGGAAAGGACATCAACATCACTGAAGCCACCCTACGAACACATCTTAAGCTTCAAGATGAGGGAGCAGCCTGCTCATACTCAAAGGATGGGTATACGAGGATCTTTGTATCCATAGGGTACACTGGAAATCAAGCTGAATACACAATAGAGAAGGCGATGATGGGCTCGCAATGGAAGTATCTCTGCCACACTCTTCTCCAATGCATATCTCAGAAAAGGAGTGGATGGCACCAAGTGAGCTCCGCACTCGCCTCTGCTTTCCACGGTATGATTACTGGCCAGGGTTTTAACTTTGCACACCTCATCTTTGAGGGTTTGAGATATAACCTTCAAGAGGGTGCAAAGCAACAATTTTTTATGTACCCAAGGTTCTTGCAGGAAGTATTCAACCAAGAAATTCAAGAACTTTCCAAACCTGCAAGAATCTACATGATTTTGGGGCATAAAAACAATATTTTTCAAAGCATGAGGACTGTTTCCAAAAAGTTCTCAGGGGTCAATGTTCCATTGTTATCTACAATGATGAACATGCAAAGCACCCAGGGTGACAGTTCAGCAAACCCAGCTGGTACTGATCCCACACCCTTCACCTCACTTCCTGAAACACAAATAACTGCTTCCCTTGATCGAATCCCTGTGCATTCTACTGAGGATGCACAGGCACATACACTACTATCACCAAGTTTGATTGCTCAACCGGAACACAGGGCCCCGGTTGTAGCCAAGTATACCATAAAAAGGGGCAAGAGAACTCCTTCTTCTCTTGCCTCCAGGGCCCAAACCCAAGCTAAAAGCCCTCACTCAGAATCACAACATTCTTGTGAGAATATCATAAGGGAAAGCCACATTGTTAGAGAGACTCCTTCGGATGTCTCTCTATTAGGATCAGGATCAATTCCCGGATCCATAGAACAGCCCTTTGAGCCATTTCACTATTTCTCTTCTTTGAACCTAAGTGCAGAGACACCTGGTCAAGATGATATACCTTCTCCAACTACCACCATTTCGGAGGTATTGATTGACTTGGCTGCTGGTGCACCCAACCCAGGTTCATCACCCAAGAAGGTTCACTCTAGGAGTTATGACAAAGTGGATGTGGAAGAGGCTGCCACTACTGCTGGTCCATCAATTGACCAGGAGGACAATGACAACATCCCTAAAACCTCAACCACGGCAACTCACAGTGAGAATGTTTCCTTGGAAACTTCCCTCACTGAGAGGAATCTCAGGCGCCAAGAAACCATGGGTGATGGGGATGCAGAGGCTAGACCTAAGGCCCCATCTAGCTCCAAGGATTCCACAACTGTGGATGAGGACAGAATGAAACTTCATAATCAGGAATTGACGGACAGGGTGGCTATGCTTGAGGCTGAGGTGTCAAAACTAAAACACCAAATCCTTCTGCATTAAAACCCATCAATGCCCCTCCATGGCTTCTCCCTCCCTTGTCTCAGTGGGCACCCAAACTGAAGCCTATCTGTCCATTGATGCAACCAAAAAGGGGGAGATAGTCCCAATGGAAGAAGACTCAGACAGTCTTGACGACTGGATACAAGAGCAGGCTGCATTTCAAAGCACACTATTCAAGCCAGCCTTTGTACAGGTTCATGACTTTCCAGCTTCAGATGATGAAGAAGAAGAAATTCCTGAAGACTGGAAGTTAGTCGTCAGGGCTATTGATGAGGTGCTGACTGATGTTGAAGACAAAGATCAAACATCTACATCTGTCAGCATCATCCCTGAAGCAGCAGCCATCATAAGTCAATCCTCTACCCCCCAACTCTTCAAAATCTCAACACGGCTAGAATTTGACTCCATTCTAGCTTGGGGGTATGATGGAATAGCTGAGAGATTCTGGATTGGATGGGAGTTTAGTGGAGTAGAAGAGCTAAACTGGAACTCTCTCAATGCCCTCCAAGTCCTAAATCTATATCTAAAAAACTGCATCAACACTTCATCAGATCTCTCAGCAGAACTTGCTATTGGCAGGTTCTATGACTTGATGGAGGAGAATCTACCCAAATTCGAAAGCTGGCTACAAGCAGCAAAAAGGGTAGCCTATCCTGAATCTTCGGCAGCAGCAGAAAGAAGACTGACTCCTAGAAGACTTGAAATAATAAGGAGCAGTCTTCTTACTGAAGAAGAAGTTCTGTGCCTAAGAATATTTCTGTATAACTTCATGGTCAAGTTCTTAGATGTGCTAGGATGGGTGAGCACTAAGTCTCTTGACAATACTCTACTGCTAAGCAACGGCTCCTCTCTCACCATTAACACCAGGAACATCCTGCAACTGCCTACAGACTTTCTATACAAGATCTTTCAGCTCAGAGCTAATATCTGCAATGTCAACTCCCTTGAAAGCCAGGCAATGATAGCTACTATCAGAGCCCATCTTGAACAGGAAGGAAGGATTGTTGAGGCAGTATATGTGTCAAATTCGGACACCGACTCTGACTCAGTTTCCCCTCGAGTAGACATCTTTGCTGCAACTTATGAATCAAGATCTGCTGTTCAAGAAATGCTGCTAGAATTTACAAGTCCTGAGTGCCAAACAGATAAAGATAATGACCTTCCCTTGTCAACCTCTCAACTTGCCAATGAAGCTGAGGCTGAGATCTCAACAGCAGCACAATCATCTGCTGTTGTGATCAGTGAAGCCGAAGCAGAGGCATCCAGTGTAGACAAAGGAAAGGGAATTATGACAGAAGAAGATGAAGAGAGGTTGCTAAGAGAGAAGAGAGGTTGCTAAGAGAGAAGAAAGAGAAGGAAGAAAGGAGAAGGATGAAAGAAGAAGATGAGATGGCTGACCTGAAAAAGGCCCAAGAAAGAAAAACAGCCATTCTCCTCAGAGAACAACTAATCCAGCTGTATGCAAAAAAGCTGGATGATCTGAAAGTAAAGATTCCTGCAGTGTATCAAATTGAAGAAGATGCAGCTCTTACTCTTCAAATGCAGGAACAATTTGACAAAGAAGAAGAAGAAATGGAGAAGAAGAAAAAGGAAGAGGCTAAGTTCAGAATAACTGATTCTGAACTAGCCAAAGAAATGAGGGAGGAGTGGGTAAAAGCTCTGGTCTCTCAAGGTGAGGATGCAGACTACCTTGAGAAACTTTCAAACAAAGAAATTTACAGAGCCTTCATGGGTTAGCAAGGTCAATTGGCAAACAAGAAAAAGGCTGAAGAAGAAGAAAAAGCCAAGCAAAAGTCTAAGAAGGCCATTACACTTAATCGAAGAACCCATGAAGAAAGGAAGGTCATGATTGACTTCCTTAAGGCTAGAGGAGAGAGTGGAAAGAGGCTAGGTCCAATGAACTTCAGGAACCTGCAAGCCCTCTACTTTAAAGTCAAGAAGGATGAGGAAGAAAGATTGGGGAAGAAAGGCTCCAAGAAGAGGGTAATCATTCAAGAAGAAGAAGAATTGAAAACAAAGAAACCCAAGCCTTCTCCCTTACCTACCTCTTCCTCAGTCCAACAACCGTCCACTCTCCACTCCAGACCTTCCACTCCTCCACCCAAAAAGTTCAAACCATCTCACCCAGCTCCCTCTCATCAACAGCCTCTACTGAAGAAATCCAAACCCACACCTAAACCAGAAGACTCCAGAGACATAGTTTATTGGGTCTACAGTCCACAGGATCAGTGGTTTAAAATCTTCAGGGGGAGAACTGAAAGAAGGAGATCTATCTACAGATCTGTTGATGAAGTTCTACAATTACCATATTCAGATCTTGGTAGAATTCTGGAGCTGGGTGAAGCTCATGAGCCTGCAAATGAGGGTGGGAAACGTCTTGTGCTAGCTATCAAACACTATTTCAACCCTAGCAAAGATGTGATTATAGACATCAAACTACTCAAGTCCCACTCTCCATTTGTAAGTTGGTCCTATAATGCTGATTTGGATGAGTTCACTTTAACTGATGTTAGGAAGCAGCAGATGAGATGTTCAAGCAAAATAATCTTCAAAATGCCAAACAAAGACATCAAGACTCTGTCTGAGCTTCCACTGAACAATCCCAGTAAGGATCCAAGAGGCGATGAGGTTGCAAGGATAGTCAGCCACATGCAAAAGCTTCAGCAGCAAAAAGATTAGAAGAATTTTGGTTGCATCAGTCTAGGGGGAGTTTGTAGAACCTAAGACTAATTTCAACAAGATTCTTCTAAGAACAAATGCTGCTGATAGGCTTATCAGCAGCATCAATCACTTGCTGCTGCTGATAGGCTTATCAGCAGCGTTCAGCACTTGCTGCTGCTGATAGGCTTATCAGCAGCATTCAACACTTGCTGCTGCTGATAGGCTTATCAGCGACATCATCCTCATTCTTACTGCTGAAAGCCCTGTGCCTTGAAGATAAATCGTTGCAGCTGACTATCCATGCCAAGCGTCACTGACAACTTTCTACAAAAGCAACTGACACACTCAAAGCAGAAAGAACCTCAATGGTGCAACCAATGACAGACAACAATGCTCTTCTCCAAGCATGCAAGTAATGATGAATAAAGAAGACGCTTCAATAAAGTTAGCTAGTTTAGACTTAACTTGTATTATTAGTTTTGTGCAAAAGATCAACGGTCTGTGTTAGATCTGATCCTTAGAATCAAGGGTCTGTCTTGATTCTAAGTTAGTATAAATACTGTGTAAACACTTCATTGTAAGTGTGCTTTTTCATAGAGTTTTCACTTGTAATCGTTTATTTACAAAAGCTTAATACAACAGTGTTTTATTAGTATTCTTTCGATTTACTCGATTATACTTGTGTAGTTGATATTGTTTCCGCCAACTTCAACTAAGAACATAACCATCTTGTACTTTCTCGATCCTACACAAAACACCTTTTTCTCTGTTTAAAACAAGTCAACTATGATAGGAAAAGTGATTCGCGTTAACTAAAATTTTCCAGCTTTTGGGTTTTGATTCTTATGACTTGGGCCGGAGAAATAACGAACTATTCATCTCAATCCTCATAATACATTGAAGGTGATGCCATGTATGCAATGTAGCATTTTAACATTTATATTACCTTGCAAATAAAACATTTATCTTCTCGTTCTAGAATTCATACCCCTGCAAAAAAGTTGATGAATAAAAATCATCAATTTTCACTTATTTTTAAATTTTTGTGTAACTTGCCTTTTCAAGAATCATTAAAGAAGGGAATAATACCTCTTGTTGTTTGGTCTTTACAAATGAGTTGAGATCTGGCTTCACATAATACTTCCCAAAACTTGTGTCTATTACTTTCAGATCAGGGGTAGACAAGTATCCATTGGTGAAAACTGTAACCGCTGAGCAGTCACGTATTTCTAAAGCATCCAATGATGGCCATGAAAAAACCTTCTTCCCTAAGCAAAATCCCTTGAGACTTTGAAGGCTATTTAGTTTGAAGGACTTTAGACGAGGTAAGATAATCTCATTCACTTTGCCATCAAATTCTTCATCTTCCTTCACAATTACCTCTAAATTCATGTAGTTAAATATTCGTAGGTCTTGGAGTTGCACTAGACTACCAACCATGGAACATGTAAAAACATGTTCCAAACTATGGCAGTCACTAATAGACACAATTGTTAGGTTTGGAAACTCCAGTACCATCCATCGGTTGCTCTTCCATAAATATTTAAGATGGTTTAGACACTGTAATTTCACTTGTGTTAGGTTTGGAATTTGGACAATAGTTTGTGATTCATTGAAATCACTCCCTTCAAATACCTCGTTTACCCTGTTAGATGATTTTATAGATGGAAGAATCGTTTCAACATCATTGTAGCTTTGTTCAATTTCTACCAGATTATGAAAAGAGCAAGGTATCCCTTTTGTAATAGTAGGATCATAAGAACTTGGGAATGTGATCTGCATCAAAATTAGGGAACACATGGAATTATTAGAAACCTTGCTTTTTAGAACCTTGTTCCAGTTAAATTAATTTTTTTGTGAATGAATACAAATATGCAATTTCTACAAAAAAAGTTCATTTGAGTATTCTAGCGATCGCTATACATTCACGACAATATAAATTGATAAAATGGCCTTCAATAACAAAACAATCATTTAGTAGATGATGCAAAATAATTTAATACAAAAAAAGTGTACCTGAAGCTCTTTGATCATTCCATGAAAGTTAAGGCAACATTCAAGACTATGTTTGCCTAAGCTTGTGCGTATGTACTTGAGCTTTGGAGTTTTTGACTCACCAGATCACACATCATCAATTGTGGGCAATCATTGGTCATTACATTATCCAATAAGGGCCATCTGAACTCATTCATTCCTAAGAAGAAACCCTTGACGCTTGGTAGATCGTCAAGTACAAGGATCTCTAGACGAGGAAACACCACGTTTTTCGATGACGATCCGTTTTCTTCTTTTACAATCACTTGTATTGCCTTGCATTCTCCTACTTTCAACAATTTGAGTTGCTTGCGGCTTTCAAGAGTGGAGAATGTGAATACATGTGAGAGAAGGTCACATCTTTCGATACACACATGTTTTAAGTTGGAGAGTAGAGGAACAACAATAGTAATGTTTTCAAGCGTTAATGAAGTAGATACATGTGCACTTCCTTCATCAACATTCGATTCACTTTCAAATACCTCCATCATCGTTTCACAATTTATAATCTCCAGGCTTTCAAGCCTATTCATTTGTCTTAATGTTTTTCAGCGTTTATGAAGTAGATACATGTGCACTTCCTTCATCAACATTCGATTCACTTTCAAATACCTCCATCATCGTTTCACAATTTATAATCTCCAGGCCTTCAAGCCTATTCATTTGTCTTACTGCATACCATGGAACCAGCCTTGACAATGCATCACATCCCAATATGGTTATATTTCTAGGGTATTGGCACAAGGACCAAAAAGCACCAATTACTTGATAACTCTGCAGTGAATCAAGAATCAATAGTTATTACATCGTAGTTTGATTTTTATGATTTTTTTCCAACCTCACCAAAGCGAGTAGAAAACTAATTTCTCTCCATTTTAAGCCACATATCATATTTATTTTCATGCTCTTCTATTTGTTAATATTTCATTACTAGCTTATAACCCCGTGTATTACACATGGGGTAAAAAATATCATACATAAAATTCTTAAATTTGTACGTATATATTTAAGAGATGTAAAAATGTATTACATATACTAAGGATACAAAACAAAATTTAAAATATGTAAAAATTAATATATAATTGGGTTTCGAAAATACGTTAACTACTATTTAATATAATTTGACATTTATATATTATTTGATTGAAAATAAGAGTTATGTAATTAGATTTCAAAATTCTTATAATAAGGGATAGTTTAAATTAAATGTGTTTTATTATTATAATTAGTATTTTCGTTAAATATATATTATTATTAAAAGATAGGGGGAATTTAATAAGAGAGAGAGGCGAGAAAAAAATGATGAGAATAAATATGAAGGCGACATGTGGCATGGAAAAAACCTTTATTTATTATATAGTATAGATTACTACACTCTATTAATTGTAAGGTTTATTTAACCAAGGCATTAAGTTTATATGATGATCATGATTGGAGCAAATTGTGTCGCTCCTACTCCTGGTATCACCACCATCAACACGATTTAGAAGTTTTAGTCTTCTAAGACCAAGAATCTCCAAACAAGGAAAGAATGTGGTGTTTTTCTGGAAAGAAGTCAATGTATTTTCTTCATCTCTCCACGAAACAACTTCTTCAATACCATCACATTCTTCTATATAAACATACTTCAAGTTGGATAAATATTTCGCCATAAGAGGTGAAAACAAGTACTTTATGTTGTGACAACCCTCCAAGCTAATGTCTGTGAGGTTTTGGAATGGAAATTGCCAAGGGTGATTTTGAGGAATTAAAAAGTTATTCCAATTGCACTTCCACACATGACTCATATCCTTTAAGTCACGTAACTCTAGAAGCTGAAGGTAGGGAAGTAGTAGTGGCAGTTGACCATCCATCTCAAACACCACCTCCTCCACTCTTTCATCATTCCATAATTGAAGATATTGAAGCCGAGGACACGTGTGTAAAAGATTAGATGGGTATGTGACATTAGCAGGAACATAATCATCTATTTCCGATATCTCTCCTTTCAATGTAGCATTGATCTGCATATAACATTAAAATGTAATTAAGAATTTAATTTCTATATTCAACATACATACAAGCTAGCACACTTACTGCATACACACATACATATAGTTAATAAAACTTAGATATTAAAATATTGATGACAACAAATTGTACATACCAAGTGATCGGAATTGTGAAGGCGAACAACGATCATGAAAACAGAAATAAAGCACACAAACTTTTAATTTAAATGATTAATTTCCATTTAATTTCATATAATAACTAGCAAAAAAAAATATAGAATGCATTTGTGATATTTTAATCTTTGCAAATTAAAAGGTTGCACTATTTGATTAAATAAAAATTGACTTCTAGGATGACAATAGACCTGACAAAAAGGCCGGGTGTCGGATTATAATGGACTATTAAATAAAAAAAGGAGTTAATTACACGGGTGGTCCTGTGATTTACATAAATTGTAAGTATGGTTTTCAAGTTTAAAAAACTACAAAAACGTAACATCGTTGGTCCGTGTTAACTACAATAACTTTGGTTCGGGTCAAAATATGCTTGTTTAAAAGAAACTATTACATTATATCATCAGACATTACTAATTTAATGTATAAATGGTTTATTTAAATTAATGTTACTAATTTATAAAGTAAAAAAGTAAATGTCACCTTGATTTAACAAAAGTAAATTGAATAGATTTTTAATAATTTATAAATGGAAAATGAAAAAACAAACAAACAAACAAATTTTACAATGAAGTGATGTTTGTTTGAATTACTAAGAGTATCTAACAAAAGCAAATAGCATAGATCAATATTTGTATTTAAAAAATAAAATAATAAAAGGGCAACTGTAAGGGTACAAGGGGAAAACTTCGGGTAGTGGGATAATCAGGTACCTCTAGTATACCGTCGCAATAGTATCAGGTATCTCTTACGGGTATTGGTTTTGGGTATAAGTACCCGTGAATGCGGGTATTGTGTGTTTGTTTTTATGTGTTTTTTATATAATTTCTTTTTATTATTTATTGTTAGGTGATAGGGTTTTAACTAACTAAACCCTCAAAAGTATGTAGTGATTTAACTAAAAACACAATTATCTTTAAAAAAATATATAAAAATAAGAGTAAATGGTGTTAAAAATTGTTGTTAAAAAAAGATAATTGTGTTTTTAGTTAAATCACTACATACTTTTGAGGGTTTAGTTAGTTAAAACCCTATCACCTACCGTGACGTGTCATCAAATTTTTCACTTTTTTTTTGTTAAATCAGTAAACTTAGTGTTATGCATAAAATACAAATTTATTTGTCATGATTTGTTCGAGAACCATTCCACATGGAAGGCTCGAAGATACGTAGACTGGCAGGCTTGGAGATACGAAGGAAAAAATGGTACAATATGTAATACTATTGGCTTGTTGGGTGTTATGAAAGGCTAGAAACAAGAATTTATTCGATATCCATTGCACAAATCATTGAAAAAAATCAAGTTATTGGGTTTTTTATGGGTAAAAAATAAGGCCAAAAAGACATCACTAGATTGGAAAAAAAATGGTGTTCCTTTGAGGTTTAAGATTTAGATGTTCTTATCTGTATCCTTTGTTGCTTTATTTTTTCTCTCTGTTGTGTTCAACTAGCTTATGGTTTGCATCTGTTTTTGTCGGTATCTTTTGAGTTTCTTCCCTTTCAAAAAAAAAATTAATAATAATAATTTGTCATGATTTGTGATTTTCTTTAGAGTAAAGTGTCTTTTTCGTCCCTGTGGTCTGACCATTTTAGCCAGTTTCATCCAAAAATATTTTTTTAGCTTTTTCGTCCCTGTCTTTTCAAAATCTAGCCATTTTCATCCAACTGACTAACTTCGTCTACATTTTAACGTTAAATTAGGGGCAGTTTTGGTTAAATCATGGGTAATTTAGTTAGATTTTAACCTATGCAGTTCAAACCGACCCTTGATTTAACGTTAAAATATAGACGTAATTAGTCAGTTGAATGAAAATGGCTAGATTTTTAAAAGTCAAGAACGAAAAAGATAAATTTTATTTTTATGAAACTGACTAAAATTGTCAAAGAACAGTAACGAAAATAACAATTTACTCTTTTCTTTAATTTGGTCGTAATTGCTCTCGAAAGGAGTTAATTAGTTCACCTTCACCAAACCCCCACGTGATTCGCAACGGCTGGCTGAAAATGCTAGATCTGGTGCCACGTGGATCCTATTTAAGAGGGCGGCCCACTCGGAGTTAGGGTTTTGGCATCGACTCTACAAAATCACACGCAGCATATGATGCCGTAATAATTTACAACCATCAACTTCACATTAAAACATAAACCCTTCAATTTATGTTTATTGTCCAAATTAAACCTTTCACACTAAATGATGGATTATTTCATTAATTTGCTTGTATTTTACCTTTTTCTTTTTCAAGTTGTGATACTTTCTGTTTGAATTTCAAGTTCAAATAAATTTTTTGTATATACTTTTGGTCGGATAAAACATTTACTTTGTGATAGCGGTTCGTTTATTGGTGAAACACCATGTTGCTACGAAGGACGTTAACTACATCACTACTTGACCCACTTTTAAATAAATAAAACTATTGTTCATACCATTCTAGTGTTTATTGAATATGTACCTTCTGATCTTTGAAACATGATTCCATCCATACGGGCTTGCACCATTTGTTGCTTTAATGTCATGTCGACCCGGTCATCTAATAATAGAAATACCATTCCTATTATTATTATCACTATGTGTTGATTGTTTACTAATTATTATACATATTTACTAATTGTTTGTAGATTCGTGAGGAGATGCGACAGGAAATGGAACAACGATTGGATGTTCAAGTGGAAGAAGAAAGGAGAGCACATGAGGAGATGCGACAGAAAATGGAAGAACGAATGGAGCAAACGATCTAGAAATGTTTAGAAGAGGTCTTGAGAACTTGGCGTCCTCCCGGTCCTTAGTAGTAGTTTTTTATATACTATTTTAGACATGTTAGCTTGTCGTTTGGTAATACTTTGATTGTATTTGAGTTTTAATTGTAAAAGATGTATTTAGGCATTAATTTGGGGTTGTTTTGTTAAAACAGGTTTGGTGTATTTTTTAGCAGATTTTTCTATTTTAAAATAGGTTTGGTGTATTTGTAAATCTGGATTTTTCTATTTTTTTTAACTTTGCGTAGGAATTGCGTCGTAATTTTTTTAATAATGGTGTCGGAATTGCGTCGTAAATTTTTTAAACTATGTGTTGGAATGGTGTCGTAATTTTTTTAAAGTTGCGTCGGAATTGTGTCGTATTATTTTTTAAAATGTGTCGGAATTGAGTCGTAAATTATTTTAAATTGTGTCAGAATTGCGTTGTACCCCCAACTAAAATACAAATACCGTATTTATGACTATTAGTTTTTAAAATAGTTAATACCGTATTTATACATGTTAAATTGTGACGGAAAAGTGTCGGAAATTTGCGACGAATGTGTCACAATTTGCGTCGGAATTGCGTCGTAAACGAATTTCCGACGAAGGTATTTCTGACACGACGATTTTGTCGGATTCAGTGATTTGCGATACATTTCTGACGCAAAAGTGCGTCGCAAACCTATCTTTTTCTAGTAGTGTAGTATCTAACAAAAGCAAATAGCATAGATCAATATTTGTATTTATAAATAAAATAATAAAAGGGAAACTATAAGGGTACAAGGGGCAAACTTTGGGTAGTGGGATAATCAGGTACCTCTGGTATACCGTCGCAATGGTATCAGGTATCTCTTACGGGCATTGGTTTTGGGTATAAGTACCCGTAAATGCGGGTATTGTGTGTTTGTTTTTATGTGGTTTTTAGATAATTTCTTTTTATTATTCATTGTTATGTAAATTTTTTTAAAATAATGAAATTAATTTTAAATATAAGTTTTAATTTAAAAAATGGGGAAAAAAGAATTACAGTACTTAGTGTTGTAACCCTATCACTTAAGGTAATTTGGGTAAAAAATAAGGAATTACTCCCTTATTGGTTTGAAGCCATTAAGATACTTGGGGTACTTAAGGATGTTGATTTGAAAAAAAAAACTATACAAACAAATTGTCCATCGTCTCCCTCTTCAAAGCTCTCATGCATTCATTTTTCTCTCCTCAAAATTCTCTAAAACGATGCTCTTTCTCTCTCTAAACTTAAAGGTTGTTTCTCTCCACTCAAAATTATCAAAAACAAGTAAACTCTCTCTCTCTAAAACCAAAGGTTGTTGGTGAAGGCAGTAGCCGGCAGATCAATGCTATGACCACAATGGTAGATTAAGACGACTACGGTACACACACCCTATTTTCTCTCTAAAATTAATGGTGGTAGGCCGTAGATAAAGATGACTATGGTACACGACTATAAGTGGTGAAGAGTGGATCTTATGTTCTAATTACGGAGTTCAAAAATATTGTGTTTTTAAAGGTAAGTGGTAGCGGCCGTTGTGGTCAGGAGTATTGGCGGTGATTGGAAGTAACTTTTTACATGGTTTGATGTTAAGCGAATGGAGAAGAGCAAGGTGTTACATTTAGTGTTGTAAAAATCAGGATTAATCGGTGGGTTAATAGGAAATCGGTGGAATTGTAATTTTGGACTAGTCGGACAATTGATTGGTAATTGTTCCTAGTCGGTCTAAATCGGCCATAATTGGCACAATGACTTTTTTTTCATTAATCACTTATTTTTTTTTAATATTGCAAGTTTCATCCCCAAAATTATAGTTTTAACAAAATTAATCAAGACTTTTATATATTTTTTTTCATTTATCACTTATTCTTTAATAAAACTACAAGTTTCATCCTCAAAATGATAGTTTTAGCAAAATTAAAAGAGACTTTTACATATGTGTTCATCAAGATGTTGTACATATAGATTTTTAGGTTGTATAAATATATTTTTATATATTAAAACATATATAAAGCTTGTTTATACCTAAATTTTTGGTAAATAATTCTAAATACATATAAAAATTCTAATCCGATTAATCGCTAGTCGGTACCCCCACCGTCCGACTAGCATCTAGCAATTTTTACAACACTAGTTACATTGTTAGATAACATAGTTTTAGTTCTGCATATGCTAACCCGTTCTTAGTTTTACTTATTTTAATTGCACATCCTGATACGTTCTCGAATTTCCCTTACCCAGGATGACCTATGAGGTCATCAAAGAACATATGAACTCAAAATTAGGTTTCCGTGTTAGCTTTGCCAGGTATATATGGCATGAATCGGAATTTACACAAGTTTTAAATTTAAATGATTATCATTTAATTTCATATAAAAAGTTTTTATATGCAAATTAAAAAGTAAGTGATTAATGAAACAAACAAGTTATTAAAAACTAGCAAGAAAACAAATAAAAATAATGGAACGCATTTGTAATATATGAATGAGATAACTTTACAGAATAGTAACCAAGTTTCCCAAGTATTCCATTTAAGTCACTCAAAGTTTTTTTTGTCTATTTAAAGTCACTCAACTTTCACTAAGTGTTCTAATCATATGTAATATTTTTATAAATGTTTAATTTTTTTTTAAAATTGGATCAGATAAATGAAATATATATGAATCTTTTTAATATTTAGAAATTATTTTTTTTCCAATTCGACTTAAATATAACAATTTTGAAAATTGTTTATTATTTGGTGAATTTTTTTTCTTCAGTATTACCTCATATTTTAAATTAATTGGAATAAAATTCATTTATTGGTAACTAATATTCATATACCTTTTATTCTCCACAACTCTTTTAGTTTCTCCAATTGAGAAACTTTAATGCTTCTTAATCTGCTCCAACTTAGGAATCACAACTGATGAGCTTATCAGAGTCATTTATACCTTTCATTCCACAAAAGCTTTCACAGTCAATGTTGAATAACACTTCAATGGAACCACATTCTTCAACTTCAAGTTCTTCTAAATGACTCAGTAATGGCAATGGATTGCATGGAAAAAGATTTATAAGGTTATCACAGTCTCTCACTATAATCTTTCTTAACATGGAAACATTATTTTCCTCCATAGTGGTCTCACATGGCCATATCTGCTTCAAGTTCACCATCACAGAAATATCTAATTTCTCCAACTTAGGAATCACAACCTACACAGTAATTAAGCCATGTTAGATATGTAAATAGCATATGCCTGCCCAAAATAAATTAAAAACTATAATTTATTTACATTATTAGATATAAATATAAAAATAACTGCAAGTACCTTTTTGTTCAGTAACGATTTCATCTGAGAAGTATTATGACCGTGAGGATAAATGCTTGTGAAGTTAGGAAGGCCATCAAGTATTAACTCCAACATTTCAGGAAATTCAATCATATTGTCCCAAAAACTTACCATCTTTGGTAGTCACATCTAGTAACTTCAGCCTTTTCAATTTCGCTATTGTTGATGGCAACCTTGTTATATAGCAATCTACAAAGCTTAGTATTTCCAAGTTGCTATGACTTCCAAGAAATGAGACATCTTCATTTATGAATGAGCATGAACGAATACACAGTGTTCGAAGTGTGGTTGAGTGTTCGAACGTTAACAGAATCGATGGAATATGAATTTCCTCATACGACACAACCTTAAGCTTTTCCATTATTTTGTAAATATCATCCGGAAACTTAAGGAGTTCATACCCATCCATTAACATCAATAATGAGAGATTTGGGTAATTAAAGTCTGCCGGAAATTCAGTCATACCTGTGCACTTTAATAGAATTCTCTCATAAGACTCATTTGTATCTTGTTCTGGTCTGTTAACATGGTTGACAATTGAAGCTTGTTTGACTTCTGAAATTTTATTCAAAATAAAAGCACGCACGAGATCATGTAATTTGACACATCCCGTCCGATCACTTTTAGTAAACAAGTTTGCACGCAGGAGATTGTTAACACAAATTTTTATATCGCTTCTTGTTGCTGCCAAAGTCTTGGCATCTTTAAAAAATGTCAATCCCCATCCAAACCTCAACAAGTCCTCGGTGCGTATATCAAAATCATCTGGAAACAAGCCACTAAGAAGAAAAATTGCTTTATCATCATCCTTCTTGAGATTCTCATAACTCATCTCAAATATTCTATGTGTGATGCTGTCAAGGTCTTCAAGGTCATCTTTCTCTAAACGCCAAAGTGCCTTTTTCCATGCTTCCTCTATGTCTCCGCTAAGATTTTTGGCAATTGTTACTATGGCAATCGGCAAACCATGACATTTCTTCACAATATCTTCTCCTATCTTTTGGAGTGGAGGATCATCACTATCTAAAAGTCCCACAATTCCAAAAAATAAACTTTTTGCTTCTACATCATTTAAGATGCCTACTCTAAAAATTGAATTGGGTTTAACACCCATGGTAGTGCAAACACGTTCATCTCGTGACGTGAAAAATAGCTTGAACCCATTTGGCAATGGACTTAGTCCAACATCTTTGAGGTCAAATGCCTTCCAAAGATCATCCATTATTACCAAAATTTTCTTTCCTTGTTGTGACCTCTCCTCAAATATCCTACAAAGACGATCAGCCCTTGCATCTTTAGTTTTTTCACTTAAATCTTTAACATCAATGTACTCTCCAATAGCTCGTTGAAGAGCAATGATGTCGGTGTTTTCCCCAATAACCACCTTCACAACCCGATCAAAATTGCTTGAAGCTTCCACCTCCTTCTTTAGCTGTTCCATCATTGTGGTCTTTCCAACACCACCCATCCCACATAAAGCAACCATCTTTTGGGACTCATTATTTGATTGAAGGGATTTCAGGGCAGCATTGTATATCAAATCTCTGGACTTGAAGTTGTTTTGGGTACCATCAGGGTTAGAGGTTGATGCCCCTGTAGAATTAGATACAACCTCAGCGAGAGGTATTTGCATATCAGTAAACTCGATCTTGGATTTCCTTGTTTCAAGATCTTGTATCTCCTCAATAATAGTACATGATTTTTTTCCTGCTTTGTATCTCTTTGCCACACTGAAGCACCCGATTCCACCGGTTGGAATACTTTGCGCCCTCTCGTTCATCTTTTGGACGTCTTCCAACCATTGAGGCACATGGTGAGACACCACATGATTTCTTGCAACAGCTTCTTCCCAATCACGACGAGTATCTTGTTCCGTGAGATTTAAGTGCTTCATTTTCTCCTTCATATCTTTAACATACTTTGTGGATGAAACCAAGAAACCCAAATGTTTCTTAACAGGTACCATCAAAGATTCAACAACCGGAGTAATAATTGAACTTATAATAGTATCCATTTTTCAAAACTGCAGTTTAATACAAACAATAAAAATAATTAATAAGAAAGTAAAGGAACTATAATTACCAAAGCAGTTAGTCATACATTCATTATTTTACAAAAAGGACTATTTCTTTTTTCACTAATTTTAAGTCAAATAATGCTAACAAAACAAAGTAAAAGAATAGGTAAATATAAGTGTAAAGAGATTCGAAACGGATACTTATAAGTGCGTGAAAGTGGCAAGTAAGCCACTTGTCTGGGTTATATCTTTGGTTATAACTATGAATAGAATATATTTATATTAATGACTAGTTTTAAGATTATATTGATAAATATCTTAACATATTTTTTTATATAAATTTGATATAAAACTTAATTAAAAAACTAATAATTAAATATTAGCTAATTTTATATTAACACGTATTTATTTAAAAATACAAAAGTAGTATTTTTAAATTTTATATGTAAAATTAAAATTTTGGTTTTTTATTGATAAAATTTTAAAAACTCGCTTTTAGATAATAAACTTTAAAAACTCGTTTTTTTAATATCCTATTTTTTTATTCTTGTTTTATTTAAATAATCACTTTTAATGATAAATTTAAAAAAAAAATGTGAGTCAATGATGAAATTGATTTCGTAAAATGTTTATTTATGTAATCTTTTTAAAAAAAATGAGTTAAATATGGAAATACTGGATGAATGATGTAAATGTGGTTTTGACAAGTGTATGGATGTAAAGATGAATATAATGTTAACAAGTGATACAAAATTTAGTTTTTTATTATAATAGTGATTATTTTAGAAAAAAAATAAAAAGGGCGACTGTAGCCGAGAGTTTACATTTTGAAAGGATTAGTAATACTAATTATTGAATTTTTGTATGGATGTGGAGAGATTAATAAACTTCAGGGGCTACAATAAGTGGAATTTAAGCACACGTGACGGTTATATAAGAATATTTTTATATGTAAGGACCAATGTGAAAAATGCTCACAAAATATCTCCACACTTGAAGTTTAATTATTTCCATTTTAATTTCGAGAGGGTTCCATCTTCACTCTAGGGTTCCATCTTCACTCTGGTTCTTCATCATCGATTCTTATGTTTTGCTTTTTGTTTTCTTCCATATTTGTGTTACAATCGACATGCCTCTTGTGTTGTTAATCGGAGTGTCTGCCTAAAGTATAGTATTCTGGTCTTTATCAAACCACCTTGTTTAGACTATTCGTAATACCCGGGTGAGGGTGAGGGATTTCCTGTGACACGTAGTTGTGTTTCCGAGTTTAATAAAGGAAAGAAAAGAAAAGAATCGTTTCTTTTCTTTTCCCTTCTCTTCCCTTCTTTTTCTTTCCTTTCCTTTCTCTCCAAAACTCTCCATTTTGGAAGGATACAAATAAGCTTTGTTTTCTTTCCATTTCCCTCCTTCAAAAAATCTTTGAAACACACATCTCCCCATTTTATTTCTTTTCCCTCTTTAAAAAGAACTTCATTCCCCCCTTCTTTTCTTTTCCCTTATTTTCTCTCCTTTAATGAGACTCGGGAACACAACGGTAGTGCCATGTAGACATTGCCTTCCCTCACCCTCACCCATATGCGTAACGGTGAGATGAGGGTAGCCAGTTTTATAATAATATTACATAATTATTGTCTATTTAATTTAATTAATTTAATAAATTAATACTAAAAACATCTTACTACTCTAATAAATAAAAATCGTTGGTGAAACGTGTCACTGGTTAATCCTCACCCTTATTTTCCCGTCTCTCTCTTCTATTAATTATTAATTTTTTCGTTTCTCTTTCTACTAAATAATGAATATTAATAACAATCTTTGTATTAATAAATAAAAATCATATGGATACGTGTCACTTTCTGGTTCATTTTTATCATTTTGTTTCCTCTTATCTCTTCTATTGAATAATGATATTAAAATAATTTAATTTTAGATTTTTAATACAAATCTAATTACGAATACTTATTAATATCAACAATAAAATGAATTTAATATTAATTAACATTTATCAATTAAATAAAAAATTAATACTCAGTTGAAAAAAAGTGTTTTAGAAATTAACTTAACACAGCTTATAACAGTCACGACAAATTACATTTTTTAGATACATATTTTGACGAGTGTGTGTTAACAAATTACATTATATTTTATTCAAACGATGTAATACACCGGTTTATTCAACCCGTGTATTACACGGGTTTTTAAAAAATATAATTTTTTATTACTAAATATATACATATATATATCATTTTATTATTTGATCCGTGTAATACACGGGATTTTAACCTAGTTTAATAATAAAAAAAACAACATAATATTAAAAGGGGAAAATGAATATGGTGCTGTTAGGCATCTAATTTGTATGCGAAACCCTTCAAAACTACATCGTTTTGATTAAAACCAACTAAATATTAATTTTATAAAATAACTCTCATTCATCTCGTCCATATCTTCATGCAATGTCTCACCCTTCTTCATGCCAAGAATTCTCTCCAAATTCGATGTTGTTGACACTTCAACATGATATTAGGTTAATAGAACAATTACTTTGTTCAACATATTTGAAAGCTTTAATTGTTTTTTTACTTGACAAAGATAGAATCTCACGTTTTCAATCAAATCAGCGACAATAATATTTAAAAGCTTAAATTGTTTTTTTAATAAAGATATAAACTAGCGTTTCGAATCAAATCTGTGCCAATAATATATATAATTACTTTAATGGATGGAATTATTCTGCGCATTAAGAAGGATTAGACCTTGTATATCGGATGGGATGCAGGAAGAAAGAGCACCTTGTGAAGCTGAAATTTTTTTTTGATACTTTACTTTGAACATTTTGTTATTCAAGTTTTGGAATTACGTTTGAATGTTGACTATTTTAGAACTTTCGGTACTAACTAGATAATATTAAATGTTATATAATAGATTTTCTTTATTTTATTTGAAGAATAATATTGTTTTTAAGTACATAATCCTTTCATTTAAGTGCGTTGTTTTTCCTCATGCCCTCACTTTTTTACGCCTTGCGCCCTGTGTTGTCAAAAGCCCTCCAGACGAGCGCCTAGGCGCAAATTTAAAGCCCAGCGCAGCTTTAGTGCCGGGAGGTGACCAAGGCGCAGATCTGGGTTTTTTTTGCAAAGGCTAGCTCAGGTGAGCGCTTTTTGTCAGACGCCAAATTAACCAAGGTGTGCGCTTTATTCATTCAGGCACATTCTAGTAATTAATTTTGGATTTTTTTTACTATTCTTTAGTCTTTACCGATGGTTGGCCCTAGAAAAAAATATGGACTACCAAATTAATTCCAAATCAACGATCCTTTGTATATATATACACATCATTGAAGGTTACGGAATAACAAATTGAAGTTTAAAGAAGCAAGAAATGGTATTCAAATTTTGATATTAGTTTTGATTATCTATTATTTTTATCTTTTGTACTAATTATAATAGTTTTTTTTAATATTAGTGGTGTGGTACTAGTTTTCAATGTATAATATTTTTTTTTCCCTTCTATGTGTCTTTTTTATCTCAGACCCTCGCTTTTTTTTCACCTAGCGCCTAGGCCCGAGACAGTGCCAATACACCTTGAGTGCGCCTATTGCATCTGACAACACAGCTTGCGCCTAGGCCGCAGGCGAGGCGTATGCACCTAGCGCCTTTGACAACTATTCTACCCTAGCCTTTTTTTCTTTATTTGAATATTTTTTTAAAGATATTTGAGTTTGGATCTTTGCTTTATATTTTGTTAGCTAGGTTAGAAATCGGCATATTACACAGACTGAATAAAGTAAGTATTAAATAGTTAGTAATAAGCGAAAAATTAGTTGAGAAATAAAATATTAAACAGTTGAGAAAAAAATAAGCGAGAAAAAAAAATATTGGGGGCACAGAATTGTGACACGTGGCCTAGTTATTTATTTATTAGGTATAGATTTTAAGTGGTAATTTTGTTATTTCAGGTATTTTTATATTCCAACTCCATTAACAAATGTATCAACCAAACACATCATGGATTTTCAAAGGAATCATTTAAACTCCATGTTCAATTCCAAAACATTCCACGAACCAAACAACCTCTTAGTTTATTATTCTTGAGTTGCAGTTTGTTCAAATTAGTTTTATATTTTTTAGTTGCTTATGAGATATTGCATTTTGGGAATAATTTGATCAGATCCTTGAGACTGCTTTCAAGAAGGAAACTGTTGGGCTAGTTACAAGGGAGCAGTATGTTGAGAAGGTGAATGACTGATTTGAATACTGTTATTTGTTCACACTGCTTACTACTTTGAAACATGGCTAATGGTTTGTGGTTGATTATGCTTGTGTATAGAGGGTTAACATTCGAACGAAGATTGAAGAAGAAGAGAAAGAGAAGCTTCAAAAGCTACAACAAGAGTGATGAACATAACATCTGGTTGATTGCATGTTTGCGGTAATATTTAACTTCTTTTTGGTTAATTGTATTTTAGGGAGGAGGAGCTTCAGTTACAGAAGCTTAAAAAGAGGAAAATCAAGGCTAATCCTAGGCTGTCTTTTTCTGAGGATGTTGAAAATGGGGAAGAAGAAGACGGGGAGGATAGTAAGTGTTAACAAAATGTTGTAAAAATCATTTGTTTTTCTAACTTTTTCATTAATTTTAACAAAACGTTGTCTTGTTTTATGCAGAAAATACAGAACCAAGTATGTTCGGGCGAAGAGGGTTTGGTAAAGATCCCACTGTAGAAACTAGCTTTCTGCCAGATAGGTGTGGCGTCTTTCTTTCTTGCCTTTTTACAAGTTACACCCCCCCCCCTCTTTCACACGCACACAGTAGTCAAAGGCTCAAGGCAATGGTGAGCCTTGGGCCTAGGCGCAAGCCGTTTAAAAAGAGAGCTTTTTTAAGAAAGACACACGGTATAAACATGCAATGTTTAGGGGTTTTAGACATGTTTTAGGCTTGTTTAGACTAGTTTAGATGTTACAGGCTATTTTTAGATGTTTCAGATCAGTTTTGGCCAGAATTTCACTAGAGTCCTCTCCCTTGATGGACGCAAGGCAGTAAGGCTGCGCGTCCCCTCGCCTGAGCGCCTAGGCGAGGGCCTTTTGCTTTTTTGACTACTATGCACGCACGCAAGCACGTAAACAAAAAAAACAATTTTTTTATTGGAAACAGCCCGTGTCTTGAAGTTTGAAGCAAACTTAACAAAGTTTTGGGGGGAACGCATTCTACCGGCAACACACGTCATAAACCGAATGCCATCCCAAGTAATTGACAACAAAACGCTTATGCGGTGTTGTATAACTCAAAGCCTGATTATGAATACATGAGGGTCTTTGGTTGTATCGCCTCCTACAGAAGCACGGAGACCAAAGGAGACAAATTCGAAGTAAAGGGAAGACCGGGAATCTTTTTAGGTTACCTACAAGGAACGAAAGGGTACAAAATTTATGACACACAACATCACAAGTTCAGTACCTAGAGAGACTCAAGTTTATGGAAAAAAAATTTCTATTTGCCAACAATGTAATACAAAAGGAGGAAATATTTGTTTTCCCTAAAAATGAGGTTGTGAAGAGATCAACGAAATTGGGCCTTAGTCCAATGATGGGTAAAGTGAAACAAATTTGAGCAGTGGGAATTGTGAAGAAGCTAGTGGGACTGGGCCTCAGCCCAATGACGAGGAAGAAAGCTATACTGGCCAGACGCCTTTCAGTCTGAAGATGGCCAAGGTGGAGAAAATCCTTTTGACTTTTAAGGGGACCACATTGAATCAGAAAGCCCACTGATTGAAATAGTTAGTGAAGATTTTTAGCTAAACTCTTCAACATGTGAAGTAGAGCAATCTGGGATAAATAATGAACGACCTAGGAAAAATTCTGAATATATAGACCAGCTCAGGGAGAGAAGAAAAAAACTCCGACCAAAGCATCTAGATGACTTCGACGTCAAACTCCCACCATCTATAGACCACAAGCAACCCACTGCCGATCAAAGGTCCTCAACGGTACATCTCTTGGCACATTATATTTGTTACGATAAGTTTACTAATTCACACAAACACTTTAAATAGGTTGTGCAAAATTCGAAATGGGTTGAAGCTATGAAGAAGGAGATCCAAGCTCTCGAAGACAATAAGACTTGGGTTTTGGAAGAATTACCAAAGGGGAAACATGCTATTGACTCGAAATGGGTCTACAAAATAAAATACAAACCGAATGGAGAGGTCAAAGATACAAAGCCCGTCTTGTGGCGAATGGTTTTACCCAAAATGTATAGATTTTCATGAAACTTTTGATCCCGTTGCTAGGTTAGTGACGGTTCGAGCCCTCTTAACCGTGGCCGTAAAATGGGGGTGGCACGTCCAACAACTTGACATGAACAATGCTTTCTTGCATGGGGATTTGTATGAAGATGTCTACATGAAAATACCTCAAGGATTTGGAAATCCGAAAGATAACAGTTTGCAAACTAAAGAAGTCTCTCTACAGCCTTAAACAAGCATGTAGAAACTGCTACCAAAAATTCACTAACTCATTGCTGGGAATCAGATTCAAACAAACAGGGGTTGGTCATTCTCTCTTCATTTTTAAAGACAATGATGTTTTCATCATTGCACTAATTTATGTTGATGATGTTATCATCGTGGGAAATGACTTAAAGAAAATACAAGAAACCAAGGGTTTTCTTCACAACAAATTTAGCATTAAAGATCTTGGTACTTTAAAGTTTTTCCTTGGTATCGAAGTTGCTAGAACCAAAGAAGGCATGGTGCTAAGCCAAAGCAAGTATATACACTTGACATCCTTGAAGAAACGGGTATGATGGGGTGCCGACCGAGCTCATTCCCAATGGTGGAAAACTCAAGAGTTGACAAGTGTGATGAAGAGCCACGAGTTAATGCTTACCAATATCGGAGAATGGTAGGGAAGCTCCTTTACCTACAAGCCAAGAGGCCCGACATCGCTTATGTCGTTAATAGCTTGAGTCAGTTCGTTAATGACCCACGACAAAGCCATTTGGAAGCAGGAAAATGTGTTCTTCGATACCTTAAAACCACCACGGGACAAGGAATCTTAATTCCTATGGAAGGAGGAACCGATCTCACTACACACTCTGACTCAGATTGGATGGGGTGTCAATTCACAAGAAGATCTAGAATCGGTTAGTTCTTACTTTTGGGAGGAACACCTATTTCATGGCGATCTAAAAAGCATTTAGTTGTTTCACGGTCATCAGCTGAAGCGGAATACCGAGAAATGGCACATACGATTAGTGAAATATTATGGATGAGGTGGCTTCTCACTATTCTTGAAATACCGCCTACTGGGCCAACTCCTTTGTTGCGTGACAATCAAGCGGCCCGCCATATATATCGCCAACAACCCGGTGTTTCATAAAAGAACCAAACATGTCAAGATGGATTGTCATTTTGTTAGGGAACGAGTTGAGTCAAAAGACATACACCCTATGAAAATCGATACCAAGATGCAAATTGCCGACATCCTAACAAAACCAATAGGGAGGCAACAGTTTCGTACCCTACTCGACAAGTTGGGCATTCGAGATCTCCATGCTCCAAATTGAGGGGGAGTAATGGAAACTATCACCTCTCCCGTAATCTTGGCTATTTGATTATTCCCTTTTATGAACTTCCATTGTTATCTCCTAATTTTGAGGTTTGACTATCGTCTGTCTTTTGTATATATAGGATAGATGGCATTCATTCCTTTGTAACCTTTTACCAAAAAGTAATCGAATATATCTTATGCCATAATAGAAATTTATAATGTTAATGTCAAAACCCAAGCTTCAAATCTAAAATTTAAGAATTGTTCTTCATTTCAGTGATTTTGGGTTGCAAATGCTGTAGTTTTGCCATACTTTGCTAGGTCTCAGTCTGATTCAGATTCTGATGCTGATGATGAACGTGTGGCTGAAACTGTCAAGGAAGGTGGAGATGTTGGTGATGATGTCCACAAATTCGGTGGTGGGAACTTTAATCCTGCTCTTGGTGTGGAGACACTGTGTGCTTTCCCTAAAAACCCTGCAAAATGTACTGCAGTTGTTTGCTTGTTTATCAGATTTACCTTCTAAGAGACGTGTTTTAATTTATTTTGCAACTGCTGTGGTTTAATTTATTTTACCTTCTAAGAGACGTGTTCATGCTAGTGTTCATCTCCCTTTTGATCATCGAATGTTCGTCCGAAATCTCTCCGTGGTGGTAATATATGCTACATTTCCTTATATATTTGCCGTCAGCAAAGTCTTATTGGTAGAAATCTGTCGCTTCTACACATGCTTTACCTTAATTTCCTCAAATATGTAGTGTATTATTCATAGTGTTCCATAGATATCAAAAGAGCTCTACATTTTACTTTCTGTTTCATTAGAAATTGAATCTTGATTTGTGCTCGTGTCAAACGGTATTGGAGTGCAAGTTTTGAGTCTTAGGGTCGGTTTAGTGTAAGAGTTTTATTTATGGTATGGAGTCTTTATTTGGGTGTTTTTATGTTTAGATGATAAGGTTTAAATAAAAGTTCCATAGATAGGACTAGAACAGCTTGGGGATTAAGTCTTTGTTTTTTAGTATTTATAGGGGGTTTAGGTGTGTATGTATGTTAAAGACTGATTCGAGATAGTTAATCTCCTAAAAAACAAATAGAAAAAGAACGAGACAAACTTTGAGACAATTTTTCTGCCTTTTTTTTCTCAATGCCAAAACAACAATTAGTCATTACATGTAGAAAAGGAAACGTGATCATGGTTCCTAAATTAATGCAAAACTAATAGATCAAGGAATAAAAATGCAGAAATGGAAACAACTACTTTTCTAATATCATGCATGCATTACGTTGACTAAAACTAAATTGCTTTTTCTCTCCTACACGTGCTTGTGAGCCGGTTAGTCTGTATCAATGTATTTAATGGTTTTCGGTTTATTATATTGAAAGAGTCGTGGGAGAGTTTTACTCACAAAAATACTATGTGTTGTTATCTGATCCAATTTCTAACATGTGGCAGCCTGGAACATTTGATCTTATTGGGACAATAACATATGAGATTGACCAACGTCCATACCAAAATACATTTTATACCGACACCATTGAAGTTACCGAAGTTGGTGGGCTTGTTAGTGTCGAGACAGTGTTCTTGGTTTCACTTGGAGTTGCTCTTCTTGAGCTTCTTTGTCACACCCGGCCGGCATCGGATTATACGTTGGGGCTGACACGGTTGTTCATAAGCACATGATCATCTATTAAATTAGTGATAATATTTATTTATCATAATTAAAAACATTCGTTACAAACGTAATAGAAGACAAAGTGTTCATAACGTAAACATAAATTAACTTCATTATTACTAGGTTTAAAGTCCTAAGTGTTCAACACAGTTCTCAAACATGTAAGTAATGTGTGAGGAACATAGGTTTTGACACCAAACAAAGTTACGTATAGGTTTACAATTTAATATGTTCAAAGTGTGTCTAAAGCATGAACGTAAAAACAGACAATGTTCCAAGCGTACAATCAAGCCATGTTTATATGTATGCACAATCCCCCGGATTACGTGAAGTTTCAAATGTAAAAACTAACTCGCCAAGGTTCGTGTTAAGTAATGAATCAGGATTCCCGTATAAATGATCATAAAAAGGTACTACCTTAGGCTTGCCACACAAGTTAATGATTGTATTAACATGAACATACATTATGGTCATCAAGCAGTTTAAGACATAAAGCATAGAAACCAAAGTATAAGAACAAAGGTATTGAATTGTGTATGAAATATAGTTGTAGACATGTTTCACCCCAAAAGTATAAAAATATAAAAAGAGCTATGTAAACTCACTTGTATCGAAGTTAGTAATGATAAGGATGTATAGGCTTCGTGAGGGTTTCCTCACAATCAACATACATAATATTGTATTCTAAACTCAATGCATGTTGAACGGAAATAAGAGAAATTTTAAGATTTTAGGTTTCCTAGGATTTTGGACTTGGACATGGAATTGCATAGGTTTGTAGGAAAAATATGTATATATTCATGATGATAAGATAAAAATATGTATAAATTAATTACGACTCCAAATTAATTATATGATATTTATAAAATATTATGTTTGGACTTATCTATATAATTATTGTAAGATAATTTAATAAATAATTTACGAAGTAGATAAAGGTTTAAATATTAATACGATTGGATTTATCTAAAAATATTTAATAAGTAAATCATGGAATGAAAAGGTTAAAAAAATTAAAATTGGTTTAATAACATTATTATTCTACAAATAAATAATATAATTAAATGTATCTAAACAAATCTTTTATATTATTTATTTAGGGATTTATAAGGTTTTGTAATATGTTTTAAAAAAAATAGTTATAACTTTAATTGATATTTTTCTGTTTTTATAAAAATTACAGAATATATATATGTAATTTATAGAAATTAATTTAGGATTTTAAAACATTTAATTACGCTATTAAAGTAATAGAAAGAAGAAAATTTCAAAACTGGGCTCAACCGGATTCGAACCCGTGCGATTCCGTACACACAAACGCGCGCGCACTAACCATCAGACCAGGGCATGATGCCATGGTTTAGGCTAATGCAGTTTGATTTTAACATGCAAGCCCCGGTCACCATCTTCCCCAATTACAAACCCGTAATCCTAGCCCTTCAATACTCTCGATTAGCCATTGATCCGAACTCAAAACCAAAGGGCTTTAGATCGTGGGACTAAGACGAGTTGAATGACGCCAGATTTGCCTGAAATGGTTGCATGTAGGGTGGGGACGACTGAATGGATAGGATCGAGCTCCGCCGGCTACAAATCGTGTTCCAGATGAGGTATGCGATGCAATTGTGGGTGTAGGGAGTTTGTAGTGGGTTTTTGTAATGATTATAAGCTCCTATTTATAGTCAATTTTACAAGAAGTGCTCGATCGATTAAATCTTCGTTAATGGAGGTTTCGGTAACGAATTACTCATCAAGTTAATCATAAAATGAGATTAAACACCTCAGATGAATCGTTTGGGTGTTCTGAACGTACATGCGTTATTCGCTTTGCTCGAAAATATATCAGGGACGAGTTTGGGATTAAAGGGGTCAAAACCGGTAGTGGTGGGAGTTCGAACACGCGATCAGAAAAAGGAAGGGGGAGGTTCCAGATTTGACAAAACAGGTCCTTCAAGTTTCAGTAGTTAACATTTCATGTACAAACTTTAGTTTTAATTGGGATTAAGTTTCAGAATTTAGACGAACTACCCTCAACTTTTATAAAACAAATAATTACTAAATTTTACAAATTTCTATATATTCTAATAACCTTTATATTTTGTTTAAATGTTACAAACATAAAACTATAATTTTGTTGTAAAAAAATAAAATGGTTTCATTTATATAAAAAATATTTTACTTTGTAATTTATATAATATAATCTTTATAAATCCCTAATTTTATTTATAGAGTTTATAATTTGGTTTTTATATATACATAGGCTTAGGAAATAACCTGATATGTATTTGTATTTTTTTCTTTGAGTATTAGCGATTATTTACATAAATTCCTTATATAAATATTTGTTATTTTTAAATGTAAACAATTACACTTAAGAAATGAAATGGATAAATAGGTAACCTTCATTGAAATGGATAGATGTAAATCACATAATGATGAAATTACAAGTGTCGGAAACGTGAAAATAAAAGGCGAAAAATCATGGATGTTACAGTATCCCCAAGTTGAGTGAATTTCATCACGAAATTCAACTATTGGAGGCTACTGAATCTGAAAATAGTTGTGAGTTTGGATTCTCAAAGAGCTTTGATTGTCGATTTGAGAGGTATATCGGATGACAAGGTTCAAGTCTGATACTCAAGGTCAGGTCAGGTAATCGTGTCAGGAATGGATGGTGGTAGTGGATTTAGTTCGAAAAGAATTAAGGATAAATTTTCCCTAAAATAATTTGGGCTACAAAGAGGAGATACGTCACTTGCAACGAGAGCGATGAGAATTTGAGGTTCAACACTTGTTTAGGTTATTGCCTACTATGTTTAAAAGGTACCACTCAGTAAAGATCTCACAAACATTAGTCAGGGTCAAATTAATAGAGAACCCTACGTGACACGAACAATGCTACCACTGACATTACGACATGAACACTTATATATAGGAAGTGTCAGCAGCGTATCCACCATGCCCTTATCATATCACATTAGTTTCGTTACGGTATATCACTATAGGTTTTATGTCATCACACATGACAGACTTCAATATGCTTTCCATGCGCTGACTTTTTATTTACGTGTGCACCCGTAATTACTCAAATCGTCGTATGGTCCGTATAGATCATTCTATTGTGTGTGGGTAAAGAGGGGACAGAAGATTCCTAAATTCATAACTATTCTTTTCACTTATGTGTTGCTAACAAATGACTATGTCCATAGGTAATGAAATCAATCACAGAATAGCAATGTGGAACAACTCCATACATTGATGCCCTATGTAGATGGCATAATCCTCCGGATTACCCATAAAGTTTATAGCTCCCCTTGTGTTTGAACACGAATACGTCAAACCACGAGTTGTTTAAAGTTCGCTTCCTTGTGTTTGAACTAGAATACGTCAAACCCCGAGTAGCTCAAAGTTTGTAGCTTTCAACTTTCATGGATAAAGTGAGTAATCATGTCATATGTATAATGTGGACAATCAAATGCAACGATGTAAACAATCTAACATCATATATATTATAAACAACCAAAGTTCATGTATAATGTGAACAATCTAGTATCATGTATATTGCAACGAGCAAGTTTCGTGTATAATCTGACCAATCTGGTATCATGTATATTGTAAACGAGTAGGTTTCATGTATGATGTGAACAATCTAGTATCATGCATATTGAAAACAACTAAGTTTAATGTATAATGTGACCAATTAAGTTTTGTGTATAATATAAACAATTTAGTTTCACGTATAATGTGAATGTTCATATGTAAATAATTGACTCTCATAAGTAACGTAAACTATTGAATTTCGTGGGTGATCGAATTTTGTAGACAAACGTGTTGCTTGATGTTCATGTATCATGTTAGTAGTTGGGTTTTAAGTTTTCAATGGGTTGTTAACGCCAACGCGAAATGATTCATTTCCTTGAAGTGACTAGTAAGCTTATACATTTCCGAAGGTGCAAGATAGTGAGAAACTTTTGCAGCTATTTTAGAATAAGGTCATGAATGACTGATTTGTGCCTTTTTTTATAAATAAACAAGTAATTGAAATTTACTCTTGTTTGTAATTTAATAAATAAGTGAAAATAATAAGTTGAATAAATAGATAATTGGATAAATAAATAAGAACATTTATTTTTTTAATTTAACTATCATTAAGGGAATGTTTCAAAAGAAAGTAAGGCTAAATTATTTAGTAATTAAGCCAAGATCTAAATAATAATTAGTTTAACGAAATAAAAAGTCATAAGAAAATAATTAACCAAATTATAATTAATTATTAATTAAGATAATATATTTTTTATATAAAAACAGGTTGTATGAAGTTTTTTTTACAAGGTGAAAGGGTTTATATTTTAGATAATATCTATAAACCAAGGATTTGATAAATGATTTGTACAAAATAACTATATTAATTAACTCAAGTAATGACAAAATGATTAGTTACAAAGAAGATTTAGGGGTCACCTATTTAGGCAAGCCAAAAAAATGGAGGAATATCGCAATTTAATACTATTTATATAGTGTTTTTGGGTACAGAATATGGGTTTCAAGCCTATTAGAAAAAAATTCTTTTTTAAGGATCTACAATATGCTACTCAACAGAATAGGGGTTTGGAATGCTTCTCAAAATTAGCAATGTTAGCGCGATGTTTGAGTAATCTTGATGAAAATATAACGCATATATTTTATGCTTGTAATATTAAGTCAGCGAGTAATAGCATTCACATAAGATAATTGTAAGGTAAAATTTTAATACCGAATGATAAGATGTCAAACACTTATCATAGAGTAAAGGTTTCAAACTGAAGTTTAAAAATGAGAATGGAAAATCAGGCTAACGTCTCAGGTAGTTTTCCACTAGGAAGCAGATGAGCATCTGGACGAACATCGTTATGGTTATTCGTATTGCAAATCATCCTTAAGCTCTAGCTATTTTCGTACGTGCATCAAGTACTTCCCGGTCTCCTTTCATCATGTCTATGTGGGTGCCAAGATTTGCAATTAAGTCTTCCTGGTACCGTACTCGGCCCAATAGGCTATCTATTAGTTGACCCGACAGGTCGTGTCATATTCCATGCTCCATTCCTTGTCTCAGAAATTCTGCGGATCACACATATTGGTGAGTGGTATCAGATGGAACTCCTATTGCACTGGTAAGTTCCATGACTTGTCTAGCTCCTGGGTCCAATTGGTATAGGTTAGATGCTAGATAAAGGTCTCTTGGTGGAGGTGGTTCATCTACTCAGAGTCTCATGCCTGTGCTCCTAAGTCAATATGTCCTGCGGTCCAACATGGATCTGGCAGCTAGTCGTGCCGGTGTCCGGTTGCCTGGTGATGGGGATCCACAGTCTTACTCCTGTACTAACTCTATTGCGGGGTGATACTCCGGGAAGTCAAGGAGGGTAAGAGGCCATGTCTAGCATGGAAAGGGTAAGTGATAATGTAGTGGTAAATGTTAAGTACAAAGGTGTTCATGAGTTTTAAATTTGACTAACCATAACCCCGAGTTCTTATTATAGTATGTTGCGAGTAACACTTGACTTATAAGTAGTGTTTCCATGAAGAGAATTCTCATGAAAGAGAGGTGGATCACAAGGGACACACTTAGGTACTCAGTCTTTCCTCAGTCAGAATCTTTCATAGGCTACACCCATTCTTCCAGCCATCATGTACCATTAACATTATTATTTGAACTCATGGTTATGTTGAGAATCGTTAGAGGTTGTGCCTTGTGGCTCAAAGGTGTGTGATCGTGGTGTCAAGGTCAATAAAAAAAACATTTATAAAAACTACTCCTTAGCTACATTAGACTATAGACAGGGAAGTAGGGTTGTCGAATCCACAGGGAAACAGTGGAAAGTTTAATTGCTTAGTTTAATAAATAATAAGTAAAATACAGAGTAAATAAAGATGTAACTCCCTCCAAACTTCAGGTTCTAGATTTATGCAAAATTCAGTCGTTCAATTGGACAACATATAGACATAGTGTTGGAAAATCAGTTAAAACAGTAATTGAAGACATGTTGTCAGCAACCTATACAACCAGTTTCGTCACAAACCAGTATAATTCAATCACCAATTTATGAATACCAAGTTACCCCCTTTAGTCACCCAACCTTGCCACTAGATTTTGTAATCAACCGAACAAGATTGTAAACGAGAAACTCAAAGCATACATATAAACTGTTTAAATTAACCAATACATCAATATATTCGGTTATTGTTAGAAACTAAACAGATCCAAACTTATAAACAATTAAATAAAACACAAAACCTATACGAACCGTCCGTCAGGAAGAAGCCTGAAATTAGCCGCGCATAATAACAAAGAATCAGATATTATCACTCGATCTTCGTGTCTGATGACACCTTTCAATTGCAGCCGTCAAAGAGTTTCTGTTCCGTCCCCAATTCGTTTGCGCCTACTGCCCTTCTTTTTATTCTCTCAAGTTCCATCTCCAAAACCTCACGTGTCATCTAAACCGACTTTCTTCGGCCAAATAGAAAAAAATACTTCAAGCCCATCTCCAATTTAATACCCTAACACCTTCTTGATTTAGTTACAGCCCACATGAGTGAATTAGTTGAGCCCATCTTAATTTCCTTAACTTCCAGTAGTTCATTCATATTTGAATTTACATGACTTCATTCTTGCATTTGGGTGACCTGTACAAATTAATTCAACCAAGTCAAAGGAATATTAAATCTATTTCTATGTCATATATGCAATCATATTTATATTTGAGTTACATAATTAACGTGAATTTCATGTTTACCATTTTGAAATAGAATATCTACTAAACAATTAAAGCATTCAAGTTAAATTATATTAATATAATTATTGTTTGATCATTTTCTCATTTAGTTTAAATAATTTGTATTGTTTTTAACTCATTATATATAAAAACCTCTAAACTATAAAAACAAGTCAAACTAAATTATTTCACACATTATTTGGGTTAAAAACTTATGATTATATACAATTATCACGGGTAAATCAACCGGTTATCAAATCCTCACACTTATCTTTTTTCGTCCCGAAAAATATTTTTGCAATGATATCATAATTGGAAACTTTGCAACTTATACTTTCATTTTACACAGCACAAATTTCATAACACGTTAATTATAACAATCGGTATTTCGATCTGATTAAACCCAACCACCGACTCTCGAGCCCCCGATTCTGTGATCTAAAATATTATAAATTACCAAGCAACAGTTTATCTATGGGTCTCACACTCAGAAAGCTACGACTCACCTAATCCCATCTAAAGGTCATGTTTAGGCACGGGTTAAACCTTATAGATTTCCCATCAGTATAAACTAGGGGTGTGTATCCGAAATTCCGAACGAAAAACCCGAAATTCCGAACCCGAATTATCCGAAAATTCGGATATCAATTTTTTAAAAATTCGGATAATTCGGATATCCGATATCCGAAAATATAATTTTATATTATTATTTATATATAATTATTTATTACCTAAAGTTAGATTATTCCTTTTGAAACCCTAAATGGAAACGGCATGCCTCATTCACACCCATCTGTACATCACAAATCTGTGAGTATGGACGACATCAATGAAAGATTAAGTACTTCACGATTTAGGACGACATCGATGAAAGATCGTAACCGGCCCTATGCCTCTTCGCTCGCAGCAAACGATTTCACAATTAAGGACGACATCAGCACTTCGATTCTTGACAAATCTTCATCTTGATCTACAGGTTAGCGAGTTGGGATTTCGTGATTACCTAAATCTTCATCTTGATCTGCTTGCAATGTTCATTCTTGAGTCTTGACAAGTCTGATTTGGTATTCCCACCATCACATATCAACATACTACAGGTTTGATTTTAGTAGTTACAATGAGTTTGTATGTTAAATGTTGATCTTAGTTACTGCATTTTAAGGAAAACTAATATTTGTGCCCGGCGCGTTGCAGCCGAAATAGGCTCTATGACAAACAACCAGTCCAATATCTGTTTAGGAAGTCTAAAAACAATATATATATGGGGCGGATTTTATCAAATTTCTTAAACGATAAAACATTGATTTTTAGAACTTTTAAATTTTTAATTTAATTTAATTTTTTTTTACAAAAATTAACTACAATTTTAGTTATTTATTTTTACAAAAATTAACCTCAAGTTATTTGTTAAATTTTCAAATGAATTTGGCCTATTTTTAAATTTTAATTTTTATATCAAAGTGTTATTTTAAGTTACTGCTCTTATTTTTTTATATTAATTTTTATTAATTATTAATGATAAGAAAGAAAGTGAGAGCAAGAAAACTCTAAAGAATGGATCGCTTATTTCATACACGTGGCTAGATATGACGAGTGTGCGCCACTATGAGTCAAGAAGTTTCTCGCTAAACCACCGGTAATCCTTATAATCACTTCGAATCCTCTAATTTATTTGTCACCAAGTTTAGATTTGTTCCTATACCATCTCAATTAATCAATCGGAAGCCCCAAATTTTCAAATTTGAGTCGAATCGCCGGAATTTCATTTAGGTTTCATCATGGGTAACCAATCGCCGTTTGCGAATACCATGATCTTTTTGCCCTAACGTCTTCTCTCGATTCCCTCTTGAAATCAAAACCTTTCAGTGCCAAATTAAGAGTACCACCGCTATTGCCACTCTTGTACTACCCTCGTAACCACCGGAAATGCCCGCAGCCGTTGTTCCAACCGGTTCCGCACTCGTTTCAATCCCTATTATAGGATTGAGATTCTCGATTTTGACGGTGTTTGCAACAAAATTGTAGGGCGTGGTTCGTTCTTTGGCTTTGATTCAAGGTTTCGCAATTTGTTAATTGATGGAATCATCGATCCTTCGTGATTTCTTCTTGTGGAACGGGCCTTGACTTCAATTGCGAGCAATTACGGCAGGGGAAGAAGACGATTGTGACAATCGATGGATACAAATGAAATACCGGCAGTCCTATTTATAGGTGCGGGAAGCCTGTTGTTGAACCGACGCGTCATGTATTGAAGGGGTTGGTTATGCAAACGGCGGTGTTAACGGGAGGGGTGAATGTGTAGGGGGTTAGGTTTTCAAACGTCGTTAACAGGAGGGACGGTTGTTTAGAGGATTAGGTTTTCAAACGGTTAATGACGCCTACAACTACGCTTTTTAAGGTTATCTTAATAATAATAATAATAGGATTTTGAAAACTTTGGATTGTGATTTTGAAAACTTTGGATGGTCTAGATGGTGGATTAAGGTTCTAAATTGATTGTTCATAGATATAATTGTTGTCTGACTTAAGTTCTTCAGAATTTGAACACAGTTATACATGTTTTTTTTTAATTTGGATATCCGGTTTACTATCCGAATCCGTATCCGAAATTTCGGATACGGATTCGGATAGTAATATCAGCTATCCGAAATTTTCGGATATCCGAAATTGCGGATATCCGGTTTTGCACACCCCTACTATAAACACGAATTTATATGTTTTAAAAATTAAGATGGATAATGGATCGATGGATGAATGATTGAGCTTTTATTAATATGATACGATGTATAAACTTCACCTAGTGGCGTATCCCTCAAGTCACCATCTCGAGGGGTAACACATAGGTTCAGTTCTTAAACAATGATGCTCATAAAGTTCGGAATAATGGTGTATCATTCAAGTCGTCATCCCAAAGGGTAACACATAAACCTAACTCAGATGTCCAATTATTGATCAGTTAAGTCCCACCCATGGGTGTATCAACCAAGTCGTTATCCCGGAGGGTAACACGTAGGCAAAACCTAAGTTCTCAATTTAATAAATTAAGCTAATGAATGATGGATTATGGAATGCGGGCGCCACCAAGTTTCAGATTTATTCTCATAAAAAGAAAGCGGTGTGCCAAAAAATTTTAAAAACCTATAAATTTTTATTTATAGTGGTACCTATCACCCTATATTGACAGTTTCGACTTTACCACCCCTAAGATGAGAACCCACGAGACATCCTGAATTAAATATTCAAATAAGCTAGATTCACTATCAAGGTATTTAAGCTCTTAAGTCGGTTGGGCCTACCAAAACGTTACAAAGTAGACACGTTTGATCATCATTATTTAAATTCCACACGCAAATTCCCGATTGTAATATCATTTTCCATTTAGTTCCAAAACTCTAATCTGAGGACATTTTTGAAATTTTTGAAATTTTTATGATTTTTTTGAACTTTTTCCGACTCTACAGACACATATACAGACCTAAACTACGGTCTCCCTTCCCCACACTTAAACCCTACATTGCCCTCAATGTAGGAAGCGTGACACTAAAACAAAAGAATATTACAAAAATTAAAGAAAACTTAGCTGGATTGACGATCGTATAACATTTCATTCGCGATCGTGTTCTATTTGAAATCACCACCCGAATGGAGATTGAGTACGGGTAGATCAATCAAAACCTGTAAAATAAAGCTCACAACACACCTACAAGCATCAAACTGACTCAATATATAAAATCAACAACATAAAACCGACTCGATAAAAACCGAAACACACACACCTCTACAAACTCTTCAAACGAGCTATCATTAATTTGAAAACACGCATACTCACTTAAAACCCATGAAACTTTCCCACACTTGGACGGTTCGCACACCAAAACACACAAAACAAAATAAAACCTAACTCACTTTCGTAGGAATCACGGATGCATTTAGCGTATGTATCAAGCCTTTAAACCCCTCGGTAACCCGAGTGGACGAGTTTAGTCTCGTGAGGGTTTCTATTGAACACACCTGCAAAGTTCATTTAACTAGACAAGAAATTAACATAATAACCTTAGGCTGCCTCCTAAGAGCGCTAAGTTTAACGTCTTCAGCCAGACGCGGTGTACCTTACTTATGTCATGGTGGTCGGGTGGGATGCTTGCAGTCCTCCCTCCCCACAGTTAGATTCCTTTCATCATCAAATTTCTTCCAAGCTTGCGTAAACAAAGCAAACAACTCCCGCTCTGCATCTTGAACTAGCGATTTCTTCCCTTTCCGCCTTCTTTTTCTGACCTGTTTCTTCCCCTTATCCGGAGTCTCACCTGTGACACCTGCTAAAATCCAGAATCTAAAACCTAGTTGTTAGGCTAACCCAACTAGGCTCAATAAGGCCCAGTAGAAATTCAAGCCCATTTGAGGCCGAATAAGGATCTAAGCTCGTTAGAGGTCGAAGTTTACACATTCCGAACATCATACTAGCCACCTAGTTTCGTCTAATGACTTGTTGCGTGATTCTGAGAATTTGAGAAAAGATACAAAAACGTACGCGATTCAGAAATTTTAAACGTTAAACGCGTCAGACATCGGTTCATAAACGGATATTTGGCACGACGATTGTTTAATATAACAAAGTATTTATATTATTTGTTGATATTTACTTCGACCGACTATTTAGGGATTTACGCGTGAGCCATATGATGTAAACTTAATCTAGTTATCAATTACTCGGGGTAATTAAACGATATAGATGATTATTTATACGATGTCATTTATTTTAAACCACCAATATTATTATTATTATTATTATTATTATTATTATTATCAATCGAGAAATAATAATTTTAATAGAATGAGCGACGTTTAAACGACGAACACGCTAGACACACGGTGCTGGCGCATACCGGCTCGGACAGCGGTCGAGTAGAGAGTTCATAAAATAAATATCTGAATAAAATTTATAATAAAGTTTTACATTTCTAATTATATTAAAGTAATAACCGAGAATTTTAGTATAGATGGAGACTCGAACGGATACGCGGTTCTGCAAAACCAGTATTTTTTTTCCTCTTGAAAACCCCCACCCCATAACCCTAGGTATAAATTCATTGCATTCTCCAATTTTCACCCATTTGCTATTCTCCACACACTTTTTAGAGAGAAGGAGAGCGTAGAGAGAGACCGAGAGAGAGGGAGAGAGATCATGAGAGAGGGGGAGGAGGGTCCGGCCACACCCGGCGGCCCCTTCTGGCAGACGACGGCGGCTCAGCCGCAAAGAGCACGACAGCGACAGTGGAGCACTCGGCGGTGGACCGTCCTCCGGCGAGTGGCGGAAAGTGGAGATGTTTTTCGGGTAGATCTCGTCTTCCTACTTCTAATGGTGGTGGTGGTTCCCCCTAACTCTCGACGATGGAGGTGTAAACCGTCTCCAAAGGGTGGCGGCGGCGGCGGCTAGGGTTCCGCCACCACAAGGTGTTCCGACAAGGTTCACAGCTTTCCGCTGAGTTTTCCACCTTGTTTCGTGCCATCCAAGTTCAAATCTACTCCCATTTAACATTAAAATTTCTGTTGGAGAGGATTTCGACATTTAGAAGCATGTTCCCGACGAGTTCCGGCGACGGGGTTCTGACGAGTTCAAAATGATAGATCGGACCTAGAACTCGTAGGTCTGCTCATATTGGTAAGGAAACGCAAGTTTCGATCACCGCGAGCGTTTACTCCGACCAACTCCTTCGTTTTCCGGTGGCACGAGGTAAAATCCCGAGCACGAACTCATTTCTCGTTGTATAAACCCTTTTAATTTTCAGATCCGTCATTGTACATCGCAGATCTAGAACTATTGGTGGTCTAGAGACTCAGTTAAACATGTTAAACAAAGGTCAAACTGGTCAAACCGGTCAACGGGTTCGCGTATACGAATATAGTGAGTGGAAAGGTAAAATCGCACACTTAACGCCTTACGTTTGATTTTTACGAAAAATAAACGCGTGTGAACGGTTATCTCGTTGAGCCCTAAAATACTTGATGACAACAAATATAATTTCTAAGACGACACTAATATTAGCAATTCGTGTTAACGTATGATTTGGTGATTGAAATCCGTACGAACTAAACGTATAAAATTTTAGCCGATACATATAAACTTGAATGTGTCAACGATTAAACGAAACTTTAAAACGATTAAAGCCTAATTCGTAAATATATTGTAGAGAAACTTGACATAAACGAGAGTTTGACAAAGAATAATGATCGGTACAAATATATATATAATGTAAACCTACGTTTTGTGGTAAACAAGTGGGCCGTCTATATTTAATGTGCGAAATTGTATATATATGTTTTCGGTCAAGGTTCGAATAAATAAAATATGTTATTTGAATATAATAAAATAAGTATATTTACATGTAAATGTTTACATGAAGTCGCACATATCCTAATAAGGAATGTTTATTTGAGAACTATTATACGGTCCAAGATGTTTTGAGATTTTGAAAGCTATATAAATATATGAATATATTTATATTTACAAATACGTGTATAAATATAAAACAAGTCTTGAAATGATGTTACTAAATCATAGAGTCACATATATTGTTTTAAATGACGCACGAACGTGAATTATCATTACTAATTATACATGCACATAACTATACACGATCGTGTACTCGACAAACTATTATTTTTGTATATAACTATTGAAACATATTCGAGTTGAGAAACCCGACTCGAATTAAACAACTAATATTACCGAATGTTAAACCAACATCGTATACCGAATCGGTAACACCGTTAAGAATCAGCGGAGCTCAACCGCTCGCGTGATAACCTGGCACGAGATATATTTATTGTATAATACTAGGGTTAGTCCATAAATCTCAATAAGTACCTTCAGGTCTCGTAGGATTCGAGTAGGACACAATACCATTACCAACATATCATGTGGACATTGGGTTCCATTGCTACTTAAGGGACGAGACCGCCCCTAACAAATCTCCAGGTGAGTGTCACGACCCCTTTTTACTGTTTTTTTTTATATTTGGGGGAAAAACATGTTAAATTCAAATGGCATGATAACAAGAAAATGAGAAACAAGCATCTGATTCACTTGTGTGCATAAGTTAACACATAAAGGTCCTCGGTATTTCGAACTATAACCATTAGCTATGGACTTAGCCGTAGATCGATATGAATAGTACTATTCGGGTTGACACCCCTAATCATGGTTAGTCGCGCTAACCAAGACCAGCAGGGTCAAATGATTGCATATTAGATCTTGTTGTTTCTCATTGTTTAAATGGACAATGGGCTGGGGCAAAAATCGAGATTTCGTTAAAGGTTTGGTTATAGGCTTATGCATCACATAATTCGTTTGTGCTAGCTAGACATCGATGAACCAACCGCTAACTTATTTTGTTTATCATATGCATAAAGTAAATTTCGAGCAAAGGATTTTGCCAGTGGTATTTTGTCAGTCAATTTTGAGAAACGGGTTTTGCCAATGGTATACGTATAAATGGTTTTGCCAGTAAATTCCGAGCAAATGATTTAGCCAATAGTACCCGTACAAACAGTTTTGTCAATCAATTCGTGCAAACGGTATTTTCCGAAAGATTCCGTATAAATGGTTTTTGCCAATCAATTTCGTACAAATGGTTTTGTTAATGGTATTCATTTAAAACCTATGAACTCACCAACATTGCGTTGACATTTTTGAGCATGTTTTTCAGGTATTACATACGACACGGTTGGAATAGGTTAAACATTTGGATTAAGCCCTTAGAAGACGAAGATGCTTGGTCGTTTAACGTCAAGTCAATTTAGACTTGTATGTCTTTAGGTCTATGTATTCATTTAGTTCCTGTAATGGTGTTCGACACTTTAGAAGTCTTTATTTAGCTTCCGCTGTTGTGTAATGTTACCAATCGTTGCAAACTTAATTTATTTATTTATTTATTAAGTGAATAAATTTGGGGGTGTGACAAATTGGTATCAGAGCCAATGGTTTTAGCGAATTAGGTCTCCGTAGTGGCACCTAGGCTCTAACTAGACTCATTTAGGGAACAAGATTTCTAAGACTTGCATCACACTAAGAACCACCAAGACCTGAGTATAGAAGTTCCAACCGTTGTCGAACAACTTGAGTAGACCATTAGAGTATGTAGTTACACTAAGGTATCATTAGTTATACTAATACTTAATACAATTACATGGCACACGTAACGAACATTTAACACATACAACAATGTGGAAATAATTAACATCTATAACTCGACCCAGCTAAGTATCACTGTTCGGGTTACAAATCAAGGGTGGCGGACACTCAACACACTATGACCCTATAATATCAAGTTACGAGCCGAGCTTGGGTGACAACGGTAGAAATCGCCAGCTACCGATCTTGGTATCACAACAGGCTGAACCTTTATATGAATTTGTACCTGTACATGCACCACACCTACAACTACTCCAGCTGTGGAGTCAGTTTTCTTTTATGTCATATGTTGCCTGTATTTGGTGCGGTATATATACTCTCCTTCATGATCTGCTAGATTGGATGACTGAAACTTTTGTCATGAGCTATGGCACACAGAACTGCCCGATCAGAAGGGAACCCGAGGTGGGAAAGGAAAGACTAATCGGGAGAGAACTCTACGAGTCAAGAGACTCATAGACTCATTTGGATCATATGGATCCACACGTACATACAAACTTGGAGCACGATTTGCTCGAGACTGATTTGAGGATCTCTACCCTAACATAGTGTTTGACTTTCACCACACACATTCTTCTTATTGGGAGACACCGGTGGTGCTTCTCTACCATTAACTCCATCCAGCAGCAGCGTTAGTCGGCAGATCTATGAGTATTGGTACGCATGACTAAGCGTAATCTGATAGGACATACACACTCTTGCGTGAGAGTGCAACACGATGACACGATCTAATGAACATCTCAGATCTCTTTTAATTGAGAACTTGGGATGTGAGGAACACTGTAGGGACCATGCAAAGTAAATTATCATTGCGGGTGCACACGTAATCATAATTTGCAGTGCATGAGAACTCTAGTGAGTCTTACTGTCCAAGCTAATGTTCATAGTTAATCCGTAAACTAAATTCCTAGTCACTCGATTAACGAGCGGGCCTTGATAATTCAGACTCCTCTATTAAATATTCACACAAGGTACTCACAGTTCTGAAGGAACAAGAAAAATTCAAATTGGACCTAACCAACTCTTAGGGGATTTTAAGCAACGAATATTTTCCCTAATTCATTTGTACTTTCTAAACCACATCCCTTGAAATTTTGCTTGCCGCGCAAACTCCATGTTAACCTTTACAACGATCTACACTTGAAGTAATTGTAAGACACCTATTTCGATTCCTCAAATTCTTTTTATTATTATATTCACTCTTTTTCAAGTTCCATATAAGAAATATATACGTTTTCTCTAAGGAACCTAAGGACATGACTTCCTCACATGTGGCAAACCCATAATCAATCTCGAGGGACACTGTTCCTATGGGACTATTTCCACGGTCCCACTGTTTACTTCCCTACCTAGACGAATTGTGACTTTTCCAAACGAACATAGAACTTCTTAGGGCTTACATACCTCTTGGACATGATAGCCAAGTCACGAATTCACAAAGCAGGATATCACAACCTAAATGCTAGACTACAGTAGAGGTACGGTGCAAAATGTGGTTAATGGAGTATAGAACTCAATCTTCGCCAACGAAAGCTAGACTATTCTCAGACATTTTCCTTTGAACCCAATGAAGATTCACTTATCTTTAGTATTTGTTGAGCCAAGTCAACTATGCTATTCTTAATTATTCTTACATCCCTTTCTCCTTCATCTAGATTCACCCTCATCTTTAGAGGAATCATAGAAATCTGGATGATTCAATGTTACTACGAGATTTGATTGTCTCAAAATTAATTGTTCGACACCTATGTTGTCAAGGATCCAATCCAAATCAAATTACGAATGACGTTCGTGATAATGCTACCGGTAATGAGATTTGATAAAATCAGAATCAATCTCAAGTGATCAGATCTCCATAAATACTCATTCCATATCACAACTGTCTAATGCGCTACCTAGACAACTAACTAGTGGTTCCTCTAAATCGTTCTAGCTCCCTTGGGATAAATGGCATACGCTGATAATATTTCCCGGAACTAAACCGAATAAGCCTAACCTATATACTGGTTATAAAAATGAGAGCTCGATTAAAACCTTATGTTATGGAAAGATAGAATACATTAAGGCATTGACTCGTTGCGATAAACGGTCAACTATCTGATTTATAAACTAACATGTGAACATTTCATCAAAACCACTGGACATATCTTTATGGAACTTGCGATAAATTTTTCGTTAGATTCTATCATGATTTGTTTTCATGAGATAAAACCCAGATATGAGTAAATAGTATGCGCTCATACACTTTCGGAAATCCGCGTGCATGAGTGCATTTTCGTCATTCGTTACTAATGATAAAGATCATACAGTTACACTATGATGAGAATGATCACGTAAAGAAATTCTTCGACATCTAAACCTTAATGGGTTACTCTGGTGTTTGAGTTGTTTACTTAATTCGTGAAAACTCGCTATTTTAATTCACTCCGAGTAAATATTCTTTTAATGACTTACTCATTATACGAAAAGGACCCCACCAGTTGTGATCTCTTTTGTTTATGGGACTCTAGTGATGACGTTATCAGCTCGTGGTATAGCTAATGTCATTCACATAGCAACACAATCAAAGGATTTCTTAAATCCACTCATTTGAAATAATGTCAGCTCAATAGTAACGTTACACTGTTACCTGGCACGTTGACACCTCAAACCTTTACACATCCAATATCATTAGTTGGTGAGATATCTTCTTTATTTAGATTATCAACTGCTAATTGGAATGAGTCAACATCCTCTCTAAGAATCCAAAAATGGAGCAAAGATACGAAATCTTAATCCATGTACCTATGAAAAATTTCGAGGACGAAATTTTTTTAAGAAGTGGAGAATGTGACACCTGCTAAAATCCAGAATCTAAAACCTAGTTGTTAGGCTAACCCAACTAGGCTCAATAAGACCCAGTAGAAATTCAAGCTTATTTGAGGCCCAATAAGAATCTAAGCTCGTTAGAGGTCGAAGTTTACACATTTCGAACATCATACTAGCCACCTAGTTTCGTCTAATGACTTGTTACGTGATTCTGAGAATTTGAGAAAAGATACAAAAACGTACGCGATTCAGAAATTTTAAACGTTAAACGCGTCAGACATCGGTTCATAAACGGATATTTGGCACGACGATTGTTTAAGATAACAAAGTATTTATATTATTTGTTGATATTTACTTCGACAGACTATTTAGGGATTTACGCGTGAGCCATACGATGTAAACTTAATCTAGTTATCTATTACTCGGGGTAATTAAACGATATAGATGATTATTTATACTATGTCATTTATTTTAAACCACCAATATTATTATTATTATTATTATTATTATTATTATTATTATCAATCGAGAAATAATAATTTTAATAGAATGAGCGACGTTTAAACGACGAACACGCTAGACACACGGTGCTGGCGCATACCGGCTCGGACAGCGGTCGAGTAGAGAGTTCATAAAATAAATATCTGAATAAAAATTATAATAACGTTTTACATTTCTAATTATATTAAAGAAATAACCCCAGAATTTTAGAATAGATGGAGACTCGAACGGATACGCGGTTCTGCAAAACCAGTATTTTTTTTCCTCTTGAAAACCCCCACCCCATAACCCTAGGTATAAATTCATTGCATTCTCCAATTTTCACCCATTTGCTAGCCTTCACACACTTTTTAGAGAGAGAGAGAGAGTAGAGAGAGACCGAGAGAGAGGGAGAGAGATCGTGAGAGAGGGGGGAGGAGGGTCCGTCCACACCCGGCGACCCCTTCCGGCAGACGACGACGGCTCAGCCACAAAGAGCACGACAGCGGCAGCGGAGCACTCGGCGGCGGACCGTCCTCCGGCGAGTGGCGGCAAGTGGAGATGTTTTTCGGGTAGATCTCGTCGTCCTACTTCTGATGGTGGTGGTGGTTCCCCCTAACTCTCGACGATGGAGGTGTAAACCGTCTCCAAAGGGTGGCGGCGGCGGCTAGGGTTCCGCCACCACAAGGTGCTCCGGCAAGGTTCACAGCTTTCCGGTGAGTTTTCCACCTCGTTTCATGCCATCCAAGTTCAAATATACTCCCATTTAATATTAAAATTTCTGTTGGAGAGGATTTCGACATTTAGAAGCATGTTCCCGACGAGTTCTGGGGACGGGGACGGGGTTCCAACAAGTTCAAAATGATAGATCGGACCTAGAACTCGTAGGTCTGCTCATATTGGTAAGGAAACGCGAGTTCTGGTCACCGCGAACGTTTACTCCGACCAACTCCTTCGTTTTCCGGTGGCATGAGGTAAAATCCCGAGCACGAACTCATTTCTCGTTGTATAAACCCTTTTAATTTTCAGATCCGTCATTGTGCATCGCAGATCTAGAACTATTGGTGGTCTAGAGACTCGGTTAAACATGTTAAACAAAGGTCAAACTGGTCAAACTGGTTAACGGGTTCGCGTATACGAATATAGTGAGTGGAAAGGTAAAATCGCACACTTAACGCCTTACGTTTGATTTTTACGAAAAATAAACGCGTGTGAACGGTTATCTCGTTGAGCCCTAAAATACTTGATGACGACAAATATAATTTCTAAGACGACACTAATATTAGCAATTCGTGTTAACGTATGATTTGGTGATTGAAATCCGTACGAACTAAACGTATAAAATTTTAGCCGATACATATAAACTTGAATGTGTCAACGGTTAAACGAAACTTTTAAAACGATTAAAACCTAATTCGTAAATATATTGTAGAGAAACTTGACATAAACGAGAGTTTGACAAAGAATAATGATTGGTACAAATATATCCTTGTATACATAAATGTATGTAAATATTCACACTTTTTACGAAAACAAACGATTATCATAATAAACGACACTTTGACCCGATCATATCTATATATACACACGAATTATAATTACTACTTTAGTCGTACAAACGTTTACAAAATACGTGTTTTTATATAACCATTGATACTGATTAATTGAGATAACTTGGATAACGACTATATATATATGTACACACACTTACACACGTATGTAGAGATAAATGTATATATATATAAATATAATGTAAACCTACGTTTTGGGGTAAACAAGTGGGCCGTCTATATTTAATGTGCGAAATTGTATATATATGTTTTCGGTCAAGGTTCGAATAAATAAAATATGTTATTTGAATATAATAAAATAAGTATTTTTACTTGTAAATGTTTACATGAAGTCGCACATATCCTAATAAGGAATGTTTATTTGAGAACTATTATACGGTCCAAGATGTTTTGGGATTTTGAAAGCTATATGAATATATTTATATTTATAAATACGTGTATGAATATAAAACAAGTCTTGAAATGATGTTACTAAATCATAGAGTCACATATATTGTTTTAAATGACGCACGAACGTGAATTATCATTACTAATTATACATGCACATAACTATACACGATCGTGTACTCGACAAACTAATATTTTTGTATATAACTATTGAAACATATTCGAGTTGAGAAACCCGACTCGAATTAAACAACTAATATTACCAAATGTTAAACCAACATCGTATACCGAATCGGTAACACCGTTAAGAATCAGCGGAGCTCAACCGCACGCGTGATAACCTGGCATGAGATATATTTATTGTATAATACTAGGATTAGTCCATAAATCTCAATAAGTACCTTCAGGTATCGTAGGATTCGAGTAGGACACAATACCATTACCAACATATCATGTGGACATTGGGTTCTATTGCTACTTAAGGGACGAGACCGCCCCTAACAAATCTCCAGGTGAGTGTCACGACCCCTTTTTACTGTTTTTTTTATATTTGGGGGGAAAAACATGTTAAATTCAAATGGCATGATAACTAGAAAATGAGAAACAAGCATCTGATTCACTTGTGTGCATAAGTTAACACATAAAGGTCCTCGGTATTTCAAACTATAACCATTAGCTATGGACTTAGCCGTAGATCGATATGAATAGTACTATTCGGGTTGACACCCCTAATCATGGTTAGTCGCGCTAACCAAGACCAGCAGGGTCAAATGATTGCATATTAGAACTTGTTGTTTCTCATTGTTTAAATGGACAATGGGCTGGGGCAAAAATCGAGATTTTGTTAAAGGTTTGGTTATAGGCTTATGCATCACATAATTCGTTTGTGCTAGCTAGACATCGATGAACCAACCGCTAACTTATTTTGTTTATCATATGCATAAAGTAAATTTCGAGCAAAGGATTTTGCCAGTGGTATTTTGTCAGTCAATTTTGAGAAACGGGTTTTGCCAATGGTATACGTATAAATGGTTTTGCCAGTAAATTCCGAGCAAATGATTTAGCCAATAGTACCCGTACAAACAGTTTTGTCAATCAATTCGTGCAAACGGTATTTTCCGAAAGATTCCGTATAAATGGTTTTTGCCAATCAATTTCGTACAAATGGTTTTGTTAATGGTATTCATTTAAAACCTATGAACTCACCAACATTGCGTTGACATTTTTGAGCATGTTTTTCAGGTAATACATACGACACGGTTGGAATAGGTTAAACATTTGGATTAAGCCCTTAGAAGACGAAGATGCTTGTTCGTTTAACGTCAAGTCAATTTAGACTTGTATGTCTTTAGGTCTATGTATTCATTTAGTTCCTGTAATGGTGTTCGACACTTTAGAAGTCTTTATTTAGCTTCCGCTGTTGTGTAATGTTACCAATCGTTGCAACCTTAATTTATTTATTTATTTATTAAGTGAATAAATTTGGGGGTGTGACATCACCATCCTTCCGCTCAGCTGACCTGTCAAACACAACACAAGCATTCTCGACTGTGTGATTCACCTTTTTAGGTGATCCACATTTGTTAGCTTTCGGGGTTAGCAAGTTTGAAAATATTTTAAGACTCATTTTCTGAGCCCCAAACCTCATCCTTACCGTTCCCTCAGCACAGTTAATATCTGCCTGTGTAGTAGCTAAGAACGGTCTACCTAAAATAATGTATGATTTTGTGTTCTTGACATAATCCAACACCAAGAAATCCACTGGGTAGTAAAACTCCTTTACCTTGACAATCACAACCTTTACAATCCACCGAGGATGTGTGGGAGTCTGATCAGCCAACACCACAGTGGTGTTAACTCTCTGTAATGGACCAAATTCATGCTGATCATACAGACTCCCTTACATTATGCTCACAGATGCTCCAAGATCTAGTAATGCTCTATCCAGTTTAATTTCACCTATTTGTATTGCAATAATACGTGCCGCTGGATCTTGGAGTTTCGGGGGAAGGGTACCTGTAAACACGACATTCACACTAACACTTAGCTTTACCTGTTCGGGACATTTGTGTCATCGTTTTCGGGTACTCAAACCTTTCAAGCACTCAACACTATCAGGATCTTGTTTAAGCGTATTTAAAAATGGTAAATTGATTTTACGCTTTTCAAACTTTTCCCATCGTTCATCCTGTGTTGGATCATTTTCTTTTAAAATTGGTTTGATTACAGTATCAGGAAACGGGATTTTTACAGGTTTATTCACATTATTATTTTTCAGGTTATTTTGTGAAATAAGATCCTGATTAGGGTCAGACTCAGATTCACTGTACTCCATCGGCTGTAGAAAGAGTGGTGGATCTTGTTCACAAGCAGGATATTCAAATGAAGATTTAAGACTTACAATATTGAGGTTTGCACTGCTTGTGGGTTGGGAACTTGAGGACTGATGTGCACTGCAAGGTTTACCTACTTCTTTGATGATGCTTGCAACAATATCAGTTAAGTGGGCAACTTGATCTATCAAAGCTTGATGAGATTTTGCCTGCCTCTCTTGTTGCTGCACCACTTCTTATACCACTTTGGCCAGCTCCTTCATATCTGACAGGATGACATCCAGTTCAGATTAATAATCGTCTTGTTCAGGTGGCCTGCTCGGGTGGTAGTCTTGATTATACTCTTCCTGATAACTTTGATACTCAGGACCACCACCATGTTGATTGTATCTTGGGCAATCTTGAGCCCAGTGGCCAGTGATGCCACAGTTTTTGCATGGCTCATAGTACTATTGATCATCATGATAATTCCTGTCCATACCGACCTGCACAATTAGCACAACCAAGTAGTTCTGAACGAAAATACACAAATTAAAAATAAAAATAAAATAAGAAAAATCTTTTTGGGTTTTTGTTAAAAATCAAAATCAACTAAACTAGAAAAATCAACTAAACTAAAGCAATAAAACTAAGCGCACCGCTTGCCCGACAACGGCGCCATTTTGATCGCGGTGTCAAGGTCAATCAAAAACATTTATAAAACTACTCCTTAGCTTCCTTACACTGTAGAAAGAGAAGTAGGGTTGTCGAATCCACAGAGAATCAGTGAAAAGTTTAATTGCTTAGTTTAATAAATTATAAGTAAAACATAGAGTAAATAAAGATATAACTCCCTCCAAACTTCAGGTTCTAGGTTTATACAAAATTCAGTCGTTCAATTAGACACCATAGAGACATAGTGTTGGAAAATCAATTAAAACAGTAATTGAAGACAGGCTGTTGTCAGCAACCTATTCAACCAGTTCCGTCACAAACCAGTATAATTCAATCACCCAATATGAATACCAAGTTATCCCCTTTAGTCACCCAACCCTGCTACTAGGTTTTGTCATCAACCGAACAAGATTGTAAACTAGAAACTCAAAGCACACATATAAATTGTTTAAATTAACCAATACATCAATCAATTCGGTTTTTGTCAGAAACTAAACAAATCCAAAATTATAAACAACTAAATAAATCACAAAATCTATACGAACCGTCCGTCGAGAGGAAGCCACAAGTGAAATTAGCCGCCCATAATAAACAAAGAATAAGATATTGGCAGTCGATCTTCGTGTCTGATGACACCTTTGAATTGCAGCCGTCAAAGAGTTTCTGTTCCGTCCCCTATTTGTTTGCGCCCACTGCCCTTCTTTTGAGTTTTTAGCAAAAGTAGTGTGATTGAAAAAACTATTTACCAAATAAGTGTGATTTTAAAAGTATTTATTAAATGAGCATTATTGAAAAAACTATTTACCAAACATGTTTAATTTCTATTTATTATACTTTCTTTTTATTTTTTAACACACCTTTTATATTTTTTTTTATCAATCATTAGATTGTTTTTAATTCACGTGAATTATTTTCAATAACAAAAAAAATTTATCTTCTTTTTAACCACCTATTAATATTTTTAGTTTTCAAAGTGTCATTTATTTAACTATTTTTAAGCCTAAAACATGAACTATAACCATAATCAAAACAAAAATAAAAACCTAAAAATATGGACGATGTATAACGTCATTTGAATATTACCGGCATAATTTTGCAAAAGTATTTAGAGAAAAGATTTAAGGTAATAAAAGAGATACACAAATAAAAACGACATACAATTATTAACGATAAAGATTATAAAAAACAATCAAATAAAAAGAATAATTGGTTAGATTAAAAAAATGAATTTGGATAAGAAATAAGTATAATATGTTGTTTATTTTTTTTTATAGTGGTTTGATTGAAAAATAAAATAAAAAAATGAAGTATAATAGGTATTTTAAAAACAAAAAATAAATAAAAAATTATGATGAGTTGTAACTACACCTTTTTGGTAAATACTTTTTTTCTAATAACACCCATTTAATAAATATTTTTAAAACCATATTTATTAAGTACATATTTTTTTCAATCAAACCAGTTAGGTTAAAAACTCCCCTTCTTTTTATTCTCTCAAGTTCCATCTCCAAAACCTCACGTGTCATCTAAACCGACTTTCTTCGGCCCAATAGAAAAAAAAATACTTCAAGCCCATCTCCAATTTATTACCCTAACACCTTCTTGATTTAGTTACAGCCCACATGAATGAATTAGTTGAGCCCATCTTAATTTTCTTAACTTGCTGTTAGTGGTGCACAAAAAAACCGGTTTTTTTTTCTACCCGGTTCAAACCGAAAAACCGGTTAGGGATAAACCGTTTTGAGACAAACCGGTTCGGGTTACGTTTAAACCGCCGGCTACAAAACGGTTTAAATCATTTTGGAGGCCACCGGGTTGAGGACCGGTTTGTGTGAACCGGTTCGGTAAACCGGTTTTTAAACCGGTTTTGTCGCTGGGCAAAAACTAGCCGTTATTCAACGGCTTTATAACCGTTGGGAGGCTTTTTAGCCGTTTTTTTGGCATTTTTTCACCATTAATTCACTATAAATAGGTGGGGGGTGTTTAGGTTTAATCACACCTCTCTCTACACTCTCTAATCTCTAAAACCGCTCTTTAACCACTCAAAAACGCTCTCTAAACTCTCTCAAAGAAAATAACCATGTCAAGTGTTGGTGGTTCCTCAAACGAAGTTATCGTTGTGGAAAATCGACTAACAACGAGAAATCCGGCAATTTGGTGCAATTACGATTTATGTTTGTTGTCAAACGGGAAGGAACGTGCTCGGTGCAAGATGTGTGGTGCTTTTTTGGGGAAAGAATCAAACACTAGTTTGAAAACGCATATGGAAAAATCTTGCCCGTCCTTGAAGGGAATTCCAAGTGAAGGTCAAGCCTCGATGACAAGCGAAGGAGGAATTTGGAACTTTGATCCAAATATTGTTCGAGATCGAATGGAGAGGTTAGTGATTCAAGAAGGATTTCCGTTCAACCATTTTGACAATTCGCGCTTGACAAGGATGATTCAAGAGACACTCCAACCACGTTATCATCAAGTAAGTCGCATCACCCTTAGACGAGATTGTATAAAAATGTGGAAAAAAGCAAAAAAAGAATTAATTTTGGGATTTGAAAATTTGGAAACCGGTGTAAACTTAACCACCGATGTTTGGTCGGCTCCACATGGTATACCAGATTCGTACCTTTGCGTTACCGCGCATTGGGTTGATCCCAAAACGTGACAAATGATGAAGCGCACAATCGCGTTTGACTTGTTTGAATATCCACACACCGGCGACAAAGAGAAACTTTAGAAATATTTCATGAAATGCTTGCCTCAAAACCTCGTCGTAAAATTCTAAAGTTTCCGTCTACGAGTTGGGACATTTTAAAAAACGTAACCGAATTTCTTGAAGTTTTTAAAACCGCCACCACTTTTTTAACCGGTGTTTATTATCCCACAAGTCCATTAACTCTAAAACAAATATATTTAATGGCTAACAAGTTATATGAACTTGAAAATAAAAGCACTCTTTTTACAAAAATGATAGAACCGATGAAAGAAAAATTAGTAAAATATTTTAAAGAAATGCCTCCCGTTATAACTTGTGCCGCCGCGTTAAACCCTACCATAAATGTTTTCGGGGTTGAAACGTTGATTGATAGAATTACTTACACTTTGAATTTGGATAGTGAAGACATCAATTTTGCACAAGGCACAAAAACATATTTTAACAAATGTTTACAAGATTTATTTGATGTTTATTTACATAAATATGGTACAACTCCGACTCAACATGATACAATGGGTACATCATCAAGTGGTAGCTCGAGAGATGTTAATTTGAGTTTATTAAACGGGCTCGAGGTACCACTCCGAGTAGCGAACTCGGAAGGTATATTGGCACAAATTTTTAGCGTTTATGCCTCCTACCGTTTTTTAGGAGTTTGATATTTTGTCTTGGTGGAAAAAAAACGAAGCTTCGTTTCCGATTCTTTCCGCCATGGCCCGTGATGTACTAACCGTTCAAGCTTCCACGGTAGCTTCGGAATCTGCGTTTTCTTTTAGTGGCAGGGTCTTATCGATACGAAGGACTAGACTCACCCCCCTGGCGATGGAAATGTGCATTTGCTTGAAGTACCATTTGGATACGATGGATAGGATACAAGACCAAACTTCTCTCGAAGACGAAATTCAAGCCGAAGAAATCATACACAACAACGAGGTTGATCTTGGAATATCCGAACCAGCCACCGATGAAGAACTAGCCAAAGATGCAAGGCTACGAAGCTCCAGTTCCGAAGACAACGCACAAGAATAATCAATCAATATTCCAAAAAATAAAAATATATATTGTCATTTGTAATATTTTATAATTTTATCTTGTCAAGTTTTTTAATTTCCGAACTTTCCAAATATTAATAAACGTTGCACTTTATGTTTTATATTTGTTATATATATATATATATATTTATTTATTAAAAATATCGAATTTATTTGAATTTATGCGATTTTTTTAATTAAAACCAGTTTAACACACAAACCGGTTTCAACCCAACCCTAACCGGTTTAATAGGTTAGGGATTTCCTTGCCTACAAACCGGGTTAACCCGAACCGGTTTAGGGCCAAACCGGTTTTGACTTTCCGTTGACCAAACCGGTTCGGGTCAAGTTCGAACCGGTTCGAGTTAAAAACCGTTTTATGCCCCTCTACTTGCTGTAGTTCATTCATATTTGAATTTACATGACTTCATTCTTGCATTTGGGTGACCTGTACAAATTAATTCAACCAAGTCAAAGGAATATTAAATCTATTTCTATGTCATATATGCAATCATATTTATATTTGAGTTCCATAATTAACGTGAATTTCATGTTTACCATTTTGAAATAGAATATCTACTAACAATTAAAAAATTCAAGTTAAATTATATTAATATAATTATTGTTTGATCATTTTCTCATTTAGTTTAAATAACTTGTATTGTTTTTAACTTATTATATATAAAAATCTCTAAACTATAAAAACAAGTCAAACTAAATTATTTCACACATTATTTAGGTTAAAAACTTATGATTATATACAATTATCACGGGTAAATCAACCACTTATCAGTGTGCTTCATCCATTCTAGCAGCTTCCTTTCCTTGAATGATAAGGTCTAAGGGTTTAAAGTTTAAATTTCTTACAAGTGATGATAAGGATGATAAAAGTTTCAAGGCATAAGGATGAAAAGGTTTAAGGACTTTAATAAGATTACGTGTAAGAATCAAGTAAGAGGTTTAGACATGTGTACCAAATTGTAGTAAACAATGAATGATGTTTAGATTGCATTCATTTGGGACATAACCCAATGGATGCTATAACAAATCAAGGTGATTTAAGTTTATATACTTTCAAGAAGATATGCTTTAGCCTATAGGTGAACACTCACTTCGGGAATTCCCACGAAAGCATATGGATCCTTAGGTTGATTTGGATTTATATGAAATATTTTCCTAGACAGAAGAACCAAAGTACATGCATTCACCCTTCCGGATTGCACATGTTCTTTACTAGTTTTCAGAATCCAAAACTTTGACGGGATTTTATTATTTTAAAAGACATTAGATATGAAAGTGTATAAAGTCTTATATATGAATAAGTTTATGGTAAAGCTTAGGATGACATTTATTAAAATTAAAAGGTAACATGTGGACTAATCAAACATTGTGAAAATAAGGTATTACATAGCAATTGTATAAACATGTAAGTTATCAAGTAACGTAGCACCTAAAATAACATGTATTGTATCTTGCAATGTAATACCTAAGATAACATGTGTAATATCCAGGAGTTTTTGACATATCTTTTCCTAAACCCTTGCACGTATTTTTAATTCAAAACTTGAAATTGTTATCAAAACTATTTTCTTGAATAATAAATATCGATTTAATGGATATATATTTAAGAAAAATTTAATACTTGAGAAACATATTTATATATATTTATTTAAGAGTATATAACTTATAAATAAACTATACTAAATTCTTAAAAACTTTATGGAAATTTTAATTAGAGAAATAAAATAATTTATAAACTTATTCTAAAATACTTAAACATGTAAATCATAAATATTAGAAATTATTTTATAAATGTATAAAATAATAAAAGGAAATAAAACTTATAAAACTTATTTAGTTTTTTTATAAAAATAAAACATATTTGTTTTTATAAAAAGTCCAGGGACTAAAACTGCTATTTTTGAAACTTATTTTAAACTCAAACCTATGTTTACACATAAAATGATAACACTCTTAAACTTCAGGGACTGGTTGTGTAATTCGACCAAACACCCAGAACCCAATCCAGTCGCGGGTTCGACTCCCACCCAAGCCCGGTTCCACCTCCAATTTATTAAAAAAAAACGTAAACGACCAAATTCAATGAACCTCGAGCTTCGACTCGAGCGTGCGACCCAAACCCAAGATATTCAATGCACAAATTCAATGCCAAACGCTCGCGTGACTCGAATTTGAACTCGTTCTTTCCACCCGTAAACTCCCCACCGGTTCAAGCCTTTAAGACTGAAATTGGTTATAAATACCAACCCATTAACACTAGCGACATCACCCTCTAACTACACACACTCTCAATTTGGTCATTCGTCATCTACACTGCTCGATTTAATCTGTGGACAGTCGCACCAAAGCGTGAACCCGTTCTTGTCACACCCCAACCAGCGGCGGATTATACGTCGGGGCGGACGCGGTTGTTCAATAGCACAAGGTTGACTATTAAAGTTTAAATAGTTTTATTAAATAACTTCAAGGTTCCAATACAAGGAATAAATCAACTACATAGCAAGAATACAAGTCTAATTGATTAAGCATTCTAGGTCCAAGCATCCTATGTGATCACGATAAAGTCTCATGTTGTAGAACCTGAAACATGTGAAAGAATCTGTCAACTACAAAATAGTTGGTGAGATACAAAGGTTTTGACACAGTTTAACAAGTATTTGAAAAGAATTACAATTCACTATGATTTATGCATTCTATAATGTAAGTATGAGAAACAAGCATGTTAGACATTGTGCATATCAACCCTCCAACCAAGTTTAGGCATAACCCGCAGGTTACCCTTATAAGTCTCAAGTTTAAAGTTTAATTCAGTAACAATCACCAAGGGCTCCCCCCCGAAGGGGTCAATCAATCAAGGTGGATTGGTCAAATACAATAGATCTATCATTGTTACTATAGGCTTGATCAAAGTTAATGAATATGTTAGTTTTAAGTTTAATCTAAGCATACAAGTCTCAAGTTTAACATAACAATAAACACGTAGTCATAGTTGTACAAGAATTGTATAAGTTTAAGAATTTTGAACATGTTTCACCCCAAAAGCATAGAAAGGAAAAAAGGGGCTAAGTATACTCACTTGGATTGATGAAGAGTATCCGATAAGAGTAAGTTTGCAAGACTTTGAGGGAGAATATCCTCACAGTAAGCCTAAGAATATAAGTCTAAAGTTTTAAGTAAAAAGTCTAAGACAAAGGATCTAGGATTCGAGATTAACTAGGGTTCCAAAGGGAAATGGAATTGATTATGTTTATGAAGTTTAAATTAAGTTTGTAATAAGGATTTTGAATGATTCAAACAAGGCTTGGTTTTCAAGACTTAATAAGTTCATAGTTTAAAATAATTATTGTTTTAAAATAATTATTTGAGATAAGGATTAAACATATATAATAATTATTTCAAGAGTAAAATAATTATTACTTACAAGTATTTAAAGACTAAGTAGTGATTTAGGATTGATAGTAGTTATTTAAAGTGTAAATAATTTATATCTATAAGAATAAACAATATAAATCATTTAGGTTTTCAAGTATTAAATATTTATTTTATAAATTACCTTGTAATAAATAATGTTTATAAGTCTAACTAAATGTTAAGTCTCTTATAAGTTTATAAAAAAAGAATAGAATTTCTTATAAAGTTTGCATATTGACTATTAGTTTATGGGTGTTTAAGAAATAACCAAGGTATAAAATTTACATGACCAAATAGATTGTTGTTTACGTATGAAATACAAGTTTTTATTTTATAAGGTTTATAAGTTTGTACATAAAAATGAATAAGGTATATTTATTTTCTCGTGTTTTAAATTTATATAAACAAATGGATTTCTTGTTTATATGAAATATAAAATGTATAAGTTTAACATTTATTAAATTAAAGTTTCAAACAAAATAAGTTTATTATATAAAAAAAAGAATAAGAACTTAAGTCTCGAATTTTATAAAAACGATTTCTATTGAATGTCCAAGTTTTATAAACTTTAGAAGTATTCTTTTAAATGTTTAAAACTATTTTTAAATAAGTTTATTATCATAAGTTTTAATCAAGTTTAATTAAATAAAATGTTTCCAGAAAATAAAAGTGTAAATATAACTCATATTCAAGTTTATAAAAGTATAATAGATTTTATAAAATTTATTAGGAATATTAAATCTATTTGGAAACTATTAAAAAAAAATAATATAGTGAAAACAGGGGCTAACCGGATCGAACCCGGCCCCCTGCCCGGGTCTCACTTGCACACGCGCATACTAACCACCCGACTACGGGGTTCGTTAGTGTAATACCCGGAAAATTTATTTGATAAACAACATTTCAAATCGTCCCTGTTCCCCCGTATGAACCCTAGATCAAAAACCCGTAAATACACATCGATTTGCCATCTGTTAATGGAATAAAACAGAGGGATTTTGATCTATACACGATTGCGAGCCTTTTGGCTTTAGATTTTACCTGAAATGATATCGAAATGAGGGAGATTGAGTTCGAGTTCTGGTTCGGCAGCCGCAGCTTCAATCGGCCAAATGCAGGAGTTAATCGGAGAAATTGAGAGTGAAGGAAGTTGTGGTGTGATGTTACTGAAGATTCTAATCGATATTTATAGTCGATTTCACGAGTTAAAGCCGGATTAGGTGGGGCGATTACGGTTGAGTTCACACGGATCGAATGCTTAATGGCGCATGGTTATAGCTGGAATTGAACATTGAATGTTGTCTGGCATGGGTCGCATGCGAGAGGCGAGACCCGAGGTGCACTGCATTTGGACGGAAATCGCGATTTGGGATAAAACGGCTCGAAGCCGGGTGTGGCGGGTTTCGAACCTGGGACCGATTTCAGTTCTGGAAGTTCGGGATAAATACACAACAGGTCCCTGAACTTCCAAACTATTTTCATCTCATGTTTAGAATTAATATTTAGTTTAAACCAGTTTCGAAAGTGCCCGTTTTAGTCCCTGAAGTTTTTATAAAATAATTAAAAGTTTAATAAGTTTTCTCAATGAGTTCAATCATTTTTATAAAATGATTCACATGATTATTTGTTTATAAGTTTAAGAAATTAAAAGGAGTTGATATCATTTACCTAATTATAAACTTATAAAGTTTTATAAATATATATATATATATGTATACATATAATTATACTTTTAAACAACTCTCACTTATATATATATACATATATATGTTTCAAGTATAAAAATTAATTTAAAATGAATAGTTTTAATACGATTTTCGAGTTTTAATTTACCAACACGTGCTAGGGTTTAAGAAAGGATATGTCGTAAAAATCTCGGATAATACAGTCTCCCCTACTTTAGGAAATTTCGTCCCGAAATTAAAGTAGAAGGCATTCGTTTCCAAGATTTAAGTTTAGGATATGTGTAAGGATAAAGAGGAAAGTACTTTACGTTCCCAAGTAAACTACGGGTTACGTTTAGAATCCTAACTGGAATTACAGGAATAAGATTATGCTCAAGTTTCTAAGTTTTCAAAGTCTGGGGTTGTCTACAGTTTCTCTACGAAACATATAGTTTCATTGAAATATAGGAAGATTCGTTTTCAGAATTTTATTTGAGAGAATAGTTGATGAACTTCCATTCAAGATTTAAAATAGGATGCATCACTCGAGATGGATTTGATGATATTTTAATGATTTTGAGTTTGTAGACTAATACTTCTAGGGATTGCTACAGTACCTAAGTTCCGTGGCTACCTTTTTCGATAAGTCTTAGATCATAGCACACGACAGAGTTTACTATGTCTTCCCATACGCTGATTTTCATACTTACGTGTGCACCCGCAAGCATTTAAATCGTCGTATAGTCTGCATAGGTCCTTCCGTTTGGGTGCGGATCAAGAAAGAGTACAAGAATTTGTTTACACACGACTAAAGTTTCCACATAAGAGTGATCATTGATTAACGAGTCCCTCAGAGAGAAACGTCATTCAATGATTAAAGAGAAAGAATGTGACAAGATTTAGAGTTTCAAAGTTTCCTCGTGATTGAATAAGAATACCTCAATCATTGAGTAGTTTAAAGTCTTTACACTTTCCTCGTGTTTGATCAAGAATACATCAAACCTTGAGTAGTTTAAAAGTCTTATACGTTCATCATGTTTGAATAAGCATACGTCAAACATGGAGTAGTTTAAAGTCTTTACGTTCATCATGTTTGAACAAGAATACGTCAAACATGGAGTAGCTCAAATTGTGTCTGAACAAGAATACGTCAAACATAGAATAGTTTAAATTGCGTTTGAACAAGAATATGTCAAACATCGGATAATTTAAAGTCTCTTAGTTTAGCCTTAGTGTATAGAAGTATACGATTACGCTTTGAGTATAAAGTGGTTATCTAAATACTCTAGTATTTATGAGAGGTGTGGAACAACGTTTGGAACAGGACTAACCGTTATACGCTTTCTCACGAAAGATTCGAGTTGCTCAGAAGGTTAGGTGGATCCCGATGTTTGGTTTAGGTAGGAGTCACTCTACTAAAGAGAGCAATGTCCTCCTTCATAATTGTTTCTAGTATAAAGAATGAAGTTTTCTCGTGTATTCGAAGTGAACGTTTATCAAGTCTTACAAGGTTTTGTTAGGACGAACACAAAAAGTTTCCTAGACTAAGAATCCAAGTATGAATTTGAAAGTAAGATAAGTTAGTTGATCTCAAGTTTCAATATTAAGCCTTATATGATCCTTTATTGGACATGTTTAGTTTTCAAGAATACGGGTTTGAGTATTTGTATAAGTTTTTGCATGACTCAAAAGTCTCTGACCTCATAGTTGTGTATACGAAGTTTAATGTTTTTAATAACGTGCTTCCAAGCCTTTAATTCTTGTCGTGATCTATAGCAAGACTTTTACGTGACAGGAGTTGGATGAGGAAAGTCTCCTAGCATAGGGTAACGGGAAAGTTTTGATAATAATAGTATGTTTACAAATTTATCTTGTTTCATAAAAAAATACGTAGCTTTCTTTTATATAGTGTATACTAAGATGTTCAAGAATAATGAGTTAAACAACGATGAGTAGTATAAGTAGGACTTACAAAGAGGTATGTATGATTGTCAAACAAAAAGTTGGTCAAGTTTAGAAGTGTGAAGTCTATATAAGAGGTAAGGATCATAGTTGATTACGGCAGTGGTTCGTAAGTCGAGTTGTTTTAAAAGAGTGCTTACGAATTAGAAGGTTTGTTCAAAGTTTATTCTTCAAGTATGCGTGTGTCACTTAGGATTTTTATAGTTTAATGCAACGTTGTTAATTATCTCAAGTACTAACGTGAGCTGCTCTTGAAGAAGGTGTATGGGTAAGAGGGTTAAGTTTGTAATGATGAAAGACGTGTCAAATTAGCAAGTGATAACAAGATGAAATTTCAAAATAACTTTCATTAGATGTTTCAAAATTTGGGCTTCTAGCCCTTACATAAGACAAAATTTAAAATTCAAGAGAAATAGAGGCTTCACGCACGCCTTAGGTAACTCTCCACTAAGAAGCAGACAAGTACTACCACAAGGACTGCTAGGGTTACTCGGATGGCAAACCTAGCCTCCGCTCTAGTGGTTTCGGTTCGGTGCTCGAGGATTTCTCTGTCTTCTTCCAAGGTTACGATCTTTTCTTCCTGGATCCAGATTTGATTGGCCAGGTCGTCGATCCTTTGGTTTAACAGGTCGTGCCGTGCCCTATGTTCCATCTCCCTCCTCATAAATTCCTCGGTTTCCATGAACCTAGGAATGTTAGGTACCGGGATTCCCATTGCCACGGCAGGTACTCCGGCATGCCTAGCCCTTAGGGTAGGGGTAGGTGCTAGGTACGGGTCCCTTGGTGGTGATGAGAACCGGTGGTGAAGATGAGGTGCTTGATAAGGATTCCTCGGTGGTGATGTCCTAGGGTTTCTGATCCAATTGGTGTTGAGTTCAGCTCTTGCCCTAGCATTAGGGTAGGGACTTGGCTGGTACACCGGTGACTCGCTGCTCTCTTCGCGGTTGGACTCCCCTCTTGGGCGGTACACTGGCGAAGAGTGTGAGTGTGACTCCATTACCTAGCAAGAGAAGAGTATAGGAAGAAGTTTGTAAGTAAATTGATTAAATGCGTTCAAAAAGATTTTTATTCATAATACTGAGTCATCACAGTACTATTTAAAACGGTTTTTGGCTTGAAGTTGATGGGCTAACGAAGAGAATTCCCGGAAGAAGGGGTGGGTCACGAGGACTCACTTATGTACCCTATTTCCCTAGCCAGAATTTCCTCGTGAGTCTACAACTTTTTAGTTATTGACACCGATGTTTGGGTTTATGGTACTATGTCGAGGTTCATTGTAGGCTTAGAGTCTTAAACGTGGAGTTCATCCATTCCTTAGCAGGCTTCTTCTCTTGCGGGGAAAACAATCAGGTTACTAATCCCTTTGTTAATGTACTTTAGATTTAAAAGACGTTAAGTTTTGTTTACAAGAAACGGTGATGCGTAAGTTTTGAAATTTGTATGAAAGTTTTGAGATGTAAGAGTGTGACATAGTTTGAGTAAATCATCAAATGAAGTTTTGAGTGATAAAATGAAAGCACAAGGGTTTCCCCTTAAGTGTCAAATTTATAAAATAATGAAGTTTGTAAAAGGACTTGTAGGGAAATACATAGTTTTAATGGGCTGTTATTTCAAGGATCATGAATTTTAAGGATGTATGAAAACTTTGAGATGTATAAAAGTGTAACAAAAGTTTTGAGTTAATTATCAAATGAAACTTGGTCAAGTGCTAAGAAGGTAAGGTAAAAATGCAAGGGTTACCTCTTAGGTGTCATATTTATAAAATAATGAAGTTTTGTAGAAGAATTTGTAGGGTAATACATAGTTTTAAGGGTTATATTACAACGATCATGAAGTTTATTGGGTAGTATCTAATATAAGTTTATGTATGTAGTTTTTAGGTATATTCTCGTAAGAATTTCTCCTTGAAGGTAACTCTTTCAGGTCATGACGAGTAAGCATTCTGTCATGTGACCATTCTTGAAGAGACGAAGCATAAGAATCATAGAGTAAAGGTTACAGAGGAAAGTTTTTGAATCACGAATTTATGAAACGTAAAGTATTTTGAGATGATACTCATTTAGTGCATATCACTAAGTAAGTACTTTGAAATATCAAGAGAGATCTAAGCTCACTAATGTTTAGAGAAGTCATGCATTCCTATAAGTGGATACTCATCCCAAGAATTCCCAGGAAAGCATATGGGTCCAACGGTTGATTTGGATTTATACGAAATGCTTTCCTTGACAGAATTTCCCAGAATATAGGTATCTACCCTTCCGGTCCGCACAAGTTCTCACACATTATATAGAACTTAAATACTTTTGACGAGAGTTTAGTGGTGGATTAGGCTTGAAGCCTAAGAACGTGTCCTCGATGTAGTAGACTTCTTGTAGCACGTAGGTAAGTAGGAACGTAGAATCTCCAAGCGTTCATATATAAGATTTAAGAATAGAATGAGGAGAGAATTCCTAGTAAAGGACATGAGAAAACTCATGTTTGGGTCTCCTAAGTTATAGTCTAGGTCATGTGTCTAATAACCTAATTCCCTATAACCAAGGCCCTGATACCAATCTGTCACACCCCAACCGACGGCGGATTATACGTCGGGGTGGATGCGGTTGTTCAATAGCACAAGGTTGACTATTAAAGTTTAAATAGTTTTATTAAATAACTTCAAGGTTCCAATACAAGGAATAAATCAACTACATAGCAAGAATACAAGTCTAATTGATTAAGCATTCTAGGTCCAAGCATCCTATGTGATCACGATAAAGTCTCATGTTGTAGAACCTGAAACATGTGAAAGAATCTGTCAACTACAAAATAGTTGATGAGATACAAATGTTTTGACACAGTTTAACAAGTATTTGAAAAGAATTACAATTCACTATGATTTATGCATTCTATAATGTAAGTATGAGAAACAAGCATGTTAGACATTATGCATATCAACCCTCCAACCAAGTTTAGTCATAACCCGCAGGTTACCCTTATAAGTCTCAAGTTTAAAGTTTAATTCAGTAACAATCACCAAGGGCTCCCCCCCGAAAGGGTCAATCAATAAAGGTGGATTGGTCAAATACAATAGATCTATCATTGTTACTATAGGCTTGATCAAAGTTAATGAATATGCTAGTTTTAAGTTTAATCTAAGCATACAAGTCTCAAGTTTAACATACGAATAAACACGTAGTCATAGTTGTACAAGAATTGTATAAGTTTAAGAATTTTGAACATGTTTCACCCCAAAAGCATAGAAAGGAAAAATGGGCTAAGTATACTCACTTGGATTGATGAAGAGTATCCGATAAGAGTAAGTTTGCAAGACTTTGAGGGATAATATCCTCACAGTAAGCCTAAGAATATAAGTCTAAAGTTTTAAGTAAAAAGTCTAAGACAAAGGATCTAGGATTCGAGATTAACTAGGGTTCCAAAGGGAAATGGAATTGATTATGTTTATGAAGTTTAAATTAAGTTTGTAATAAGGATTTTGAATGATTCAAACAAGGCTTGGTTTTCAAGACTTAATAAGTTCATAGTTTAAAATAATTATTGTTTTAAAATAATTATTTGAGATAAGGATTAAATATATATAATAATTATTTCAAGAGTAAAATAATTATTACTTACAAGTATTTAAAGACTAAGGAGTGATTTAGGATTGATAGTAGTTATTTAAAGTGTAAATAATTTATATCTATAAGAATAAACAATATAAATCATTTAGGTTTTCAAGTATTAAACATTTATTTTATAAATTACCTTGTAATAAATAATGTTTATAAGTCTAACTAAATGTTAAGTCTCTTATAAGTTTATAAAAAAAGAATAGAATTTCTTATAAAGTTTGCATATTGACTATTAGTTTATGGGTGTTTAAGAAATAACCAAGGTATAAAATTTACATGACCAAATAGATTGTTGTTTACGTATGAAATACAAGTTTTTGTTTTATAAGGTTTATAAGTTTGTACATAAAAATGAATAAGGTATATTTATTTTCTCGTGTTTTAAATTTATATAAACAAATGGATTTCTTGTTTATATGAAATATAAAATGTATAAGTTTAACATTTATTAAATTAAAGTTTCAAACAAAATAAGTTTATTATATAAAAAAAAGAATAAGAACTTAAGTCTCGAATTTTATAAAAACGATTTCTATTGAATGTCCAAGTTTTATAAACTTTAGAAGTATTCTTTTAAATGTTTAAAACTATTTTTAAATAAGTTTATTATCATAAGTTTTAATCAAGTTTAATTAAATAAAATATTTCCATAAAATAAAAGTGTAAATATAACTCATATTCAAGTTTATAAAAGTATAACAGATTTTATAAAATTTATTAGGAATATTAAATCTATTTGGAAACTGCTAAAAAAAATAATATAGTGAAAACAGGGGCTAACCGGATCGAACCCGGCCCCCTGCCCGGGTCTCACTTGCACGCACGCATACTAACCACCCGACTACGGGCTTCGTTAGTGTAATACCCGGAAAATTTATTTGATAAACAACATTTCAAATCGTCCCTGTTCCCCCGTATGAACCCTAGATCAAAAACCCGTAAATACACATCGATTTGCCCTCTGTTAATGGAATAAAACAGAGGGCTTTTGATCTATACACGATTGCGAGCCTTTTGGCTTTAGATTTTACCTGAAATGATATCGAAATGAGGGAGATTGAGTTCGAGTTCTGGTTCGGCTATCGCAGCTTCAATCGGCCAAATGCAGGAGTTAATCGGAGAAATTAAGAGTGAAGGAAGTTGTGGTGTGATGTTACTGAAGATTCTAATCGATATTTATAGCCGATTTCGCGAGTTAAAGCCGGATTAGGTGGGGCGATTACGGTTGAGTCCACGCGGATCGAATGCTTAATGGCGCATGGTTATAGCTGGAATTGAACATTGAATGTTGTTTGGCATGGGTCGCATGCGAGAGGAGAGACCCGAGGTGCACTGCATTTGGACGGAAATCACGATTTGGGATAAAACGGCTCGAAGCCGGGTGTGGCGGGTTTCGAACCTGGGACCGATTTCGGTTCTGGAAGTTCGGGATAAATACACAACAGGTCCCTGAACTTCCAAACTATTATCATCTCATGTTTAGAATTAATATTTAGTTTAAACCAGTTTCGAAAGTGCCTGTTTTAGTCCCTGAAGTTTTTATAAAATAATTAAAAGTTTAATAAGTTTTCTCAATGAGTTCAATCATTTTTATAAAATGATTCACATGATTATTTGTTTATAAGTTTAAGAAATTAAAAGGAGTTGATATCATTTACCTAATTATAAACTTATAAAGTTTTATAAATATATATATATGTATACATATAATTATACTTTTAAACAACTCTCACTTATATATATATATATATATATATATATACATATATATGTTTCAAGTATAAAAATTAATTTAAAATGAATAGTTTTAATACAATTTTCGAGTTTTAATTTACCAACACGTGCCGGGGTTTAAGAAAGGATATGTCAAAAATCTCGGATATTATAGTTTTCACTCATTTCGACTTCGTTTCAGGTAATTCGACTGGGCATCTACTTCGTTTTCATCCCTTAATCAAAAGCCCTCTGTCAATTTGTAATGACGGAGGGTTAATCGATACGTATGTCAATCGATACGTATTTCAGGGTTTTGATTCTAGGGTTCATAAGGAAAATGGGGGCGATTTGAGAATCTCTTTATGTATTTTCTTTTCCAGGTTTAAACCTATCGAGGCCCGTAACCGGGTGGTTAAGCGTGTGTGTGTGACTCGGGTGGCTCGGGTTCGAATCCAGCCAACCCGAGTTTTGCCCTTTTTATTTTTTTAGCCTTTTTAAAACAGTTTTAAACTTTTAATAATTTTTATAAATTGTGTTATACATTTATAAACTTGAATCCAATTTTTATTTATACTTTTACATTCCAGAAACATTTTATTTATTTAAACTTAATTAAAACTTATAAAAAGTTAATTCTTTAAAAATAGTTTTAAATACTTAAAAACCGTAAAAAATATATATACTTTTAAACTTTTGTAAAACTTATATTTATACGGAAACTATTTATTGTAAACTTAATTTATTTTCTGAATTAAAGAAGTTCTTAATTCTCTAATTTAAATTTATCAACTTTTAAAACTTATAAATAACCGAAGACTTATAAACTTCGGTATTTTATAAAATTTGTATCTATTTAATCCAAGACCTATTTGTTTATTTAGTGAAACTAAAACAGAAAATAAGTATACAATTATAAAAATAGAAACTTTAATTTATTTAATTTCAAACTTATACATTTTATAAAGCTTACAATTTATATAAGCATAAGCTTATTTGCTTATATAAATTTAAAACAAGAGAAATAAATACATTTTATTTATTTTCCAAATGATTATAAACTTATAATTTTTATAAAAAAATATAAAATAAGAAACTTTATGTAAGACATATATAAACTTATATTTTTATTTAAACTTTAAACTTATAATTAAGACATAAACTTTATGAGAAAATTCTATTTAAACGTTTTACACATTTAAAAGTACTTATTAATTATTTAAACTTATAAACATTATTTATTTATACTTTAATTGGTAAAGTAAATGTTTAATACATAAATTCCTTAATAATCTTAAATGATTTATATTGCTAAGATAAAATAAATTTTCTTGTAAATAATTATATACTCTTTAAATGATTATTATTTATCCCTAATAATTATTTTAATCTTGAAATAATTATTATCATTTATGATTTAAATAATTAATATTTACTTTTAGAAATTATTTACTCTCTAAATACTTATTATCTACCCTTGATAATTATTTATCCTTTAGATGATTATTATAAATCATAAACCATAATTTATACATTAAATAATTAATGTTAAACTTCAATAATTATTTAGTCCCACACTTAACTATCTTAGATTATTATAACTTAACTTGTGCAATTGATAATTATAAAGACTTTTAGATAACTGTTTTAATTATTCTAAACTATAAACTTATTTAACTTAGATATTCAAGTTTTGTGCTATTCATTTAAAAACCCTATATTAAAAATTGATTTAAACTTTATAAAAACAAACCATTCCCGTCTCCCATTTGGAACCCTAGTTAATCTTAAAATCCTAGTTCCTTTGCCATAAACCTGTAGGACCAAACTTGAAACTTCTAGACTTGTGTTCTTAGGCTTCTTGTGAGGAGATTCTTCCTCAAAGTCTTGCCATACTTAATCTTGTTGGGCACTCCTTCACCAATCCAAGTGAGTATACTTAGCCCCTTTTCGTTTTACATTCTTTATAAACTTGGGGTGAAACATGTATAAAAACTTATACAATTCTTGTATAACTATGCCTATATGCTTATTCTTGTGTTATTATACTTGAGACTTGCATGCTTAAATTAAACTTAAAACTAGCATATCCATTAACTTTAATCAAGCCTATAATAACAATGATAGATCTATTGTATTTGACCAATCCACCTTGATTGATTGACCATTCAGGGGGAGCCCATAGTGATTGTTACTAAACTTAAACTTTAAACTTTTAAGGGTATCCTTCGGGTTATGCCTAAACTTGGTTGGAGGATTGATATGCACAATGGTTAACATGTTTTGTTCTCACACTTATACTATAGAATGCATGTCATGGTGAATTGTAAACTTTTCAAAGACTTTATTAAACTATGATAAAACATTTGTATCTCACCAACTATTTTTAGTTGACAGTTTACTCAACATGTTTCAGGGTTACCAGTATGAAGCCTTAATTGTGATCACATAGGATGCTTTGGACCAAGAATACTTATCAACTTAAACTTGTATTCTTGTTGTATTCTATTCATTCTTTGTATTGAACCTTTGAAATTATTAATGGAATATTTAAACTTTAATAGTCAACCTTGTGCATTTGAATAACTGTGTCCGCCCCGACGTATAATCCGTCTTCGGTTGGGGTGTGACAACATGTAGGATAATCACACAAGGGTATCCTAAGGTCATAGACTAGGTAATTGGTTTCTAATAACCTAATTCCCTATAACTATGACTCTGATACCAATCTGTCAGGGCTGACGTGGTTGTTCATAAGCACATGATCATATATTAAATGAGTGATAATATTTATTTATCATAATTAAAAGCATCCGTTACAAAAGTAATAGAAGACAAAGTGTTCATAACGTAAACATAAATTAACTTCATTATTGCTAGGTCCAAAGTCCTAAGTGTTCAACACAGTCCTCAAACAGGTGAACCTGAAACATGTACGTAAATGTCAACTACAAGTAGTTGGTGCGAAACATTGGTTTTGACACCAAACAAAGTTAAGTATAGGTTAACAATTCAATATGTTCAAAGCGTGTCTAAAGCATGAATGTGAAAACATACAATGTTCCAAGCGTACAATCAAGCCATGTTTATATGTATGCACAATCCCCCGGATTGCGTGAAGTTCCAAATGTAAACACTAACCCGCCAAGGTTCGTGTTAAGTAATGAATCAGGATTCCCGTATAAATGAATCATAAAAGGTACTACCTTAGGCTTGTCACACAAGTTAATGATTGTACTAACATGAACACACGTTATGGTCACCAAGGAGTTTATGACATAAAGCATGAATACAAAAGCATAAGAACAAATGTATTGAATTGTGTATGAAATATAGTTGTAGACATGTTTCACCCCAAAAGTCTAAAAACGTAAAAATGGGCTATGTAAACTCACTTGTATCGAAGTTAGTAATGATAAGATTTGATAAGGATGTATAGGCTTCATGAGAGTTTCCTCACAATCAACATACATAGTAATTGTATTCTAAACTCAACGTATGTTGAATGGAAATAAGAGAAATCTTAAGATTTTAGGGTTATGTAGGGTTTGGCACTTGGACATGGGATTGCATAGGTTTGTAGGAAAAATATGTATATATTCATGATGATAAGATAATACCCATTTAAGTTAATTAGGACTCCAAATTAATTATATGGTATTTATAAAATATTATGTTTGGACTTATCTATATCATTATTCTAAGATAAGATAATTTAATAAATAATTTACGAAGTAGATACATGTTTAAATATTAATACAATTGGATTTATCTAAAAATATTTAATAAGTAAATCATGGAATAAAAAGGTTTAAAAATTGTTTTATATAGATAAGATGATTAACTAATTAAAATAATTAATTAAACTATTTACATAAACCCATTTACTTAAATGATTTGTAAAAACGGTAATTAAATAAATATAGGCTTTAAATGTAGTTAATTGAACTTAATTATTTATGTAAAATAATTATTTATAGATTTAAAATATTTTAAGTAATTATTCTTTTTAAAATAATTATTTATGTAATTATATTAATGGATAAATAATGCTTAAGTAAATAATTAAAATTTGTTTAATAACATTATTGTTCTACAAGTAAATAATATAATTCAATTTGTCTAAACAAATATTTTATATTATTTATTTAAGAATTTATAAGATTTTATAATATGTTTTCAATAAAATAAAATAGTTAGAATTTTAATTGGTATTTTTCTGTTTTTATAAAACTTACAGAATATATATATGTAATTTATAGAAATTAAATTGGGATTTTGATCGTGGGACTGAGATTAGTCAAATTACACCAGATTTACCTGAAATGGTTGCGTGTAGAGTGGGGACGACTAAATGGATTGGTTCGAGCTCCACTGGCTACAAATCGTGTTCCAGAGGTGGTATGCGATGCAATTATGGGTGTATAGGAGTTTATAGTGGGTTTCTCTAATGATTATATGCTCCTATTTACAGTCAATTTTACATGACGTGCTCGATCGATTAAATGATTGTTAATGGGGGTTTCGGTTACGAGTTACTGATCAAGTTAATCATAAAAATGCGATTAAACACCTTAGATGAATCGTTTGGGTGTTCTGAACGTAAAGCCGTTTTTCTTTTTGCTCGAAAATATCTCAGGGATGAGTTTGGGATTAAAGGGGTCGAAACCGGTGGTGGTGGGGGTTCGAACACGTGATCAGAAAAGGGAAGGGGGAGGTTCCAGATTTGACAAAACAGGTCCTTCAAGTTTCAATAGTTAACATTTCATGTATAAACTTTAGTTTTAATTGGGATTAAGTTTCAGAATCTACATAAACTATCCTGGACTTTTATAAAACAAAGAATTACTAAATTTTATAAATTTCTATAAATTCTAATAACCTTTATATTATGTTTAAATGTTACAAACATAAAACTAAATTTTTTTTGTAAAAAAAATAAAATGGTTTCATTTATATAAAAATTGTTTGCTTTGTAATTTATATAATATAATCTTTATAAATCCCTAATTTTATTTATAGAGTTTATAATTTAGTTTTTATATATACATAGGCTTAGGAAATAACTTGATATGTATTTGTATTTATTTCTTTTTATTGACGATTATTTACATGAATTCCATATATAAATATTAGTTATTTTTAAAGGTAAACAATTACACTTATGAAATGAATAAATATGTAACTTTCATTGAAATGGAATAGATATAAATCACATAATGATAAAATTACAAGTGTCGGAAAAGTGAAAAAAAAAGGTCAAAAAATCAGGGATGTTACATTCTTGGCTTGTGTGTTCGTACTCACACTACTAAAAACTGAATTGTTTCCGACAAAAGAATTTGTAGGAAGTTTGTCGGAACCGCCGTTTAGCGACAAAATACCGACAAAAACCCTTTGTTAGAAAAAACCTCATAGGAAATATTTTTCCGACAAATTTCCCACAACTTTCTTACAAAATAGCGACAAATGTGCTTTGTCGCTAAATTTGCGACAAAATACCGACAACACCATTTCCGATAACTTACTAACAATTTTTGCCACAAAATTGTTTTTTAATATATTTTTTATTTCTTAATAATAAAAATAAAAGTAATAACAATAATTAGTTTACTTTTCCGAAAAATTTCCAGAAGATCCAGATTTTTTTCTTAAAAAAAAAACACAAAAATTCTAAAAATTACGACTAACTATTAAACTGGATAACACATGTTTTAATATGTCAAAATACAAAAAATCAGAAACCTACTTATCTATCAAACTAGATAACATATGTTTTAACATGTCAAAATACAAAATAATCAAGAACATACTTATCGGCAATTTTTTTTTTCATAATTTCTTCCATTGGTTTTTGTAGTTTCTCGCGTCCGGCCCGCTCTTTTTTGCATTTGGCCCACCCTTTTTTCACGTCACTTTCCATTTGTTGCAAGCAGTTTTCCAAGTTTTGTCGGGCCTCCCTTTCTTGTTTTAAATCGGCTCGAACATCTTTGACGTATAATTTGCTTTGCAAATCGTCCCTTTGAAATGATTTCCTTGTTGAAATCAATCCGAACTTACCTAAAACAAAAAACAGTGATTAACCAGTATAGTTCATATACTTGGTCAAAAACATCTAAGGACTTTCAATTTGTTCAGAGCATACATAGAGTATCTAATAGAAGTAAAGCATGCTAAATTGAAAACACAAAAAAACAAAATTACATAAAAATAGTTTGCTCACTTAATTAACCAGTACAGAAATATTTAGCTAGTTTTTAAAGTTAACCGATTTGATATGTTAGGAGAAATTTATAACCCAAATCAACCCATTTACCCATAAATGGATCCAAAATACTAACTCTACTTGGAAAATTGTGAAAAAAGCTTAAAGTCCAACAACACACAGATTTTAAGATTCTTACAGTTGATTAATGTAATGGACCTGAGAAGTTACAGGATATTGTAATGGACCTGAGACGACACCAGTTGAACCGGTCATGTATAAATTATCTGAGACTATAGTCCATGCTGCCATGGCCATATAGTATCCTCCAGTAGCACCACATCAACCAACGATGCAATTCATGCTTTTATATGAAAAAGAATAAGAACATAGACTTTATCATAATGTGGATGAGTGCATATAAAGGTTAAATAAACTATGTTTTTTTAATCAGGAGAAAATAGATAAGCACTTACAAGTCAGAAGCAAGAGCATCGCCTCCAGGGCTATCAATTCGGATGATAACAATCTTATACCGTGAATCTGAAAATAAACAGCACATGTCCTCAAAGATAAAACAGTAACATGAAAATCTAAAAATGAGAATGGAATTTCTAAATGAATCTGAAGCCATGCTTGTAAAGATATTTGAGGATCATAAGCGAACAGTACAGAAAGAAAAATAAAGAGACAACACCAACAGCTTAAAACATGTAAGAGTAAAAAATGACCAGGAAAGTGCAAGTTATGGAAGTTATTATACAATGAGATAGAACAGACAATTAGACACCAAAAACTACATTAATAACAGGTCTGCAACTTCAAGCAGATTAAATATCTCCATACAACATTCCCAAACAACTTAGACTATTAGTTTAAATTCACACACAAGCACACATGCATGATGCATATGATCAATGAATATTAAACTACTTGCTAATTAATTATCATGAAGATATATTTTCATTTAACAGAATACAAATTGGTCAACCAATCTAACCTCTAAGTACTGAAACTACCAAATTCTAATCAACAAATTCCACAAAACATAACCAATACAACTCAAATCGGAATCATAAGCATCTGCGAACAAAACGCAAAACCAAATTCAAAATCACAATCAGTATAATCATGCATAATAATCAACATTATAAGATTCGAAAAGGCGGCACTTACCGTAATGGACAATGGTAGAGTCAAAAAGGGAGTAAGCAAGGCTCGCAATAAGTACATACGCAAACCACGATCAACTAAAATGCAAAACAAATTAAAATCACAATCGGTGTAAGCGCATAATAGTCAACATCATAGAATCCAAAATGTGCAGACATGAGTTTGATTAAAGTAACTGATCTGTTGCAAAACACATACGTTTATCCTAGTGTAATTGTGTGAAATTATATAGTTTTGTATTCGTTTTGTGTCATTTTTAGTTCATACTGAGTCTGGGTCACGATTGTAGGTTAGAGTGTACGCGAGGGACCTCCCCAAGCCTCTCGCGGTACGCAAGAGGGTCAAAAATATGGAAAAAAACCTAATTTTTACACACATTGCCGTCAAGGGAGAGTTTTTGGGCGAATTTGAGCGAAGGAAAAGGCTTTGGATCAAGAGGTTGAAGTATTGCATTGAATCGGGTTAGAAAATAAGTCGTTCGGTCACGATTGATCATTAATATGCGTTTTGATTTGTTTCTGGACCTTATGTTTGCCATGTTTAACTTTGAATCCTCTGTTTTTATCATGTTTCTTGGCTAAGACCTTAGATCTACCTAGGTTAATGATGATTGTTTGCTAAAGTTTGGATTTTTATCGGTTTATGGTATTCGTTTTGGATTTTATGCTTTAGACCAGATCTGAGTTTGATTGTTTAATGAATATGCATGCTTGATTTTGATCTTTGATTGGTTGAATTGTTCCGTACATGTCTTGATGAATGTATTTAATAAATAGATGTGTATTAGATCGCCTACTTTGTGTTTGTGATTCGTGTGTGGTTTGCTAGACGTAGTAACCATAGGATTATCAATCAACAACTTAATAAATTAAGTGTTCTTTTTATCTAAAAACCTGAAAAGTGATAGGTAATCGGTTAGTCTTCGGTTCTTGGGTTTCTGAGATTGAACAGTCTGAGAGGACGTTTCCTTAGGGTTCTAGTGTCGTTGTTAATTCGTGTTAAACAGGTTGAATTCAAATTGCTCCTTGCATCTTTGATGTATTGAGATAGTAAGACCGAGAGGTGAGCTGTCTTTTGAGTTCGTTATCATAATCAGTGAGACTGAGAGGTAATCCGAATACTGGAGTAATCAGTATCCCTTGAGTTCCTTCTGGTCACATTCTGAGATTGATCAGGAATCCATTAGGTGGTTTAAGGGTGTTATATCGTAGGATCCCGGTTCCATTACGTGTCCCATATCCGATAGAAGCCAAGTTTAGTAATCATGATTCGCAGCCTAGGTAGAGTCTTCCTTTCTTACTTATTTCCCTAAAGTCTTTGTCTTGTTGGTTAGTTATCTTGGTAGTATTACTCATTTAGTTCACTTAAGTTTTAGTAGTTAACTTTAGTTCATAGAATTCTCCCCCAATCAAATAAACAAGTTAAGTCTTAGTCAGAGTCTCGTTAGTGCTATAGTCAGTGTCTCGTGGGTTCGATATCCGGAATTCCTTTAGCTGTGTTACAATTGATAGGTACACTTGCCTATCTTTGTGGTCTAGTTTAGTAGGTTTGTCTAGAGTTTAACTAGAGAGTCTAGGTTAGGTTGTGTTTAATTTAATTGACCGTTTGACCGACATCAAGTTTTTGGCGTCGTTTCCGCGGACACTTGGCAATAGCAAAATTAGCTTTGATTAGTTCTTGTTTGGTTATTTGTTTTATTTTCTCTTCTATTTTTAGTTTATTTCCTTAATTTGTTTATTTTCTATTTGTATCTTGAGTGCTACATGTGTGTCATAGTTTGAGTCTTTCTTGTGTTCTTAGTTTCTTCTGTTTTCTTCTTTGTTTTCTGTCCAGTTTATGCAACGTACTTGTTCGCAGGGATCACCTGACTTTGAAGCCTATTCAGAGCCAGAGTGGGAACTTCACGAGCGCAGTCGGAAGTTTCGTGAGCGTTTGTGTGAGCTAGTCGAGAAAAAGGTACGCATTCCTATTCCTATTGCTGACATGGGTGACGCTAACCCCCTGCTAGACGTACTGTTCATCAGAGAGCATATGATGGTTTCACGGGTGCTAGGTCCTCTATCACCCGTCCTGCTATGCCTAATGCTAATAATTGGCAGATACCATCTCATGTGATGACCACTATCAGTAACTCTACTCAGTTCCACGGACTCGAGGACGAGGATGCGCCAGGACATCTGTCCCGTTTTGCGCGTGTTTGCGATACCTTTTTACATTACTGGTGCTACTGATGACGCCATCATGTTGCGTCTTTTCCCGTTCACTCTCTCTGGTCGCTCTGCCACTTGGTTGGATACCCTGCCCCAGGATTCCATTACCACGTGGGAGGATCTGAAGGCCAAGTTCCTAAAGAAGTATTATCCACCATCTAAGGCCGCCCGTCTGAGGGATCAGATCCACTTGTTCCGTATGGACCCCGAAGAGCCTTACTACATGGCTTGGGAAAGGTTCAATACTATGCTTAGTAAGTGTCCTAAACATGGCCTTTCTGATTGTGCATTGGTTGAAATGTTCTATAATGGTCTAACATGTGAGAAACAACAGATGTTCAATACTGCTGCAGGAGGTCACATCATGGAGAAGAAGGAGTCGGAGGATGTGAGGAGATGTTTGAGAGCTTTGCCCAAGCTGATAAACAACAACTTATACTAGGAATTCCATTCCTAATGCTAGGACACCTACTTCTGCCACTAGAGGTGTTCATCAGGTCAACACTGATACTAGCATGGCTGCTGCACTTGCAGCTATGGCAAATGAGATTAAAGAGTTAAAGATGAGTGCTATGAAGTGTGAGGTGTGTAGAAGAGGCCATGACACCATCGATTGCCATATCGTTCAACAAGAACAGGTGGACTTCTTAGGGAACCAAAAACCCCCTCAGTTTAACTTTGGAATGAGAAACCACTGTAACTTTAGTTGGAGATCTGGCGGGAACCCACCTGGGTTTCAACCCCGTCAAAATCAGTATGGTGGAGATAGAGAAGGAGGACATCAGTCTAGTAGTAGTTCTGGAGAGAAAGAGATGAAGGAGATGCTGATTAACCAGACCCAGTTGCTTGCTCAGTTGGTGAGGACAGATCAGGAGACTCAGGGTAACTTGAAGGAGCATGATACACTACTGAGGAGTCAGCAATCTGCATTCTTAGATTTGCAGTGTACAGTGGAAGACATTGCATGCCAGTTGACTGACAGATCTAGAGGTTCCTTTTCGGGTAGTACTGAGACTAACCCTAAAGCCTCCTTGAAGGCTGTGACCGCGCGCAGTGGTAAGGGTATAGAGAGTGAGCAGACACCGGCATCTGATGATGATGAGCCTGTTGATGAGGAGATAGAGATGGAGACACCTATAGAGGCACATGAGAGGAGAGTCCCAGCAAGTACCGTGCCCAAAGGTGAGTCTCTCGCTGAGAAGGAGGAGAATGAGGGGAAGAAGAAGACCCCTGATGTTGATCTGAGTCGTGTTCCATATCCTGCTCGCCTGATGCAGCAGAAATATGTTAAGGATTATGGACACTTTCTGGAGCTGTTTAAGCTGCTCAAAATAAATCCTCCGTTTGTCGAAGCCCTCCAGCATATGCCTAAATATGCTAAATTCCTTAAGGATCTTCTGTCCAATAAGAAGAAGATGGAGGACCTTTCAACAGTTACTCTGAATGAAAGATGTTCTGCGGTGGTCCAGAACAAGCTACCGGAGAAATTAGCTGATCCGGGTGTCTTCACGATCCCGTTTTTGTTTGATAGATCGACTCTGCACCACGCGTTGGCCGATGTCGGTGCTAGCATCAACCTGATGACATACTCTCTCTTCGAGAAGCTAGGCCTTGGAGATCCGACCCCTACACGCATGAGGATATCTTTAGCTGACCGTTCATTCAAATATCCACGAGGAATAGTGGAGAATCTGTTGGTGAAGGTTGATAAGTTTGTATTCCCCGCGGACTTTATCAATCTTGACATGGAGGTTGATGATAGAGTTCCAATCATTTTGGGACGCCCCTTCTTGCGCACCGCCAAGGCATTGATTGATGTCTTCGAAGGTAAAATCACACTTCGTGTAGGGGATGAGAATGTCACATTTGATGTCATGAAATCGATGAAGAATTATAGTGGTCAGGATGATTCCGTGTTCTTTCTAGACACTTTCATATCTCACATGGATCGTTATCTTGACTACGTGTGTCGCGCTGATTTGATTAACACACAACACCTGGGTGAGGAGGACCAGGAGGTTGAGACTGATGCTCTTCCCGAGCAAGGTCCGAGCCACTCGACTTGTACACCTCCTGAGTACCCAGAGGTATTTGAGGTTGCTGAGGTCACCGAGGAGGAGAAGAAGCCATCGGTTGAGGCACCACCACCCATTGAGCTCAAAGAGCTACCTTTCCAATTGGAGTATGCATTCTTGGATGGTGAGGCCGGTTTACTCATCATGATTTTTGCTGCACTGACGGAGGAGGATAAGGTGAGATTGATTGAGGTTCTAAAGGCTTACAAACAAGCCATTGCGTGGAAGCTCACTGATATAAAGGGCACAAGCCCTACTTTCTGCACGCATAGGATCTTGATGGAGGAGGAGCACAAGCTTGTTGTGCATCCTCAAAGGAGGCTTAACCCCAACATGTCTAATGTTGTGAAGAAGGAGGTTCTTAAACTCCTAGATGCCGACTTGATTTATCCTATTTCTGATTCAGAAATGGTTAGCCTTACTCAGGTCGTCCAGAAGAAGGGTGGGATGACAGTTGTGAAGAATGATAAAGATGAGTTGATCCCTACGAGGACAGTCACCGGTTGGAGAGTTTGCATTGACTATAGGCGACTGAATGATGCCACTAGGAAGGACCACTTCCCCTTCCTTTCATTGATCAGATGTTAGAGCGCCTGTCAGGGCAGTAGTTCTACTGTTTCCTTGATGGCTTTTCGGGTTATTTCCAGATCCCCATTTCACCGGAGGATCAGGAGAAGACCACTTTTACATGCCCATACGGTACCTTCGATTACCGGCGTATGCCATTCGGGTTGTGTAATGCTCCAGCCACCTTTCAGAGGTGCATGGTGGCTATCTTTCAGGACATGATTGAGAATTCTATGGAGGTGTTCATAGATGATTTTTCTGTATTCGGGAGTTCCTTCGATCATTGTTTGCTTAATTTAGAGAAGATGATGAAGAGATGCATAGATACGAAGTTGATGCTTAATTGGGAGAAGTGTCACTTCATGGTGACTGAGGGGATTGTGTTAGGGCATAAAGTTTCACATGCCGGTATTGAAATGGATAGAGCTAAGATTGATACCATTAGTAGACTTCCACCGCCGACCAATGTCAAATCTGTTCGTAGTTTCTTAGGTCATGCAGGTTTCTATAGGCGTTTCATTAAAGATTTTTCAAAGATCACCCGACCCATGACCTGTCTTCTTGAAAAGGACGTACAGTTTGAGTTTGATGTCGAGTGTCTTAAGGCATTTGAGTTCTTGAAGAAGCAGTTAGTTTGTGCTCCCATCTTGATAGCCCCGACTGGAGCTTGCTGTTTGAGCTCATGTGTGATGCTAGTGATTTCGCAATCGGGGTTGTCCTAGGTCAAAGGAGAGAGAAGCACTTCCACCTGATCTATTACGCGAGTAAAACTCTTAACGATGCTCAAGAGAATTACACAACTACCGAGAAGGAGTTGTTAGCGGTGGTGTTTGCTTTCGATAAATTTCGTTCCTATTTAGTGCTCTCTAAGACCATCGTTTACACGGATCATGCGGCATTGCGATATCTGTTCGCGAAGAAAGATGCCAAACCTAGATTGATTTGATGGATTATCTTGCTTTCTGAGTTTGATATTGAAATTAAAGATAAGAAGGGAGCAGAGAATGTAGCAGCCGACCATTTGTCGAGGTTGGAGGATCCCGGGAGGGAAGAGATCCGGGAGGAGGCCATAGGGGACACATTTCCCCATGAGTCCTTGATGATGGTGAAGGTGGGATCGGCCATAAAGCCGGTGTTTTACATGAGGGCAGAGGCACAAGGTTTGCATGGTTTTCTGACTTAGTAAACTACTTGGCTGATGGTGTAGTGGTTAAGGGCATGGCATCCCAACAGAGGCGTAAATTCTTCGCCGATGCCAACCACTACATTTGGGATGCGCCACACTTGTTCCGTGTGGGAGCTGATAGAGTGTTGAGGAGATGTGTAAGCAAGGAGGAAGGTGTTGAGATCCTTAAGCATTGTCATGAAGGCTTAACAGGAGGTCACAACGGACCATCCTACACCGCCAAAAAGGTGTTTGATTCTGGTTTCTATTGGCCGACAGTGTTAAGGGTGCTTATAAGTTGGTGAAACAGTGTGATGCGTGTCAACGCAACAGTAATATCTCATCCCGGAATGAGATGCCCCAGAACCCGATCCAGGTTGTTTAAGTATTTGATAGTTGGGGCATTGATTTCATGGGTCCGTTCCCTGCATCCCGAGGGAACCGGTACATTCTTGTGGCGATTGACTATGTTTCTAAGTGGGTCGAGGCTCAAGCCTTGCCTACAAATGATGCCCGAGTAGTGGTGGGATTTCTGAAGAAGTTATTCAGAAGGTTTGGTACTCCTAGAGCCCAGATTAGTGATAGGGGCACGCATTTCTACAATGCCCAGATAGGGAAGGTGTTGGCACGCTATGGGGTCACCCATCGGCTATCAACCTCCTATCATCCACAAACTAGCGGGAAAGTGGAAAATGCGAATAGGGGAGTGAAAAGAATCTTGGAGAAAACTGTCAGAAAGAATAGGAAGGATTGGTCCGACAAGCTAGATGATGCACTTTGGGCCTTTAGAATTGCTTTTAAATCACCTATAGGGACCACACCTTTTTGGATGATATATGGCAAAGCGTGTCATCTACCGGTAGAGCTAGAACACAAGGCATATTGGGCCTTAAAGGCAGTCAACCTTGACTTACCTAAGGCAGCACAACACCGGTTTCTCCATTTACATGAGTTGGATGAATTGCGTGACGAGGCATACACATGTTGTTGGACTTACAAAGAGCATACAAAGGCATTGCACGATTATCGGTTGAGAGGAGTGAAAGAGTTCACGTGTGGTGATAAGGTCTTGGTATATAATTCTAGGTTAAAACTATTCCCAGGAAAGCTTAAGTCTAGGTGGACAGGACCGTACACGTTAAAAGAGGCATTTCCATAGGGTACAGTGGAGTTGCATGATGGTGAGGGTAGCTCGTGGAAGGTAAACGGTAATAGGCTGAAGCACTACATCGGAGGACCGATTGAGAATGTTGAGGAGGATGAGATTCTCCTCGACAAGCCAGGAGACTAAAGTTTAGAGAGTGTGAAGCCTCGGGAGAAAGCCCGAGTGTAGAGTGTGTACAATTCTTTGTCTTCATTTTCGTTTAGTTTTTGTATATTTTCGGTTTGTGTTTTCATGTGTTTCAGGAAATTGTGGCCAAACTGGCGAAGGAAAACCATCAATATCAACGTTCCAGGTATGTATGCTTTCAATTCTAAGGTTGGAACGAGTTTTGGAAAACAAGTGAAAAAAATCCTAAGGGGTGAAAATTTTCTAAGTATAAAAACCGGCCTTAACTTTCTGTGATGGAAGGCTCCCCATGGTACGCGAGGCTTTGGGGGTATTTTCTCGCGGTACGCGGGATCCAAATGAAAAATACAAAATCTTTAAGTCCCCCGCGGTACGCGAGAGACATGCTTAGGTCTCTCGCGGTACGCGAGAAACCCTAGGGTCGCAACCGGATCAGCAGCCCCTCGCGCTACGTGCGGGGGGGGGGGGCTAAGCTTATTCCTCACGGTACGCGGGAGATTTGGAATTTCAGAAGAAAAAAAAAAATCCCCCATTGTTTGGTCGTCTTCCCCACTCGTTTACATCACCACCACCTACACCTACCACCACTATCCACCATCGCCGTTGTCGTCCACCCTCTAAACCACCATCACCTGTCACCGCCGACCACCATCGCCGTCGTCGTCCACCCCTCATCACCCAATTCCCACCTCCGGCAAATTTCCTAACCACCTTACACCACCCATCACCCTCCTGCCACCATCGTCGGAGTCTACCACCACAACAGGGTACATGACCAAGGGGTTGAGTCGACTTTTACTTTCGGGTTTTCCGTCATTCGTCATTGAGGTATGTACCCCTGTTACTTTCTATATCTGGAGTCAATTTAAGTTGTCGGTTAGGTATATTGAGTCATTTAGGTAGATTGATGTCAGTTTGTAGAGCATCTCGAGTCGGTATGTTATCATGAGGCTAATCATACGGGTTATTAAGCTATTTAAGTTGATATGTGCAATTAGCGGGGTATTTGAGTCAAGTATGCTATATTAAACCCCCTTTGCATGTGCTTCATGAATAAATCAATTGTAAATCGAATCGTTGGTAGTGCTAATGAGTAAATTGCAGCTTGATAATAACTTATAAATTGTGTTCTGACATACCCTATAGTTTTCTTGCAGGTTTAGACCGCCTCGGCCGTACTCAATCTTTATTCGGGCGAGGTTGTCTGGTTTTTAATTATACAAAAGGGTATATATTAAACCCCCTTTGCGTGTGCTTCATGAATAAATCAATTGTAAATTGAATCGTTGGTAGTGCTAGTGAGTAAATTGCAGCTTGATAATAACTTGTAAATTGTGTTATGAGATACCCTATAGTTTTCTTGCAGGTTTAGACCGTCTCGCCCGTACTCAATCTCCATTCGCGTGAGATTGTCTGGTTTTTAAATATACAAAAGGGTATCCCGAATTTTTTAATTTTTTAAAATTTTTTTTTGTAGTGTCTTATTTGTTTACTCACAGGCCGGACGGCCGCGAATGAAATGCTATACGGTCGCCCAGCCCGGTCTTTTCTTTTTATTATATATTTTTGTTGTACTAACTTTTTGGTTGCAGGCATGTCTGATCCAGGACAGTCGTCCAGCGCGGCCGGTGGGGCCAAGCGCCGGCGTGGGCCAGTGCCCCGCCCCAGGGGAGAGCCGGAGGAGCCGCGCCTGTACCGTCGAATTCCCAGGGTCATTCGGTACGCAACTCCCGAGGCCAGACCAGCCGCCGATGCATAGCCAGTATCGTTGGATGCTCGGGTTCTCAGCCACCACACCCTTTTGCGTTTCGAGCTTATGACGGACGAGTCGGTGCGGCTAGAGCGTTTCATTGACATGGACTTATATCAGCATCGCACCATCGAGTGGCCATTTATCGAGGAGCTAAGGCAGATGGAAAGACTGCATGACCTGCTAGGGGATAGATGGACCGCGGCTTTGGTCTGTGACGCCACACAGTACCAGGAGCTCACCGTTGAGTTTCATTCCACGTTCCGGTACCTCGCAGGCAAGTTCGATGAGCCGACTGCGGTTTCATTTTCTTTGGGCCGACAGGTTTACGATTTGTCGGTCCCGCATTTTGCGGTTTCCATGGGGTGGTACACCGAGGAGGAGGTCGCGGCGCAGCCATTTATTCAGAGCTTACGAGGATTATTCAGGCGCCAGCACGACCAGGGGGTCAGCGACAGTCAGTTGCGTGACTTCTGGCATTCCATAGCCGATGGACCGTATTGCACTTCCCTGTTGAAGTCGTCCATTCGTGACCCCCTGATCCGTTACATTCATAGGATCCTGGCCCGCACTCTCATCGGACGCCGGTCCAGTATTGAGAAGTGCAGCCAGCTAGATCTTTTCTGCCTCTACTGCATTGTTGGCCGCCACGAGGCCAACCTAGCATCCATTCTGATTTCATCCATTTCTATGGGTCGTCGAGGTGGGCCGGAGGCCAGGTTGGAGCTCGGGCCGTATATCACCAGGCTAGCGGGGCGTTTAGGAGTGTTTGATCGTTATCCGGCCCATCTACTCACATCGGGCCCGGATACGATTCCGTATGGGTTAGTAGAGTTCAGATTATAGGGGATCATGACCATGGAGAATCCGCCGCAGTTTGTAGGGGTTAGGCAGGGTCCGTAGGTCCCACCACCTGTCGGGACGCCTGCCGAGCAGGCTATACAGATGGGGGAGCCCACAGCTCGAAAGAGGATTCCACACCATATAGAGCGCCCCCAGATTCAGTACCCGCTCCGCCAGAGGCCGCCAGCACCGCTTATTCTCGAGGTGCTTCGTAATCAGCTGTTCGTTCGAATAAATGCCCGGATGGATCGACAAGACGATGCCATTCGATACATGATGCAGCAGTAGGGCTTCCGGATCCCACCATTTTTCAGGCACCAGACCAGCACCAGCACCAGCACCAGCACCAGCACCAGCACCAGCACCAGCACCAGCACCAGCACCAGCACCAGCACCAGCAGGATCAGCCAGATATGGGTGGAGATCAGTGATCACCGACAACACCTTTCGCCGGGTTGTACATAGTGTTTTTGTATTTTTCATTATGTATTTCTTTTTATGTATTTCTTTTTTTTTTATTTTGGCATGTATATTAAATCTGATGTATATATTATTTTGTACTTGGGGGGATCGGTAAGGTTGGTTGTGTTGTTATATATTATCGTGGTTGTTTGATATGGTTGTTAGTTTATTTAGAAATCAGCCGCTTTCGTTCGTGAGGACGTATTGGAATCTTGGTGAGTTGAGCGCGTTCGAATGGAGGGCTATGAACACGACTTATGAGGAATATCACAGTCAATATATCAGGGAAGTCTGTTCCGATTTTTGTATATTTTATTTTTAATTTTGCCTTATTTTTATTTTTATTTTCTTTTTGTATACTTCTTTTATTTTATCGTCGTTTCTCGGTCCACAGTGTGGACAATGTGAATTTTAAGTGTGGGGATGGGAAACATTAGTTTAGGTTTTGTACTTTGAGTCTAAATATATATATATATATATATATAATGTCTTTTGAACTAGAAATCTTGCAAGTACATGGAAAATGATAGTTAAAACTGGGCATAAACTGTGTTTTTAATTAAAATAAAATAAACAATAGAAAACGTGTCTAAGTTGTGATGAATCGGTAGGCCCAGCCAATATTAAAAGCTTAAACATCCTGAGAGTGTTGTTTAGGATTAACAACTTAAATAAATCATGAAATCTCGTGGGTTCTTATCTTAGGGAAACGGTAAAACTGAAACTGTTAACATAGGGTGATAGGTACCATGGTAAGCTTAAATTTAGAGGTTTTTAAAAATTCTAATGGCACACCAATTTCATTTTATGAAAATAAATCCGAGATTCGGTGGCTCCCGCAACCATAATTCCATTCATTAATGAGTATAATTAATAAACTGAAAGCTTGAGTCTTGATCTACGTGTTTCCCATGGGGATAGTGACTCTATGGATACACCCGTGGGTTGTGATTTGAGTGATCAGTACTTAGATAAATAAGATAGACCTACGTGTTTCTCATGGGGATGGTGACTCTGTGGATACACCTATGGGTTGATTCTTATATGCTTAATTGATAGACTGCATCCTATGTGCTACCTTCCGGGATGGTGACTTGGGAGACGCACCCCTAGGTGAGGTTGATTCATATATAAATAATATTACTCATGACATTCGCTCCATAATCCATTGAATTATAAAAACATGTAAATTTGAGTTTACCGTGGTGGGAAGATCTATATGATCTAACTTGGGCCTAAACATGATCGTGAGACGGGATTAGGTGGAACTGTAGCCTTTAAGTGTGAGACCCATAGATAGATTGATATACTGTATAAAATGGATTTAGAACACTTCTCGGGGGCTTGAAATTTGGTGTTTGGGTTTAGTCGGAAAGAAATACTGGTTATTGCACTTTAATGCGTGATTATATTTGTGCTAAATAATATTAGAGATTGATAATTGTATATCCAGTTGTGATTCCATTGCAGATATCTTTTTCGATGACGAAAAAAGAGTAAGTGTGGGGATGTTTGATGTGTTGCAAAACACATACGTTTATCCAAGTGTAATTGTGCGAAATTGTATAGTTTTGTACTCGTTTTGTGTCATTTTTAGTTCATACTGAGTCTGGGTCACGATTGCAGGTTAGAGTGTGCAAAAGAAGCGGAAAATGAAGCTAAATACTGGAGAAATCAAGCACACGAGAAAAGAGCGGAACGAAAAAGAGAAAAAATCATTTTTCTGTGAAAGTTAACCTCCCGCGGTACGCGAGGGAATCCAGAAGAGGCCCCGACTATTTTGTCCCTAGCGGTACGCGAGGGACCTCCCCAAGCCTCTCGCGGTACGCGAGAGGATCGAAAATCCGGGAAAAAAACCTAATTTTTAGGTTTTTGCAATTTAAACGATTATGTTTTGGATTTTTACACACATTGCCGTCAAGGGAGAGTTTTTAGGTGAATTTGAGCAAAGGAAAAGGCTTTGGATCAAGAGGTTGAAGTATTGCATTGAATCGGGTTAGACAATAAATCGTTCGGTCACGATTGATCATTAATATTCGTTTTGATTTATTTCTGGACCTTATGTTTGCCGTGTTTAACTTTGAATCCTCTGTTTTTACCATGTTTCTTGGCTAAGACCATAGATCTAACTAGGTTAATGATGATTGTTTGCTAAATTTTGGGTTTTTATCGGTTTATGGTATTCGTTTCTGATTTTATGCTTTAGACCATATCTGAGTTTGATTGTTTAATGAATATGCATGCTTGATTTTGATCTTTGATTGGTTGAATTGTTCCGTACATGTCTTGGTGAATGTCTTTCATAAATAGATGTGTATTAGATTGCCTACTTTGTGTTTGTGATTCGTGTGTGGTTTGCTAGACGTAGTAACCATAGGATTATCAATCAACAACTTAATAAATCAAGTGTTCTTCTTATCTAAAAACCCGAAAAGTGATAGGTAATCGGTTAGTTTTCGGTTCTAGGGTTTCTGAGATTGAACAGTCTGAGAGGACGTTTCCTTAGGGTTCTAGTGTCGTTGTTAATTCGTGTTAAATAGGTTGAATTCAGATTGCTCCTTGCATCTTTGATGTATTGAGATAGTAAGACCGAGAGGTGAGCTGTCTTTTGAGTTCTTTAGCATAATCGGTGAAACTGAGAGGTAATCCATTAGGTGTAATCAGTATCCCTTGAGTTCCTTCTGGTCACATTCTGAGATTGATCAGGAATCCATTAGGTGGTTTAAGGGTGTTATATCGTAGGATCCCGGTTCCATTACGTGTCCCATATCCGATAGAAGCCAAGTTTAGTAATCATGATTCGCAGCCTAGGTAGAGTCTTCCTTCCTTACTGATTTCCCTAAAGTCTTTGTCTTGTTGGTTAGTTATCTTGGTAGTATTACTCATTTAGTTCACTTAAGTTTTAGTAGTTAACTTTAGTTTATAGAATTCTCCCCCAATCAAATAAACCAGTTAAGTCTTAGTCAGAGTCTCGTTAGAGATATAGTCAGTGTCTCGTGGGTTCGATATCCGGACTTCCTTTAGCTGTGTTACAATTGATAGTTACACTTGCCTGTCTTTGTGGTCTAGTTTAGTAGGTTTGTCTAGAGTTTAACTAGAGAGTCTAGGTTAGGTTGTGTTTAATTTAATAGACTGTTTGACCGACATCAGTAACTAACAATAATAATCCATCATCAATTTCGTTCACATAAGAACTCCAACAGCCACAAACGTAGGAGTTACTACATATCATTCCAAATCACATTAGAATCATATCCTCTTCACTAAGAGATTAATTCATCAACTTAAATACTTACTATGACATATCGTGCAATAAATTCAAAGTTTATTATAAAAAATCATGCTTCAGGCAAAGCTTCGTGTACCTGCATACAGTAGATCAACAAACTCTACACTTAAAAAAAGGAGATTAAATGCAATAATGCACATGTTACAGGATTGAGCATACATCCAGGAATAGATCTAATTGATTTCCAAAAGAAAATTGAACAAACCTCTATATCTAGAACTAGCTGAATAGAAATAGATCGATCGAGATCGAGAACAAAATTTCTCGATGCCAAAACCTAGTTCAGTGTAAAACAAGGCTTAAGAGTGAGACTCACCAATTGTAAATCGGAACGTAGAGTGAGAAAATATCGTGCGGTTAGAATGAAGTCGTTAGGGTTTCCACGAAGAAGACCACGATAGACTACCAGAAGGATTACAAAAACCTTGTAAGTTACGTTACCGGCGACGGCTGCCGGAGCAAAGATGAGCGGCGGTTTGTAGGAGACCCGAGCCTACGAGCTATGGAGAAGACGATGCATTTGAAATTTCGTTAGCCTACGAGCTCTTCGATCTTATCCTGAGCATAAGAAACCCCCAATCTGTTATTTGCCCCCGATCTGTAATTTGTACGAAGGGAATTGAACGGGGAAAAAGAGGGAAAAGGGCAGAATAGTTTTATTTCTGGCACTAGGGTTTCAATGGTTTTAAGTTTTGTCGGAAAATCGTTGGTAACGTTAAACATTTCCGACAAAATTCTGACAAAACTTAAAATTTATATTATGTTTTTAATAAATTATGTTTATTTATAATTTTAATAAAGAATTTAAGTAACAATTTCACTATTTGTGGCAAAATCGTCGGAAACTTCAGACATTTCCGACAAATTTCCGACTAACCTTTTATTTTTACTTTTATTAAATTAATAAATTTTATTCATTAATAATTAAATAGAATAGTTGTCGGTACGTTGTCAGAAACGGCTTATAGTTAGCGACGGAATTGCGACAAATAAATATTAGGTAGCTATTTTATTGGAAAGTTGTTGGAAAGTCGTCACTAAATTGTGGGAAACTTATCTCGTCGGTATTTTGTCAGAATTTTTTGTAGGAAAATTTTCTCTTTTCTAGTAGTGTCCGCTGCAATTTTTTGTATGGTTCATTTATCGGACTCCGAAAACTAAGAAGATAACAAAGGTGGAGTTGGAACTCGGATTGTTTATGCATCAATGGACGAGTGGATGCAGGCTTGTATTTGGTATTTTTATGATTTAATTTCTTTTTTTTTCTGTATATTTTCTTTACAACTATTAGCTATATTGTTGAACATCTTGTTATGGTCACACAGAACTGCTTATACTCAATCACAGTCCAACAAACTGAAAAAGAAGTAGAGAATAGATTTTGGCTAGCAAATCTACTTTTTGTAGAATGAGCAACAGTTCCTGTTTTATGAGTTTTGGCTAGCAGTTTACAACGAATTTTGTTGCGTTCTGTGTGTTTGAATTTTGCTGTTTATTTGTGTTAATTTATTTTAGTGTACATATTTAGCCATTGACAACATTATTTTAACTGGTAATAAATCACATTGTTTGATAACAAAATATAATATATTGTTTGGTAACATTATATTAGTTTTGAAGTTGCGAGACTATGAACATAAAGTAATAGTGTAGAGAACAGAGCGATAACCATATAAATGCAAGAACTTATGGTGATTCATTCAGATGGATGTTAACTAATACACTTTATGTCCACTACTTGATCAAGGGAGAGTTTGTCTTCGTTAAAAGCGTCAAATTCCTATTATTAATTGACGTCGAATGCAAGAAGAAAATGGCCTTATGATCTGAACCATTGGATTTAATTAGGAATGATCTCAGCCCTCTTAATTCAAACCGCTAAATTGCGGTTGTGTGACCCATGCTCGTGTTAGCCATTCGATCACAGGCTGATTGATCATGACCGTTAAATATTAAACACTTACAAAGCAGTGTGTTACACCAGATTGCACCCCCTGCTCCTGATTGTAACCAACTTTTGGGGAGATCTGGACCATTCAAAGTGTTCAACTTTCAATCTCAACCCTTTAAAGTCCCTCAAAACCTTCTAGAAGCAGCAGTTAAGGGGAGTTTTACTCTCTCTCTCTTACGCTACAGCGGTTTTGGTTCTCCCCCTTTTTCCTACCTCACGTCGCCTCCATCATACAAATAAGGGAAAGCTTGATGGAGCAACGGTGGATCAAAAAATGGAGGAATGGTTTTCAACTCAACGAAAATGAAGCATTTGATTTTTGAACTCTACCATCGCTTATCTAGATCTTTTCTGTAAGAATTTGTTCGTGGGTTGTAAATGTTTTTTTTACTATCGTTTCAGTTTTTGGATTGGAATTGTTTTTATTGACTGCAGCTTTCGCCGGAAACAAAATATATAGAGAGTTGAATGGAGAGACAAACAACGAATCTGTGTTTACAGCGAAGCTATTTAACAATGTCACTTCCTCAAACAAGGAGACACACAGGAGGCGAAATCGGTAACAGAACGATAGCGTTCTATGTAGTCAAGATGGTGACAGCTTCTGTTCAAGTCAATCGAGTGTCCAGCCGGCGGAGGAACATATGGCGACGAAGGCGGCAGCTCTCAACCCTGAGAAGGTATGGTTTTCTATCCCTAGATTGATTGTTTGGTTCTTTATGGGTACAATTGGGCATCTAGGTTGTGTCAGGTTTGTGGGTTTTCTTGATCCATATGTTTCATGTATTTTTAGCATTTGCTTATTTTAAGTATAAAAATCTGTAATTTTGTGCTTGATTTGATCAGTTATGGTTGCCAAAGTTGATTGTTTGATTGTTGACAGGTAAAATTGACCGTTTAGATTTATTGATGTTCTGCAGACTACTAAACAAATTTAGATGAAGCTTCTTACAAAGATTTGGGTATAATTTAAACTGATGCGTTGAAGGAAGAATTACTTGAGGCAAAAAAAAAATCCAAATTTTACCAAATTATATGCAACAAGAGGTATTTCTCATTTGCGAAAGTAAAAAATTAAATATTTAAGTATAATTACGTTAGAGTTTACACCTGTATTAACTTTTATACTTATTTGTTTTTTAGATGAATCCATACAAAGTGGAAAATAATATTCCATATGAATGAAGAAAAAACCAGCCGGTAGATTACAGGAACAAAACCAAAAGCAACTTCAACATCCGCATTGAAAAAGGCAAGTGCACCGTCATCATCAAAACTATTGATTGGATTACAAAGGTTTGTTAATTTAACTATTTTAAGGAGCTGAACGAGTCATGTATATCTTTCAATTTCAGTTTTATTTGTGAATTTGACAAGCTTTTCATGGTTGCATGGTTTAGGTTATCCAGGTTCATGGTTATCTCAGTTTTGGGCCTCTAAGTGTATACTTGTCAATTAATTACTTGGACAGATTCCTTACTATTTATCTATCATTTTATTTTCCCAGATTACTCAATTCCTTATTTAGTGTTGTTGATGTAAGGCCAAAGCATGGATGACGCTCTAAGAAGATATACTCTATTCATGTGTGTTTTCAGGTTACTTATGAAACTTTAACATGACATAGGGTTTGTTGAAAAAAAGCTCTTAACTTACTGAATGTCAGATTTTCTCATTGATGAACTTCGTCTTCAAATGACTGTAAATCGGTAAGTAAGAACATATTTGGATTTCTAACCAGATAAACACAAATTCAATAGAAATCCCAACAACTTCAAACAGCTTGATTGTTGTATCAAAACATAATAAGCAAAAAATAAATTTACTAATCAAGTTGTTTATCATATGTGGTATTGCTAATTAAAATTTCAATAGCAATCTCCAGTGCTTGGGATTTCTTATCTAATTATCTGTGATTGAATAAGTTGAATAAGAGGATTTTAGACACCTTTTTCTTTTAATTGTTCCTATTTTGTTTTTGAACCATACTGAGAATTTTTATTTTTTATTTATGGCAACAAATTGTGTGTTTACTTGGCTTTGACGAATGATTGTTGTTTGAATTAATGGTAAAAGGGTTGAATTTTCCTTGAATCAAAAGTGTTATTGATTGTACTAAACTTATAATTTGTTTAGTTGCTTATACATATGTGGGTAATTTAGATATGGTATGGATATTTGATTGCTCTTGAACTCTAATTTTTCAGATACTAATTTCTCTACTGCTGGTCTTCAAATTTTTGACAACTTCTTTTAATTGTTTCTATTTTTTGTTCTTGAACCATACCGAGATTTTTTTTATTTATTTCCACAACCAATCGTTTTTTAGTTGGCTTTTATGCATGTCTATTATCTGAATTTGATGGTAAAAGGGTTGAATTTTTCCTTAATCAAAAGTGTTCAATTTGTTTGGTTGCTTATACCTATCTGGGTCATTTGGATATGATATAGATATTTGATTGTTCTTGAACTATAGTGAGAGTGTATCTTAGTATGTGGGTTTGAAATTATGCTTGCTTATTGGATCACTGTTTTTCTCATGCACAAGATTCTTTACTTGCAGTTTTATTGTCATCTTTGACCAGTTGAGGAAAGCTTCATTTACAGGTAACATGTTTCTGTGAAATTGGATAACACATTAGTTATTTAGTAACTTTTAGAAATTTGGATACAAAGTTCAACACTTGTGTTAATTGTTAGTCAAATATATTAACTGCTCTAAATTTCTGAAAAAAAATAATCTTAGTGGTTCCATTTGTAAACTAATGATTACTGATGTTCAAAGAGGTAACTTGATTGAAAGTTTGCCATAAAGAGTGTTTACAATTGTGTTTAAATAACCAATTTGAACTATTATTATTATTTTTTTTTTTTGAAAGGCAAATTTCTTTATTTCTATGGAAGTGAACTTGAACATATGACTTCCTCAATTTAGTGTTCCTAGAGGATTTTACTCTACCAATGGGCCACCAACCCCATCGGCCACCAACCCCATCGGCCAATTTGAACTATTATGGTTTTTCTTAAATCTTCTTTTGGTACAATTGTAGGCATTTGATGCTCTTTTGTTGTCACGGGATCCACGTGGAGCCTGTGAATCTCATTTGCACATAATGCTAGAAAAACATAGATGATGTTCAGGGAGAATATCAAAATAAATTCAAATAGTTGGACATGTGTATAATTATAGGTGTTTGATAGGAATAACTGTTGCATTTTAAGGAGAGCTCAATCATCAAAATGAATGTATCGCGTAAACAGAAACCATATTTTTAACACATATTTGTTTGATGTTATCCGCCTTTTATTGACTACATATTATATTTCAATAAGTTTAAATGATGTTTGTTTACAAATATAGTCAACATGATATGATGGATTAGAGGTGCACAAAAGAACCGGAACCGGAACCGATCCGATGGATTATCCGAAACCGGATCTGGCTAGAACCGGTTTTTTTGGAACCGGACCGGATTTTTTGAGAACCGCCGGATCCAGAACCGGTTCCAAGGTTTTGTCCGGACCGGATAAAAATCGGACAAAAATCGGACAAAATGGAACCGGACAAAATCGGACACAAAAAAATCCGGAAAAAAACCGGTTCCAATCGGATAAAACCGGATCCGATCCGGATCCGATCCGGAACCGGTTCCAAATAGGTTCCACCTCTCCACACCCGGAACCGGATCCGATCCGGAACCGGTTCCAATGGATCCGGTTCTTGACCAACGTTGACGGAACCGGTCCGGATCCGAACCGGATCCGGTTCCGAAAAAAAACCGGTTTGTGCACCTCTATCAGATGGATTGAGCGAAACCTTTTGAGTATGAGTTGTTAATAGTTGATATAGAAGTAATAACTTTTATATGAAAAGTGATGATACCATTAGTATAATAATTTATTACTTAATTTTTCTGTATAATCAGTCACTTTTACTCATAAGTTAAATAAGTTGTACTTTAATTTTAAACAAATATTGTTTTTGTTTAGGAAGCAAAGAAAAATATTTACATAATTACATTATTAAAATACCCGGCCACCGGACGGGTATAAAACTAGTTAATCTTGGTAGTGATTATTATACTCTCTAGCTTTATTAGAGTTCACCAAACAACATCTTTCAGCATAAAACGAAGCCGAAGAGTACTCATCTTTCTCATCTTCAACCCCCACCTCAATCAATCTTCATCCACTGCTTCATCCTACGTATGAAAGATCGAATGGATATTATTATATTACCTTGCAAATAAAACATTTATCTTCTCGTTCTAGAATTTATATCCCTACAAAAAGTTGAAGAAATATTATCAATTTTCACTTATTTTAAATTTTTTGTGTAACATGCCTTTTCAAGAGTATTAAAGAAGGGAACAATACCTCTTCTTGTTTGGTCATCATAAATGAGTTAAGATCTGGCTTTACATATACTTCCCAAACCTTGTGTCTATTACTTTCAGCTCCGGGGTAGACAAGTATCCCTTGGTGAAAACGGTAACCGCTGAGCAGCCATGTATTTCTAAAGTATCCAATGATGGCAATGAAAAATACTCCTTCCCTAAGCAAAATCCCATGAGACTTTGAATGTCATTTAGTTTTAAGGACTTTAGACGAGGTAACATAATCTCATTCACTTTGTCATCACATTCTTCTTCTTCCTTCACAATTACCTCTAAATTCTTGCACTGATCTATAAATAGGTCTTGGAGTTGAACTAGACTACCAACCATGGAACATGTAAAAACATATTCCAATTTATGGCATCCTTGAATAGACAGAGTTGTTAGGTTTGGAAACTCCAGTACCATCCATTGGTTGCTCTTCCATAAATACTTGAGACCATTTAGGAATTGTAACGTCACTTGTGTTAGGTTTGGAATTTCGACAACAGTTTGTGATTCATTAAAACCACTCCCTTCCAACGCTGCTACTTCAAATAACTCTTTTACCCTTCTACATGATTGTATAGATATTTTTTGAAGCTTTTGCAATTGTAGCAACGCATGAGATGGAATAATCGTTTCAACATCTTTGTAGCTTAGTTCAATTTGTATCAGATTATGAAAAGAGCAAGGTATCCCTTTTGTTATAGCAGGATCAGAAGAACTTGGGAGTATGGTCTGCATCAAAAATAGGGAACACATCTTTAACAAAAGAAAATTCTTGGAATTATTAGAAACCTTGCTTTTTAGCACCCTTGTTCCAATTAATTTAATTTTCTTGTGAATGAACACAAATATGTGATTTCAACAAATTTATTAATACGGAGAGACATTATAACTAATAGCATCCACCAACTTGTTTCAAACCAATTTCCCTTAAAAAAATGTTCATTTGGGTATTCTAGCGATTGCTATGCATTCACGAAAATATAAATTGATAAAATGGTCTTCAATAACAAAACGCTGATTTAGTAGATGAGGCAAAATAATTTAATACAAAAAGTGTACCTGAAGCTCATTGATTGTTCCATGAAAGTTAAGGCCACATTCAAGAATATATTTGCGTAACCTTGCGCGTATGTACTTGAGGTTTGGAGTTTTTGACTCACCAGATGTAAACATCATCAGTTGAGGGCAATCATAGATCATTACATCATCTAGTAAGGGCCATCTGAAATCATTCACCCCCAAGAAGAAACCCTTGAGGCTTGGTAGATCGTCAAGTACAAGGGTCTCTAGACGAGGAAACACCACATTTTCCTATGACATTCCGGTTTCATCTTTTACAATCACTTGTATTGCCTTGCATCTTGTTACATTCAAATATTTGAGTTGCTTGAGGCTTTCAAGGGCACAGAAGGTGAATACATGTGATAAAAGGTCGCATTTATAGATAGACACACTTTTTAAGTTGGAGAGTTGAGGAACAATAATAGTAATGTTTTTCAGTGTTGAGTGTGTTAATGAAGCACATACATGTGCACTTCCTTCATCAACATTGATAGTACTCGATTCACTTTCCAATACCTCCATCATCGTTTCACAATTCTCAACCTTCATGTATTCAAGCCTTTTCATTTGTCTTACATCATACCATGGAACCAGCCTTGACAATGAATGACAATATTGTATGGATATATTTCTGGGGTATTGGCACAAGGACCAAAAAGCATCAATTACTTGAGAACTCTGCAGTGAATCAAGAATCAATAATTATTATATAATTAATTATTATCGTGGTTTGTAAACTAATTTCTCTCCAAATATCATATTTATTTTCATGCTCTTCTATTTGTTAATATTTCATTATTAATAAACTCTATGAATTGTAAGGTTTATTTAACCAAGGCACTAAGGTTATATGGATATTATAGATGATCATGTTAAATAATGATAATATCATACCTGGGATTGATCATAATTATAAATGGTATCAGTAATATTGGAGGAAATTGTGTCGCTCCTACTTCTGGTATCACCACCATCAACACGATTTAGAAGTTTTAGACTATAAAGCTTGAGAGTCTCCAAACAGGGAAAAAATGTGGTGATTTCCTCGGAAGATGTGGATGTATTTTCTTCATATTCATCATCTATCCATGAAACAACCTCTTCAATACCGTCACATTCTCCTATAATAACATACTTTAAGTTGGAGAGAAATTTCGCCATAAGAGGTGAAAACAAGTACGTTATTTTGTGACAACCCCACAAGGTAACATATGTGAGGTTTTGGTATGGATTTAAGAATTTATTCCAATTGCACTTCCACACATGACTCAACTCCTTTAAACCATGTAACTCGATAACCTTAAGGTAGGGAAGTAGTAGTTGCGGTAGAATATCCATCTCAAATACCACCTCCTCCACTCTTTCATCATTTTGTAATTCAAGATGTTGAAGGCGATGACACGTTTGCAAAAGAGAAGATGGGTATGTGACATTAGGAACGTAATCATCGACTTCTGATATCTCTCCTTTCAATATAGCATTGATCTGCATGTAATTAAGAAATTAATTTCTACATTCAACATACATACAAGGACACTTAGTACATACACACATACATATAGTTAAAATAACTTAAATTTTAAAATATTGATGACAACAAATTGTACATACCATGTGATCGGAATTGTAAAGGGCAACAAAGATCATGAAAACAGAACTAAAGCACACAAGCTTCTAATTTAAATGATGATATGGGATACCTTTTCACCGGAATTGATCATAGTGTACTTAGTAAGTGATCCCAAATCAAATTTAAAGATGGAACATCCTTTAATCTCAATGCTTTCCACATCTCTAAAGCAATTGATGTGGATATCATAGTTATTTACACCTTTCATTCTCCACAACTCTTTAAGCTTCTCTAATCGATCAACTTTAATGCTTCTTAATCTGCTCCTACTGGATTCCGCTATTCCATAAAACCTTCCAAAGTCAATGTTGAATAACACTTCAATGGAACCACATTCTTTAACTTCAAGTTCTTCTGAATGACTTAGTAATGGAAATGGATTGCATGGAAAAAGATTCATCTCACTCTAATCTTTCTTAATGTTAGATCTATAAATAGCATATGCATGCCCTAAATAAGAAAATATAATTTATTTGCAATATTAGATATAGATATCAAATCTCTGGACTTGAATTTGTTTTGGGTACCATGAGGGTTAGAGGTTGATGCCCCTATAGAAGTAGATACAACCTCAGCAAGAGGTATTTGCATATCAGTAAACTCGATGTTAGATTTCCTTGTTTCAAGATCTTGTATCTCCTTAAGAATAGTACAAGATTGTTTTCCTGCTTTGTATCTCTTTGCCACATTGAAGCATCCGATTTCACCCGTTGGAATACTTTCTGCCTCCTCGTTTATCTTTTTAACTTTATCCAACCACAGCAACACATGGTGAGACACCTCATGATTTCTTTCAACAGCTTGGTCCCATTTATGTCGCATATCGTTTTCTGCGAGATTCAACTCATACATTTTCCCCTTCATATCCTTAACATGCTTTGTGGATGAAACCAAGAAACCCAAATGTTTCTTAAGAGTATCCATCAAAGTTTGAACAACGGGAGTAATAATTGAACTTGTAAACTGCAGTTTAACACAAACAATAAAAAATAATTATTAAGAAAGTGAAGGAACTGTAAGTACCAAAGCAGTTAGTCATGCAACAATTGAAACTAAAAACTTTTGAGGAAGGATTGTACACTTCTAAATCAAGATTGGTGGGTTTAGACGGCTATGCCACGTGTCAAGTGGTGATTGGATGGGCTTTTCCTTTCTTTCTTTTTTTCTGGGATTTACGTGTGTATAAAAAAGTAAAAGTGGCTCAATAAATCCAAGGGGAGTCCTTGGTCTAGTGCAGTGGCGAAGCTTGAAGGAAAACACGGGGGGCAGAACTATAAAATTTTCGGCCGAATGCGTATAATTTAACACTATTGAGCGAAAAATCAGCCGAATACATATAAATTAACACTAACGAGCAAAAAATCGGGGGGTGGAGGCGGGGCTCCCCGGGCCCTCACAAAGCATCGCCCCTGGTCTAGTGGTAACAGCGTGTGCATTGCCGCCTCTTAATCCGGGTTCGAACCTGGGAGCCAGCATGTTTTTTTCCTTCAATTTTTAGCTTCTTTTTATTCATATTTAAATTCTTAATTTCCTTTTATTTTCCAGTTTTTTTTTATTTTTGTTTTTCCTTTTTTTTTCTTTAGAGTTTAGGCTTTAAAATTTACGTAAGTACATTTTATTTTCTTTTTCTTACTTTAATGTTATATATTTTAACACCTACGTTATATCAATGTTAAAATGGTGTCCCCGTCGCGTAACGCGGGGTAGGTTTTTTTATTTGTTTTTTTACGTGTTATCGTTTGTATTTTGGTTTGATCCTGTGACCCCGCCGCGAAGCGCAGACATCAAATACTAGTTAAAAACATAAGTAGAAGAGTAAAACAATATTCCTTAAATAGAAAATGAATTTTTTAAAAGAATAAATGTGTTATTTTTATACGCCAGAACAACCAATATTCTACTCAATATTAATCCAAAACCATAATAACGAGGTCAACAATATCTATTTCCTAAAAGTGCTAGTTTTATACAAAACTAATTCTTTTTTCTCCGACATATTGTCAAATAACGATAACAAAACAAAGTATTTACTCAAACAAAAAGAAAAAAAAACATATGAAACATTAAATAATATATTGCGTCAATAATAATAAATTTTTATAATATATACGTTTATAAATTTATATTTACAAATTAATTTATTCATTTATAAAAACATTTTTATAAAATATATAAAGAAAATTCTTTTATAAATTTATAACTTTTATAAATTGCACGCGTCCAAGAAATTGCACTTCTCGAATCTAGAAATCGCACTTTGAGAACTTGGCGTACAATTTCTCTTCTTTTAACAATTTCTCCTCTTTACTCTGTGAGTAGATTAAGATGTCGTCAATAAATACAATCACAAATTTATCCACATAAGGTTTGCACACTCGGTTCATGAGTCCATGAATACCGTTGGCGCATTGGTTAACCCAAATGGCATAACCATGAATTCGTAGTGACTGTAAAAACTTCGGAAAGTGGTCTTTGTAATGTCATCTTCCTGGATTCTAAGCTGATGGTATCCCGATCGCAGATCGATCTTTGAGTAATAGCTCGACCCCTGTAACTGGTCAAATAGGTCATTGATCCTTGGTAGTGGATATTGGTTCTTGATCGTCACTTTGTTCAGTTCTCGGTAATCGATACACATACGGAATGATCCGTCTTTCTTCTTGACTAACAAGATCGGTGCTCCCCAAGGCGAGAAGCTCAGTCTGATGAAACCTTTGTCCGACAGTTTCTGTAATTGGTTGGACAGTTCTTGCATTTCCGATGGCGCTAGTTGATAAGATGACCTTGCTATCGGAGCAGCTCCTGGTGTGAGATCGATCTGGAACTCAACTTGTTGCTGTGGTGGAAGTCAAGGAAAATCTTCAGGAAACACTTCCGGATAGTCTCGAACGATCAGTATATCTTCAATCTTTCTCTCTTCAACTATTTTTTTCGTCATGTGCGCTAGGATTGCATGGTAACCCTTTCGTAAGTACTTTTGGGCTTTCGTGCATGTAATAATCCTTAATACAGTACCACTCCTTTCTCCTTGAATGGCTAGTGTTTTTCTGTTTGGGAGTGGAATGCGAACGGTTTTCTCGTGACAGGTAATCTAATGTAGATGATGTAATACCAAGTAGTGAGCTAAACTCAGTAGACATAAAGCTTTTATCGGCTCTTGTATCAATTAGAATGGAGACTTAACGGTTGTTCTCAAGAAAATGCGGGTGACAAAGCTTGGATTTTATCGAGCCCCTCCGGCTCCTACAATGAACGCTATGCCACGTGTATTATTATTACCATGTTTTCTTGACTTTGGGCACTCCTTGCAGAAATGTCTGAGTTTACCATACTCGAAGCATCCATGCTGTGTTCGTGGCTTGATCAAAAGTTCTGAAATTGTGGGTGGCATGGCTGAAACGTTTATGTTTATGGTACATGGAGTCTTCACATGAATTCGTGTGGCAAAAACCTCACTTGTTACATGTCAGCAGTTCGAAGTGTATCCACATACGGTTTCCTTATCTAGTTGGCATGCAAAAAAGTCCTAAAATGTTTTCCGTCTCCTTGGGTTGGTGGTGTGAGGGTTTTATCGGGAGCATCGTCTCATCTTCTTGTGTTTTTAAATGATTTCACTAGAGATCCATCTCTAAATAGTACCCCTTGACGAACTGCTTGGCCTGTCAAATTGAGCGCAAGTCTCGCTGCGTTTCGGATGGTGATAGATTCAGCAGATGTCACTATACTTTGGATCTGAGGCGTTAACCCAAATGTACATTTCTATTCTCTTGGATTCCGACGTGACCATATGTGAGTATAGTCGGGCCAAGTCTTGGAATTTCGTGGTGTATCCTTCCATATTCCTTCTACTAACAAGTTTTCAGATTTCTTATTCTAACTTTTGTAGTTCGTTTTAGGGAACATTCCTCTTTCATAATTTTCTTAAATTCTTCTCATAGGATTGTGTTAGGACCTTCTAGACAAAGAGTGTGGACATGTGAGTTTCACAATGTGACGACCTGTCCCTCAAATGTGCAGGTGGCGAATCGGACTCTTCAATCCGAGATACAATTGTTCATGCTATGAATAGATTCCGTCTTACCAAATCATTTGGAAATACCCCCGACTCCTCCATTACCTTGGAAACTTTGGGTTTGTATGCAAGAACAACCTTATATGAACTGCTCTTCCGGAGGTTCTTCGCTTCAGGCTAAATTTGATTCAAATATGCAGATGAGAAACGATGATTAATAATTCTATGCCATCGAAGGTAGTGTTTTATGTCAGGTGATATCCTTCGACTCGATCCATTCGAAGTATTCTACGAGATCAAAATCGGACATTTGAGGGTCGGAAATAGGAGTACTAGTCAGACAGAAAAGTAAACTCAGATTGTAGGGTTCACGAGAGTTTTCAGATTAAAAGAGTTGTAATGTCTATTAGATTGTACCACCGGGTACGGGATGTTAACCGTGCTTTAGGACATAGTAGGATTTAGCCATTGTACTACGGCTGATGAATTTAGAGTCATACTGAATTGATTCGAAAAGAGAAATTTCTATTATAAACGACATATGAGTAGAGTTAAGTTCGCAATCCGAAGTAACAGTCCTTGGTTTCTCTGAGTTATTCCAGTCCTCCTCGGACAGACTCTGTCTCTCTGCGTGAATCTCCACCTCGAACTCCTTGTGGTCCGGGTGATATGCCGATGTAGATGTTGTGGAAGCATGATGAGGCAGTGTGACCCTTTCCTCAGGGTTTGAAAAAATATTGCTTCACTTGAGTGCGAAAGGTACGGGGATGGGATGGGGTGAGATACCACCACGGGGTCTCCTCTCTGGTCCTTGTGTCCATGAGGGTCTCAAGTTCCTTGCCGAATACAGTCTCAGGAACCTCTTCAGATTCCTCCTCATCATCCTTGTGGTTGTCGGCCATGTGCTGCCCCGAATACTCGCTCAAATTCTTGTCGTCGCCAGTCATTAGAATACTATTATCACCGGATGCGCGCTGGAGTACTGGTGCAGACGGTGCGGGAATTAACGATTCAACTGATGACGATGTCGACGGTATGTACTCGTACTTCTACTCGGAGTCAAAGATGATAATGGAGTGAGATGCGGAAGACATAGTCGTGACAGTAACACTCTCTAAGTATTAGGTGATATGGATCATGTGAATGTATATGCATTGTTAATGATGTGATGTGAACTATGTGAGCCTATAGTTATAGTCTAAGCACACTAAATGCAACTTAGTTCTCCATAACCAGGACTCTAATACCAATATGTCAAACCCTGAATTTCCACAGCGGGTTACCCGCGGGTTGTGACTGTCAAGGATCATCAGTCCCGGTCATTTCGAACGACCTCTAAATGGTTTTCGAAAAGACATTCTGTTTGAACATCATAAAAAATAAATATGTGATACAGAGTTTCAAAATGCGAAACATAAAGTGCGGAAGCAAAAGTAATTGTATCAAAATACAGAAGCCAAAATAAATAGGTTCCTATAAACCTAAGCTTCTAATGAAAACATGCAATGAGACTCCATATATGCAAATCCTAGCCCTTGTGCAAATGCTAAGCGACCTGAGATAAACATGCTTAAAGTGTCAACACAGGGTTGGTGAGTTCACAAGTTTAAGTAACAGAAACAGTAATGAAAACAGTGTAACATTACATATGTATACTTGTGATTCGATTGTCGATCAAACAATAAACATTAATTGTATAAGCAACACTGAAACCAAAGCTCAAAGAAGGAATGCAGAAAGTAGCATTTTGCCTCTTACGTGCCCAGCACGCAATGGATCAGGTCAATTATGCACCCGTTTGACTCTCAGTCAGAGTTAGCATGACTAACCCAGGTGGGGGTTGTTAAACCCAATAGTACTATTCATGAATCACATGCTTTGTGAAATAATTAACGGTTCGAATATGAAAGGATCTTATGTGCTGGAAATGCACCACTTATATATATATTAAAGCGAAATAAAAGTAACGTCATACGACTAATGTAAGAAAATGATTTAGCATAATGGGGCCGTGAAAACTCACCTAAGAATTAGGTGATGTGATATGGAAAGTAATATGAGAAATCTATAAGGTCTATGAAACAATAAGGCTATAAGGTCTATGAAAAGTAAACATGGTTATGTAACCACATTCATCCAAACGACTCAATGTTGAAAGGTTATATTGACTTTTTATGGTTTGACCAAAGTTGACTAAGCTATGACCAAAGTTTAACTAAGTTTGACCAATGTTGACCAAGTTTGACTAAAGTTGACCAATGTTGACCAAGTTTGACTAAAGTTGACCAACATTGACCAAGTTTGACTAATGTTGACTAACTAGTTTTTACCCCCCGTGCTTCGTGGCGGGAGCCTGGTGGTTATTGGTTTGACTCATTTGCGTGGATAAAACTTGCATCGAATCGCAGACTCGTTATAGCGTACGATACCAAAAAAATACTCTAATTTGAATACAACTCCGTATTCAATAAAATTTAAACCAAAACGTTAACAAAAATATCTTAAGAAAACGGCGCCTTCCGTTATTTAAAAAAACCTTATTAGTTAATAATTGTGGCAAATTTTCAAAAAAACAAAGTTTTGAATCAATTATTGTACTTTTGTGGCAAATTTTCAAAAAAAAAAGTTTTAAGTCAAAAGTACAAAAAAGTAAAAGGTTACTATTCCTTGGCATGGGCTTTAATATTGTTAATAATGTTGACTAAGTTTGACTAAAGTTGACCAATGTGACACGACGACCCGTTTGTGACATATGGTGAAGACATGTACAAGTAGCACGTAAGTAACATATGTGCAACACATAAGTAATACCTAAGTAACACATAAGTAACACCTTATGACATAGTATACATGTTTCAAGTGATTGCATAAGTAAGTAACGTTTCATAAGTAATATAGTTTGTACATGTTCATGTCATAAATAGTAACACATAAATCTATGTAATTGCATAAGTAACATCTGACAAGTAACATGACATTTGTACATCCTTATAGTATATACATGTTAACAAATCATCCACATAGGTCATGTCATTATACTAATCTCCTATTATCATTATTTCAACTCATTTGAACAGACAACATAACAAGACATCTTTGTACCATAGTTCTTAACATAACAAAGTTTCCCTTTTTGGACAATTAGGGTTTTAGTACACTTTAGGTGTCATAGCTCACATTAAAAAACTACCCATGAAATCATACTAGTAACATGCTATAAAGATGATTCTATACATACACTTTCTATTTTAAGCAAAGGTGAAGCTTCCAAACCAATAAAGTTTCCCTTATTAGCAAGGTCTTCCAAAACACGACATAACACAACTTTAAACCATATATTCTTGCATAAGTCATCCATGCATAAGTCATCCATGCATATAGTAATAAAGCTATTAAACCTATTTTACACCTTTATATCATACATATACAAAATATGTTAAATTAAAGTTTCCTTTTTAGGAAAGTGGTCCAAACGACCTCCTACACATGTGTAACTTTCAATAACTCTTTATAACACTTTAATAGATGTTATAGAACCATATCAGCATGATTTTATCCATTAAAACACCATAACTCAAAATATCACAAATTAAAGTTTCTATTTTTAGAGAAACGACCATAACATAGTGTTAACCAAATATTTCCACAAAATAATTCATACATCCTACTCAATCTACCAACACAAGTATTATTCAAGCTTTCAAATATATCATATGCTCATTTTTATAAAATCATAACAAATAAAGTTTCTATAAATAGCAACGAGCAACGTACAACATAAACAAGCATTTCAAGCCACCAAATGTACCAATATGTGTCAACAACTCTTTATTATGAAAACTCTTTGATAAAAACATGGATTAAAGAACTTGTATCAAATATTTTCGTTTGGATGGATGTGTGCCACATTTTGGCCAAAAATAATGAAGAAATATGGTTAGAAACTTACAAAATCGAGATATAGTAGGTAGATGATGATGATGGTCTCCAACTTGAACATCTTGGATTCACCTTGAAACACTTGGAATGGATGAAGGAAAAACGAAAATGGTGGAGAGGAGAGGGAGAGATGGTGTCTCAAGAGAAAGAGGGGGACTAGGGTTTATGCAAAGTGATTAGGGTAAAAGTGAAGAAGTGTGTGAGTGTTTAGGAGTTTTAATGAAATGGGTTTTGGGCTTCAAGACTCTTTTAAAGCTTTTTAACTACAATATGGGCTCCTAATGGATTATTATTTAATAAAGAGTTGAATTATTGGCCCAGCATATAAATCCATCATTCTTATAAAATCCTAATTTAAAGTTGTTGGCACATATCGCGTATCCGCTTAAAAAGCGTTAGAATAAAAGTTGCTCAATAAATTCTGAAAAAAATAATCTAAACATGAAATAATAAATCAAAGTATTACATGTAATTTATTCACACCATATATATCTCTAAATATTATTACTAATTTTCACCAACGTTCGTGCGACAGGACGCGTGTGTGACCCGGTAATTCTCTAGATTACCGATGCATGAATTGAAATGAAACGAATGGACTTGCTATATGAAATATGTAGTTAATTACTCTATAATTAAGTATGATGCACGTGTAATCATATGAATTCAAGTAATGGTCGGGTATGGATATTAACCTGAATTTGTCGGGTATCACAATATATATATATATATATGATTAGGTTCAGGTAAAAATGATTCTAATTCTAAGAAGGGTGAGAAGGATTTAAAGCCGTTAGATCAAATTATAGAAAAGATTTAATGGTTGATATTAAATTGTAGGAGAAAAAGTTGTTGAAAGAGTATTTTGGTCTTGACCACTTTTGTTGACTTTTTATCAAGTTCCCCTCTCATTTTTAAACGTTCATAACTTTTACATACGGCATTACTTTTTTAAAAAAAATATACCATAAAAACGAGCGTTTTTTTATCTTTAAAACGAGTATAGTATCGTTATAAACAAAAAAGAAAAAAAATTACGTTTTCCAGCTCATTGTGTAATACAAGTTCAATATGTAATACAAGTTCATTGTGTTATATATATTTATCATTGTGTTTTACGTTTTTCAGCTCATTGTGTTATATGTATTTATCATTGTGTTTTATGTTTTTCAGCTCATTGTGTAATTAGTCATGTCATTGTGTAATACAAGTTCATCGTGTAATACAAGTTCATCGTGTAATACAAGTTCATTGAAAACCCTCTCCACTTTAGAAAACCCACTAAACCCTATGTACAAAAATAGAAAAAAAGTTTTTAAAATTTGGGATTGATTATACACATAAAATTAAGCATTTTCGTCAAAAAAAAATTAAAAAAACGCTGAGTGAAAAAAAATTAAAAACATGTAAAAAATATCAAAAAATCTCGTTTTCTCTTTCTTACATAAGCAACACATCAACAATTTACATATGTAAAAAGTGTCAGATTTAAAACCCTTGGTGTTTTATATATTTTTTCACCAAAAGTGATAAAATTGAACGTAGAATGCATCCCAAAAATAAAAACTCTTTGTGTTTGATATATTACGTATGTAAAAACAGGGTTTAGTCGTTTTTTAAATGGAGTAGGTTTTTGTTATAACCCTCCCCTATATATATTTATGTATATATATATATATATGTGTGTGTGTGTATATATATATATATATTCTTACATAGGGATGGCAAAATAACCCGAGCTCGGCGGGTATACCCGAGACATCCGGGACGGGTATACCCGAAACCCGACGGGTACGAGGCCGGGTATAAGATTAATTTTAAATTTTTTCGTGGGTGTAGGATTAGGTGATACGTGGCCCGATTACCCGAAACCACATACACGTTTACCCGAATCATATACCCAAAAATTTCTTATTTTTATTTTTATTTTCCTTTGACACATGTTTATTAATGCTTCATTTTAATAGGTTTATTATGTGAAAAATTAATTTTTCTTTTGAAATATGCATTTATAAATATAAAAAATAAAGTAATAGAAAAGTACATGACATATACCCGACGGGTATTGGCCGATACCTGCAAAATAACCCAATACTAACAGGTATGTCCGATACCCGATGGGTAATTACTAGACACAAACTCGACGGGTAATATTGGGCTGGGTATGGGACATGATTTTACAACCGGGTATGGGTTTGGGAATACCGATACCTGACCCGACCCCGACTCATTGACATTCTTATATAGCCATATCACACGAAATATATTATATACATATATATTTATATCGTTTGTAAAAAGAAAACCGACAATTAATTTAAAGTGTGGTAACTATTTTTAGTAGAAGCAATAATAAATATTGTTTTAAACAATATTATTTAATAAGTATATATATATATATATATATATATGTGGTAACTATTTTTAGTAGAAGCAATAATAAATATTGTTTTAAACAATATTATTTAATAAGTGTATATATATATATATAGGGGGAGGTTCAAATAAGAAGTTTAATTTGGCTAAGAAGCCTAAGAAGCAATCTCATCCATTCAATTGGATGATCAATGGTACATATTTAAGTATAGGAAAAATAAGGGTGGAAGAGTATTTTAGTAATAGCCACTTTTGTTGACTTTTTTCAATTTTCCCCACTTTTTTAAACGTTCATAACTTTTTCATATGACATTATTTTTTTTTTTAAATTACACCATAAAATCGAACCTTTTTTAATCTTTAATTTGAGTATAGTACTGCTATATTTTTTTTATAAAAACAAAATCGACACTTGATAAAATTGTGCTAATTTACGTAAATGTGCTGGTTTCTAGTAAAACAACACAATTTAGCACATTAAAAATTTGCTGGTTTCTGTTAAAAAGCACACTTTACGTAAATGTGCTGGTTTCTTTAACTTGTGCTACTTTTTGTCAATTATTATATGTCTAATTTGGTATCATTCTTTAAAAATAAAAATTTATAGCATCCATACATCAACAAAACGGTTCAGTGGTAGGCAACAAAAAACTTATGCATCAAAATTTTGTTTTGTACTGGTTTGTTTTATGCTGGTTTGATGTACCAGTTTTGTTGTGCTTGGTTAGCTAAGAATAGCAAGTTACATAATTAACCGTGTTATTTTGGTGTTGTTTTATAGTAACACAACACAATTAATTGTTATGTTTGGTGTTGTTTTATGATAAACCAGCACAGTTAATTATGCTGTTTTAAAATACAACACAATTAACTGTGCTGTTTTACAAGAAACCAGCACATTTACGTAAAGTAGCATAATTTTATTAAGTGTTGATTTTGTTTTTACAAAAAAATATAGCAATATTATACTCGAATTAAAGGTAAAAAACGCTCGATTTTATGGTGTAATTTTTTTTTAAAAATAAGGTAATATCAAAAAGTTATATACGTATAAAAAGAGTGGGGGAAGTTAAAAAAAAGTCAACAATTATGGGTTTTCCAAGAATGCCCATCCACCCTTTATTTTCCCTACACTTAAATCTCTATCATTGATCATCCAATTGAATGGATGAGATTGCTTCTTAGGCTTCTTAGCCAAATTAGAATTCTTAGGAGAACCATCCCCTATATATATATATATATATATATATATATATATAGGTAGAGGTTCTGTTACAAAGGCTTAAAACTCTAAAAAGTGTAGGAAGGAATCTCAGCCACAAGATCTTTGTGATTTGTGGCTGAGATTCACGCGGTGACATTTTTGTAAATAATAGCAAGTGAAAAAGAACCAAGAAGGGTATTAAGGGAAGAGCCAAGTCAAAAAAGTGCACATGTAAGTCACATGTCATTTCCTTCATTTTTTTAAACGTCCATAGCTTTTTTATACGTCATTATTTTTTTTTTTAAATTCACCATAAAATAGAGCGTTTTTTATCTTTCGAACGAGTATGGTATTATTATATTTATATACTCTTTTAAATCGTTTTTGTTTAGATGACATTAAAGTGGGTTTTTTTGTACATGGTGTTTTAGATCTATAGTGTTTTAGATCTATGGTGTTTTCAACTGTGTGTTTTTCTAGTTATGGTGTTTTGCATATGTGGGCCATTTTCAACATGCCGTTTTAGCTTTTTTGGTTATGGTGTTTTCAACATTACGATTAGTTTTTTGTTACATATATATATATATATATATATATATATATATATATATATATATATATATATATAGGGTTGGGTTCCAGAGAAAACCAATAGTTAGGCGAAAACCGAGAAAACCACTAAAAACCCAATTTTAACCAATAATAATATTTATTTTATTTTATTTTTATATTTTTATAAGAGTATCAATGTAATATTACAAATTTTTACCAAAAAATTATTTAAATATTGTCTTACATATACGTAACCCATAGTGTTACGTATACGTAAACAGAAAAAAAAAATCAAAAAATTGCGGTTACGTATACGTAACCTATAGCATTACTCATTGTTTTAGTGGTTTTCTCGGTTTTCGCCTAACTTTGTGGTTTTCTCTTGATCCCTCCCCTATATATATATATATATATATATATATATATATTTAAATCATTTTTTAAATAACATTAGAGTGGGTTTTACCAAACATGGTGTTTTATATTTATGGTGTTTTAAAATTATGGTGTTTTTAACTGAATGTTTTTCAATATAAAGTTTTTCTGGTCATGGTATTTTTCTGATCATCGTGTTTTAGACATGTGGCCATTTTATACATGACGTTTTAGCTTTTTTGTTCATGGTGTTTTCAACATTACAATTAGTTTTTTTATTATATATATATATATATATATATATATTCTTTTAAATCCTTTTTATTTAAATAACATTGAAAGTGAGTTTTTTTTTTCAACATTGTGTTTTACATCTATGGTGTTTTTTCAACATAGAGTTTTTTAGATTATGGTGTTTTTCAACATAGAGTTTTTCTAGTCATTGTGTTTTATACCTAGAGGCCAACTTCAACATGACGTTTAGCTTTTTTGGTTATGGTGTTTTCAAAATGACAGATTTCAACATAGTGTTTTTGGTCATGGTGTTTTAGTTTCTTTATAAACTCTTTGATAAATCATAATGACAAATTATGATCCAACATGACGTTTTAGTTTCTTTATAAACTCTTTCAACATGGTGTTTTAGTTTCAACATGTGTTTTCAGAATCACAATGACAAATTAAAACGTCAAATTTTCACATGGTATTTTTGTTCATGGTGTTTTCACATGACGATTTAGTTTGTCATTGTATGTTTACAACTGTGACGTATAATTTATGTTGTACTAGACATTTAAAAAAAAGGTAAAACACCATAAACACAAACATGACAAAACACTATGTATGTGGAAGTTAAAGTATAAAACACAATGAAAAACTAATCGTCGATTGAAATTTTACACAAAAGGTGTTAAACACCATGACAAAACAAAAACGCCATAAACATAAATATCATAAAATACATGTATATAGATGTTAAAATATAAAACACCATGTGTAAAATGCATAATTTCAAAAACCATGTGTAAACTCCATAAAACATCATAAAACACCATAAACACCATAAAAACTCACAAGTTCAAACATCACCCGGATGGTGGGTTTTTTTTTTAATATAGCAATATCATACTCGTTGGAAAGATAAAAAAAACGCTCGATTTTATGATATAAGTTTTTTTTTAAATAATGAAGTATAAAAAAGTTATGGACGTTTAAAAAATAGGGGGGAAATGACATGTGACTTGCATGTGCATGTGCTGATTCAAGGATCTTGTGTTTTGACACAAGTACCTTTTGTCGTGGTGAGAATCCTTCCTACACTTTTTAGGCTTTTCTCCCTTTCTAGCCTAACCATCCTCTATATATATATAGGGGATGGTTCCCCTAAGAAGTACTATTTGGCTAAGAAGCCTAAGAAGTAATCTCATCCATTCAAATAGATGATCAAGGGTAAAGATTTAATTGTAGTAAAAACAAGGGGTGGAGGGGGATTATTGGAAAACCTACAATTGTTAACCTTTTTCAAATTCTCCCACTTTTTTTAAACGTACATAACTTTTTCATACGACCTTATTTTTTTTGAAAAAAATACATCATAAAATCGAGCGTTTTTTTACATTTAATTTGAGTATAGTATTGCTATATATTTTTTTTTAAAAAGCAAGATCGACACTTAATGAAATTATGTTACTTTACGTAAATGAGATGGTTTCTAGTAAAACAGCACAATTAACTGTGTTGCGTTGTAAAACAACACTTTTAACTATGATGTTTTATCATAAAACAATACCAAACATAACAATTAATTGTGCTGTTTTACTATAAAACAACACCAAAACAACACGGTTATTTGTATGACTTGCTCTTCTTAGCTAATCCAGCACAAACAAAACCAGCACAACAAAACTAAGTTTTTAAGATTGTATATCAAACCAGCACAAAACAAAGAACACAATTGGGAGTGACATGTTATAATCCTGAAACCAGCACAAACATAATCTAGCACAAGCAAAACCAGCACAGGTAGGTAATCACAAAAATGAACAAAACCCAACACAACAAAACTAAGTTTTTAAGATTGTATTATGTACAAACACATTTGCAAATTAGATTTTGGGTTCTAGCCCAAGTTTCATAGCATTCACATGAAGTTTTTTTAGTTCACTTTCTTGTATTTTATGGTATATTCTTTTCCCTAAAACAATAGTTACCGGAAAACGCAAAGATAAGGTACATTATTCTCTTTATGTTACTGAAGGTCAAACCTTAATTACTTACAATCTTCTTTTAAGATGGTGACTTTTATTTAAGATTTAAGATTTTGTAAAATTACCTATGTTGTTTTTGTTATTGTGTTGTTTTTTATGTTGTACTGATGTGTTATTGTGTTGATTTTGTTGTTATGCTATTTTTCTGTGCTGGTTTACTGTTGTTTACTTGAAAACAGCACAGATTCTATTATCAGTGCTGTTTTATCGAAAATCAACAAAGATTTTGAATTTTTTTTTAAATCATCGTTTTTATATATCAACATTATACTCAAATTAAAGAGAAAAAAATGCTCGATTTTATAGTGTAATTTTTTCAAAAAATAATGTCATATAAAAAAGTTATGAAAGTTTAAAAAATGAGGGGGAACTTGAAAAAAATCAATAAAAATGGTTATTTCAAAGATACCCCTCCAACTTTATTTTTTCCTTACTTAAATCTCATCCCTTATTAGCAAATGGATGGCTAAGATTGCTTACTTCAAAGTCAAACACACAATTAACTATAATAAATATGTGGCCAGAGTTTAGTTTTTTGATTTACACATTTAAATAGTTTACATTTGATTATGTATATATTTACCATACTAAAACGACTTACGACTCGGGTTGACTCGAGACATATATTATAACCCAAAATGTCAACTTGACATGTGAGTATATGGAATCTTTGAACACATTTGGTTGTATACGTTATTTATACCTATTTTATATAAATATATATTTTTGAAAAATCAACTTATATCACCTACGGTCATCGAATTAAACATTTTTGGAACAACGAAACGTAAAACACAACGAGTTTAAGTTGGGTGATTGGATACATGACCAACTTGCACATAAAATTATTACATAGACATTAAGGTGTCTTAATCATCCTTAGGGCACGATTAGGTCAGGACGTATTCGTATTTTACTACTTACTCTATCACCTAGCTTTTAAGGTGAGTCTTCATAGCCCCACTTTTACTTTGATTTAATGATTTCTAAACATATGGGGGATAATACATGGCTCATATTTTGGATACGAGTACATAAACATATTGTTGCATGAGTACTTACTCTCTATGCAGTCAATATCGGCGAATTATCGGTTATCGATCATATGCAAAAATATCGGTCAAAATGTCGGTCCCGATATTATCGGTGACATTTACCGATAATCGCCGAGATTTTAATTCCATAATATCGGTTTTCTCACCCAGTTTCTCGGTTTACTAATTGTGATCCTTTTTTTTACAATTTTCTGCCTCAAAACCTATTGCTCTTTAAAAATGTTGGCCCAATGCCTTGTACCCGTAGCCAACACCATCAAAATAAATGTTGTAACTCCCTAATACACCCACGTTCGCAGTTCGCACACCTGCTAGATCATGTTTCTAATATAAAATATTGACATTTTTTTGTTTTGACTATTAATATTATGTGTGTGTATATATATATATAAGTTTATGCATGATATAAAAGTTACCGATATCCCACCACGAGAACCGATATCTCAAATATCGGTCATTGACCGATAACCGATATTCTTTCGCATTAACTGCTTAGCTTACTGTCATATTAAGTACCCGGGAATACTATAATTGTTAGCTAGTTCAGACGTTGAACGCCAGGGGCAGACCTAGTGTTTGAAGAAGGGGGGCGGCCGCCTTCCATAAAAAAAAATTTAGTGTTAAATACGCATTGAAATCTTGATCTCCCCATAAAATTTTAAAATAGCCCCCGGTTGTCCCACCAATGAATTTTTTTTTGTTATATGTATGTTATATATCACTACTCAATCGACCCCCATGAAAAAAAAAATTGGGTCCGCCACTGTTGAACGCATGAATAGATCAGGGTTGACACCCCCACCGGTAGTTAATCGCTCTAACCTTAATTGGAGGTCAAAACGGTTGCATATTGTCCATACATACTTACAATGTTTCATGACAGAATATTGGGCGGGGCACATCAATTACATAGACAAGTGTCGGTTATGATAGTTCATGGTAACAAATCACATACATAAGTGTTGTTTGATTAACAATGTTAAACATATTGTAAATCTCGTAGTCCAAAGGAAACATATTTTAGCATGTATTTAATAGGTAATTGACGCACCGATTGAGAACCGTAACTAGAAAATAATGGGGTCATTTGGGTCATGATGCATGTTTTAGCTTATGGAGTTTTCGTTTTATTGTCTATAGAGTTGGACTTTTTAGGTTATGGAGTTCATGTTTTAGCAGACCGAAGATGAAAACGAAACACACACAAACACAGTTTTGCCAAAGACCAAAGAAGATGAAACTGAAGACGGAGAACAGAGAAAAATTGAAGTATGTGACCGACTAGTTGTGTGGCCAGCGAAGATGATATCTCTGCTCTATCATCTTCCATAACTCTCTCTTCTCCCACCCCATCAATCACACACACAAGCGAAGATGAAGACGATGAAAATAGGTTGGGCCGTGATGGGTTGATTCTGTTTTGTATACAACTTTTTGTTTAGATCTGGCTAAACTCTAAGACTGGAGGAAAGGGGTTGAAGGAGATTGATTAGCAGCTGTTGCTGGTGATCTGGTCAACGTCGCCGGCGATAGAAAGAATGGCCGGCCGGCAAGCATCTTCTTCATCAGGGAAGACAACCGGGTGGATGGGTTGGCCAATCAAAAAAAGAGGTGGAGTCAAAGGATTTCTATGAATATTTTTTTTAACTTTTTAGTAATTTATTTGCTTCCAATCATATTTTTACATGTGTCCCTAAGCATTTTAGTATTTTCACAAAAATATGATGACGTCAATCGACATACTTGATTGGGATAAATTGGAATACAAAGGACTACAAAAAAAGTAAAATTACTAAGGGGGTGTTTGGGATTACTTTTTGAGCTACTTATTAACTTATTAACTTTTTTAAAAAGTTAATAAGTTAAAAGTTTGTTTGGGTTAAATGAAAAGAGAAAAAAAAATGGAAGGAGAAAAGGAGATTTGAAGAAGTAAGAAATTCTTACTTTTCAAAACTACTTATTAACTTCTTGTAAAAGTTAATAAGTAGTTTTCAAAAGGAATCCCAAACATGGCCTAAATAAGATTTAGGTCATGTTTGGGATTACTTATTTAAGCTTTTTATTGACTTTTATAAAGAGTTTTGAGAAATAAGTCTCTTACTTCTCAAAAATTTCGTTTTCCCACTTTAAAAAACTAAAAGGAGTAATAAAAGTCACGCTCAAACACATTTTTAACTTATAAAAGTTAATAAGTAGTTTCAACAAATAATCCGAAACACCCCCTAAAATAAAACGTCTGTGAACAGTGGTCACTCCACTTATTTTTGGACACGTCAACCTTTTTTTCTTTTTTTCTTCTTCTATAATTTCATTTTCAATCCTATACTATATATAATATACGCTTTTAGCCATTTCATTTTCTATTAATTTCGTTTTTCTTTTAATAACTTTTGTTCGTTAATTTTTTTTAAAATACAGAGGGCGCGACTGTTTGGAGTTTTTTTGTCAACGTTCCAATATATTTTTTTTAAACAAATTGTATTCAAAATTAAGTTTTTTTATAGCGAGTGTCGTTACCGTTGTCGTACCTTGAAGAGCCGAAACTATTATCAGTGAACAACATCATTTTCGGTATTGGTATTATCGGAACCTGTATCGGTATTAACTTTTATTGTTTTCGGCAACCCGAACCAGTATTTTTTTTATTTTGTTTATTTCCTTTTTATTATTTATTTTTATGTTCTGTTTGATTAACATTATTTTTACCGTTGCACTTACGTTTTCATTTAAATTTTATTAATGATGAGCCTGACACCCGGCGCGAAGCGCGAGAATAACCATCTAGTTATAATTAATTCACTAAAATCATTATTTTAATTAAACCATAAATACTAAAAAGAAGAAGTCCTAACCCTTTTGACACCCCCACCATCTAGTTATAATTAATTCACTAAAACCAGACGTGCCAGTTCATTAAATCGGGTTGTGTACTGCCGGTGCGTCATGCTCCCAGCCTTCAAACCCCGAAATTCCCTCTCTACCTTCTCAATCTCGTTCCTTGGGCAGAAATTGTTGATCACCAAAGTTTTCAAGTCAGCCCACATCATCGCATCCACAACCTCGCTCCCTTTTGCTTGACGTACACCTTCCCACCAATGGGATGCTTCCTCTTTCAAGGAGTTAGCAACAAATTTCACAACTTGATACGTTCGACATTCGCTCATACGAATGGCAGCCTCCATACGAATCACCCAATCAAACGTAGCCACCACGTCTTTCTTCCCAGTCAGGACTTGTGGGTCACATGCCTTAAAGGACTTATAGTCGCAACCACGGTTAAGCGGTGCGTTGATTACCTTATTGTTCGGGGTACCAACTGCCGTGTTGGACCCACCCGTCTAATTAACCTTCTTCATCGTTTCAGCTAACAGACCTGGCAGAGAAGTCTTCATCAGCTCTGTAAACTCTCGAGCTATAGCTGCTCTTACTTCTGGTTCAAAAGTGAAAGGTTGTTCTTCAATCCGTGTATGCTCAGTTCCATGCACACTAACCGCCGGTTCAGTGTGAACACTTCCTTCTTCACTATACTCTTGGCGCGCAGGGATCCTTCCACGCCCACCATTTTGACCACCGGTACGGCCACCACGCTTTTCGTTTCCTCTCCTCGCCATTTCTTTCTATAAGAAAAGAAATCCGATGTCATCACGCTAGTTAACAAATATAATTCAAAAAGCACTGTAAGATGTTAATATACACTGGCCATCTGCAATTAACCATTACACTACCTTTCGATTTCTATTTGACCACCTTTGTGATTCCATCAGAACACAAGTCCTTACCTAACCCTTTCTAAGGCATACTATATATGTAAATATATACTACCTTCATACCTGATGCTGTGGCTCGAGTTACCCGTACTGGCATCCGCTTTCGGTCCCATTCACAGTTTAAGTTCAGACACTAGGAGTGTCTGAATCTCTCAAACTATTGCTCTGATACCAACTTGTAAGGCCCCAAACCCGGGAGGCCTCACTTGTTGGATTTACTCATTCACAAACAGTTCTTAAACATGAATATCAAATAACGCAGCGGAATCATTCATTCAACATAATTAAAACTTGTTCAAACATGCGGAAGCGTAACATTGTCAAATACATAAACATAACATAAACAACTCATAACGGGGTGTCAGTCTTCATCTCATCCGGGTAACTCTTCTCGCTTGCCAAGCATCACCGTCCATCATCATAACCTGCTCTTAACTTGAATGTGCATAATAAAAAGTCAGCTACGCTGGTGAGTTCTAGCTTTACATAAAACCTTAACATAAACATTTTGCCAAAAACATAACATACATTTGTTTAACAAAAGCATACGTAAAACATGCAATAACTTAACATCATCATAACATAATAACATAAGTCAACATGAACCGAATCTGCGCCTTCTCGTAACCGTCAATTCCTTACATCGCATACCAGCGGATGAACTTAAGGCTCGTTACCTCTAAGTCATCCGCACCCAGGTCCCCTAAGGCTCGTTACCTCTAGGTGGACCAAACATATGTCTCATAAGGCTCGTTACCTCTAGGAAGACAGAACATAACATAGGCACTATTTCCCCGTAAAGAATAGTACCTTCCATCGGGATCCCGGTAATCCCATGGGTGACCGTCGTCACCCCATCATCAACCAGTTGTACAACCGTTAGCCAGCCACAAAGGCCCCCCGTAAAGGTAAGGCCAATACATACATACATACATACCTTAGCTCCCGTAGGAACTCGTGGCAGATTCGTTCATTCGTGACTTTCATAAAACCTTTACCTCATTTTAGTTAAAGCATTCGTACATTTTATTAAACAAAACATCATCCCTTTCGTAAACCTTTCGTAAACTTCATTTGGCAAAAACGTTTCATTAACATCATCTCGTAAACATCATTTTAAAAACATCATTCTGTATGTATGCACACCAGCCCAAAACATTTAATTAAAACATTTAAAGAAGGGCTTCTAGAACTCACCTGATAAGCTAGTCTTGGTTGTCCTAAACAAAGGTCCAACAACGTCACGTAGAGGTGCACAAACCGGGTTTTTTGAACCGAATCGGTTCCAAACCGGCCCGAACCGGTTTGCGATGACCAAGACTTAAACCGGTTTTGACTAAACCGATTCGGGTTAAAACCGGTTTTTAACATATAGAATCCCGAACCTGTTGAACCGGTTCAGTTCGGTTCTGGACCGGTTCTGGGTGGTGAACCGGTTTAAAAAAAAAATAAAAAATAAATATTTAACAAATAAAAACATAAAGTTCAACGTTTATTCATACTGTAGGAGTTCGTAAATCACAAAACATTACAAAATTAAACATTACAATTCGACAAAAAGAAAAATAAATTTTTTTTTGAGTTTTTTTGTTTAATTTTCGCCGTCATTCTCGGAGTTACTAGTGGATCCTCGTAGTCTATCATCTTCGGCGAGTTCTTCATTTGTAAGTGGGCTCACCAATCCTTGGTTGACCTTAGATTCGTGTATGAATTCTTCAACTTCAATTTCGTTTTCAAGCGAACTCCTATCTTGTCTCCTATCTACCGCATCCAAATGGTCTTTCAAGCAAATGCACATTTCCATTGCCGCGGGAGTGAGTCTAGTTCTTCGAATAGATAAAACCCTGCCACTAAGAGAAAAAAACGGATTCCGAAGCTACCGTGGAAGCTTGGACGGTTAGTAAATCACGGGCCATGGCGGAAAGGACCGGAAAAGTAGATTCGTTTCCTTTCCACCAAGCCAAAATATCAAAGTCCTCAAAAACATCCGGACTCATAAATGATAAAAAGTTTGTTCCCGTATACCTTCCGAGTTCGCTACTCGGGGTTGACCCTCTAGCCCGTTTAGTGAATTCATTTCTCATTTCGTTATACAAACTTAAGTTCACATTCCTCGAGCTACTACTTGATGCGCCCGCGCCCATCGTATCATGTGGGGTTTGTGTTGTACCATATTTATGTAAATAAATATCAAACAAATCTTGCAAACATTTGTTAAAATAAGTTTTTGTTACGGTTGAAAAATGAATATCTTCGGCATTCAAATCCAAATCGTAAGTTATTTTATCAATCAAGGTTTCAACACCGTAAACATTAATTGTAGGGTTTAATGCGGCGGCACAAGTTATAACCGGAGCCATTTCTTTAAAATATTTAACAAATTTTTCTTTCATCGGTTTTATCATTCTCGTAAAAAGAGTATTTTTATTTTCAAGTTCGGCTAATTTGTTACACATTAGAAATATTTGTTTAAGAGCCAAGGGACTTGTGGGGTAATAAACCCCGGATAAAAAAGTAGTGGCGGTTTTGAAAACTTCGAGCAATTCGGTTATATTTTCAAGAATGTCCCAACTCGTAGACGGAAAACTTTGAATTTTACGACGCGGTTTTGAGGAAAGCATATCATGAAAAATTGATAAAGTATCTTTTTGTCGTATAGCACTATGAAACATTTATTCCATCTTGTTGGGAGGTCCCAATTGGGACATAAGCAAATCAAACCCGTATCGTTACATAATCTAATATATTCATGGTATCTTTTTTTACTACTACTAAAAACGTCTTTAAGCATGACTCGAAATGCATTACTTTATTCAATAACGGGTTCAACCGCAAGCCCGTCTTGCACGACTAAGTTGATGATGTGTGCAATACATCGACTATGAAAAAAAGCGCCGTTGCAAATCGGATTATATTTTAATATTAATTTTTTAACCGCATCTGTATTATTTGAGGCATTATCAAAAGATATTGAAAATAATTTATTTTGTAATTTAAAATCGGTTATCACACCATCTAAAATGTGAAATAAATTTTGACCCGTGTGCGGATATTCAAACATCTCAAACGCGATTGTACGTTTCATCATTTGCCACGTATTGGGATCAACCCAATGAGCGGTAATGCAAATATATGAGTCGGGAATACCATGTGGAGCCGACCAAACGTTGGTGGTTAAGTTCACACCGGTTTCCAATTTTTCAAAACCTAAAATTAATTTTTTTTTGCTTTTTTCCACATTTTTAGACAATCACGTCTAAGAATACTACGACTTACTTGATGATAACGTGGTTGAAGGGCTTCTTGAATCATCTTCGTCACGAGCGGGTTGTCGAAGTGGTTGAACGCCAAACCTCTTTGAATAACTAATTTCGCCATTCTATCTCGAACAATATTTGGATCGAAGTTCCAAATTCCACCCTCGCTTGTCATAGATGCTTGACCCTCACCCGGAATATTCTTCAAACTCGGGCACGATTTTTCCAGATGAGTTTTTAGAGTAGAATTTGATTCCTTTTTAAAAAAACCACCATAATTTTTGCAACGAGCACGTTCCAACCCGTTAGACAACTCACATAGATCGTAGTTTGACCAAATTGCGGGGTTCCTCGTTGTTGGTATGATTTTCACAACGCTAACTTCGTTAGAGGAAACACCAAAACTTGAATCTGCCATAGCGTTTTTTTGAGAGTTTTTTTGAGCGTTTTCGAGCGTTTTTTTATAAACGAGAGTGTAGAGAGCGGGTTTGAGAAGTGTGATTTAACCAAAACACCCACTACCTATTTATAATGTGTTTGGGTGTTAAAATGGGTGAAAAAAACGGTCAAAAATGGGTCTAACGGTAAAAAACGGCTATATAGCCGTTATCCCAACGGTTATTTTTTGAAAATTAACGTTAAACCGGTTTGGTAAACCGGTTCCGCAAACCGGTTCGAAAAAAACCGGTTTTAAATTATGTCCAAGTAACCGGTTCAAAACCGCCGGTTCATACCGGTTCGAAACCGGTTTGAAATCGGGTCGGGTTTCGGTTTGAAACCGGTTCAACTATTCCAAACCGGTTTTTTTGCCCACCTCTAACGTCACGTACGATCTGAATTAGGTAGTTAAATACACATCAGACCCAATCCCGAATCTAACGGTTTAACCATTCTAAACATACTAACTTTACTTAAACAGTCTGATGCATGCGCACTTAGCAAGTGCGCAGACCCTGCTGCCTGCGTACTTGATAAGTATGCAGGATCCTCTTCCTGCGTACTTGATAAGTACGCAGTGCCCTCTTCCTACGTACTTGATAAGTACGCAGGACCTGCTCTGTGCGCACTTGGTAAGTGAGCACGATCTGTTTCTACCCTAACTTTCGCATTCAGGTCTGATCACGTCAAGATCCCGAACCTGTTTGCACCCAAAACGTTTTTTTTTCCATTTAGGAACTCAAATCTATGTTTATCTTTCAGTTTCATCCGAAAAACCCAAAAACGAACTAAAACTCAGATTTAGGTCGGATCGTTACCTGAATCGAGCTTCTGATCCGGAGGTTCTTCTCACGAGCTATGGAGTAACACTTTGCTGAAATCTCGGGTCGATCCGCCAACTTTCTCTCTCTACGGTTTCTCTCTCTAGAACTTGCAAAAGAGAGAAATGGTGGAGTGTGTTGGCTATTAATAGGGAAGGGACTTCTCCCTTCATGTTCGCCGGCCCATCTGGCCCGGCCCGTCATGCCTCGTTCATTTATTCCTTTCGCCTTACGTATGACCCGTTATTTTAATCGTCGTTTTATTTTTGGGATGTTAGAATAGTGGTCTCACATGGCCATATCTGCTTCAAGTTCACCATCATAGAAATATCTAATTTCTCCAACTTAGGAATCACAACTTACACAGTAAATAAGCCATGTTAGATATGTAAATAGCATATGCCTGCCCAAAATAATAAACTATAATTTATTTACATTATTAGATATAAATATAAAAATAAGTGCATGTACCTTTTTGTTCAGTAACGATTTCATCTGAGAAGTATTATGACCACCTTCACAACCCGATCAAAATTGCTTGAAGCTTCCACCTCCTTCTTTAGCTGTTCCATCATTGTGGTCTTTCCAACACCACCCATCCCACATAAAGCAACCATCTTTTGGGACTCATTATTTGATTGAAGGGATTTCAAGGCAGCATTGTATATCAAATCTCTGGACTTGAAGTTGTTTTGGGTACCATCAGGGTTAGAGGTTGATGCCCCTGTAGAATTAGATACAACCTCAGCGAGAGGTATTTGCGTATCCGTAAACTCGATCTTGGATTTCCTTGTTTCAAGATCTTGTATCTCCTCAATAATAGTACATGATTTTTTTCCTGCTTTGTATCTCTTTGCCACACTGAAGCACCCGATTCCACCGGTTGGAATACTTTACGCCTTCTCGTTCATCTTTTGGACGTCTTCCAACCATTGAGGCACATGGTGAGACACCACATGATTTCTTGCAACAGCTTCTTCCCAATCACGACGAGTATCTTGTTCCTTGAGATTTAACTGCTTCATTTTCTCCTTCATATCTTTAACATACTTTGTGGATGAAACCAAGAAACCCAAATGTTTCTTAACAGGGACCATCAAAGATTCAACAACCGGAGTAATAATTGAACTTATAATAGTATCCATTTTTCAAAACTGCAGTTTAATAGAAACAATAAAAATAATTAATAAGAAAGTAAAGGAACTATAATTACGAAAGCAGTTAGTCATACATTCATTAATTTACAAAAAGGACTACTTCTTTTTTCACTAATTTTAAGTCAAATAATGCTAACTAACAATGCAAATGATTTACCCAAACAAAAAGAAAAAAACCTCTGATTTGGATAAACTCCAAATTAATGAACTCTTTTAGGTATTTGAAGATCGCACACTGCGGCCTTTATGGCTGGATGTAATTATTTAAAAACACACACACACACACATACCCAGATCGATTGGTGCAATACTTTGAGATTAAAACATGTAAAAAATAAAAAGGAAATACCTGCTTTCTTCTCTTAAGATCTTCTTTTTGGTAGAGAAATTGAACGTTATGATGGAGCTGTGAAGAAGATAAGAGTACTTGCAAAGCAAAAAAGAAGAAGATAAGGTTGTGATCTGTGAAGAGCAACTTTAGGCCACAAGATATATCATACTACAAAACCAAAACAAAGTCCTTTTTATCATTAATTTTTTATGTTTAATAACTATTTAATCAATAACCTATTGTTTATTAGAAATAATTTGTAAAATCAATGCAGTAGTTTACGTGGACATCCGACTAGTAACACTACAATTAACTTCATATGTGTCGGGTGACCGTGGTATTTTAATGTCATAATGTTGTCACTATTTGCATTTTTAAATAAATGGTTTAATTCTCTCTTTCATTCACATTGAGAATATCACCACCTTAAATCATGAACATGGAATAGTGTTCCCTTATAATATAAGGGGCCGTTTGGTTTACAGAATATTTTTGAATGAAATTAGAAATGGAATTAGAATTGGAATATAAAGGAATTGGAATTAATTTCAATAGAAAGTTATAATGTGTTTGGTTTGTAAATTAGAAAAGGATTAGGAATGTTTAAGAAAAGCAAATTACATAATTACCCTTCCCTTTTTCCTTCTTCATCTACACAAACCCTGTGTGTCACAGCTTCTTTCTTCCCAACGATGGCTTCTCAAAATGATTTGGTTCTTCGATTTTGGATATCGGAAAAATACGACCAACCTTTAGAAGTAATATTGTGTTTTCTGTTTTATTTTTTTGCTCGTCTTCTCTGTGTGAGATTTGTGCTTTCCATCTTTCAAGATCAACATAACCGAGATGAAGGATATAGAAATCAAACCCAGGTGAATTTCGGTTCTTCGATTTGGGTTTCGAATCCAGAAATCGTCCACTGTGATTTCTATTTTGTATCTAGTTTTCTATTGGCTTCATCGATTTGGGTATTTAAATAGAACCTCTACTGTGATTTTGGTTCTTGATGATTTGATTTTGTGAGGTGTTTTTTGAGTCACATGGATAATTATATTTTATGATTTTGTAATCAGAAGTTGAAAACTAATAAGAAATCAAGTTTCCATCTTGATTTAAGTGCAACCATGTTTGTGAGCTTGTTCCATCTGTGATGAAGATGATACATGGTTTTTGTCAAATGGAATTGAAGTCGCACAGCAACATAAGAGAGATAATGGAATTGATTAAAAGGGTTTTTTGATCAATTTTAAATATTCCGTTGCAAATTCCATCAATAAGGGGAAGGAATTAGAAAATCCCATGAATGGTGGAAAGAATTCCAATTCAAATTCCATCCGTGCCAACCAAATATGATTTGTGGTGGAATCAATTCCAATTCCAGTTCTAATTTCATCAGATTCTGTGAACCAAACGGACCCTAAGGGTTTACCACCGACGCACTTGCCAAATTCCCCTAGTTCCCGATTATGTGATTGCGCATTCCGGAATTCAATGTCAACAGAATATTAAACGCGAAGAACGTCAAAAGTGTCTACATAACAATAAAAGAAATTAATATACGTTTTATTACAACTAGTAAGTGTTACCCGCGCGTTGCGGCGGCTCGCTCTTGAACATCGAAACATAGATAAAAAAACATGTCGCTTGTATATTTGGAAAGAACAAAGATGTCAAATGTATTTTAAGAAAACACGAGCATGAACTTAAAAAAACGTTTAAACGAAAGATAAAACCACGTAAAACTGTCTCACACCCAGATATATCATTTAAAAAAATGTCTCGACGATATATGGTAAGAAATACGAAAGCGAACGTAATATAATATTTGGTTGAAGATAAAATGGTGTAAAACCTTCACATACCCGGATTTAACATTTACAAATTTAGTTTTTTAAATATTATAGCTAAATAATAAAATAAATAAAAGATAATAAATAAATATTAAAAAACATTTAGTAAAAGAATAGGTAAATATAAGTGTAAAGAGATTTGAAACGGATACTTGTAAGTGCGTGAAAGTGGCAAGTAAGCCACTTGTCCGGGTTATATCTTTGTTTATAACTATCAATAGAATATATTTATATTAATGACTAGTTTTAAATCCCATGTAACACACGGGATGAAACGTTAAGATTATATTGATAAATATCTTAACATATTTTTTTATACAAATTTGATATCAAACTTAACTAAAAAACTACTAATTAAATATTAGCTAATTTTATATTAACACGTATTTATTTAAAATACAAAAGTAGTATTTTTAAATTTTATATGTAAAATTAAAGTTTTTGGTTTTTTATTGATAAAATTTTAAAAACTTGATTTTAGATAATAAACTTTAAAAACTAGTTTTTTTTAATATCCTATTTTTTTATTCTTGTTTTATTTAAATATTTACTTTTAATGATAAATTTAAAAAAAAGTGAGTTAATGGTTATAATGATGAAATTGATTTGGTAAAATGTTTATTTATGTAATCTTTTAAAAAAATGAGTTAAATATGAAAATATTGGATGAAGGATGTAAATGTGGTTTTGACAAGTGTATGGATGTAAAGATGAATATAGTGTTGACAAATGCCACAAAATTTAGTTTTTTATTATAATAGGGATTATTTCAGAAAAAAAATAAAAGTGCGACTGTAGCCGAGAGTTTACATTTTGAAAGGATTACTAATACTAATTATTGAATTTTGGTATGGATGTGGAGAGATTAATAAACTTCAGGGGCTACAATAATTGGAATTTAAGCACACACGTGACGTGACGTGACGTGACGGTTACATAAGAATATTGTTATATGTTCAAGGACCAATGTGAAAAATGCTCACAAAATATCTCCACTTAAGTTTAATTGTTTCCATTTTAATTTAGAGAGGGTTCCATCTTCACTCTAGGGTTCCATCTTCACTCTGGTTCTTCATCATCGATTCTTATGTTTTGCCTTTTGTTTTCTTCCATATTTGTGTTACGATCGACATGCCTCTTGTGTTGTTAATCGAAGTGTCTGCCTAAAGTATTTGGTATTCTGGTCTTTGATCAAACTGCCTTGCTTAGACTATTCGTAATACCCGGGTAAGGGTGAGAGATTTCCTGTGACACGTAGTGCAATGTAGACATTGCCTTCACTCACCCTCACCCATATGCGTAATGGTGAGATGAGGGTAGCCAGTTTTATAATAATATTACATAATTATTGTCTATTTAATTTAATTAATTTAATAAACTAATACTAAAAACATCTTACTACTATAATAAATAAAAATCTTTGGTGACACATGTCACTCTCTGGTTAATGCTCACCCTTATTTTTATGCCTCTCTGTCCTATTAAATTAATTTTTTTTGTTTATCTTTCTACTAAATAATGAATATTAAATAACAATCTTTGTATTAATAAATAAAAATCATATGAACATGTGTCACTTTCTGATTCATTTTTATCATTTTGTTTCCTCTTCTCTCTTCTATTGAATAATGATATTAAAATAATTTAATTTTAGATTTTTAATACAAATCTAATTACGAATACTTATTAATATCAACAATAAAATGAATTTAATATTAATTAACATTTATTAATTAAATAAAAAATTAATACTTAGTTGAGAAAAGTGTTCTAGAAACTAACTTAACACAGCTTATAACTGTCATGACAAATTACATTTTTTAAAGACATATTTTGACGAGTGTGTGTTAACAAATTACATTATATTTTATTCAAACGATGTAATACACCGGTTTATTCAACCCGTGTATTACACGGGTTTTTTAAAAATATAATTTTTTTATTACTAAATATATATATATATATATATCATTTTATTATTCAACCCGTGTAATACACGGGATTTTAATCTAGTTTAATAATAAAAAAACAACATAATATTAAAAGGGGAAAGTGAATATGATGTTGTTAGGCATCTAACTTGTATACGAAACCCTTCAAAACTACATCGTTTTTTTATTAAAACCAAATAAATATTAATTTTATAAAATAACTCTCATTCATCTCGCCTATTTCTTCCTGCAATGTCTCACCCTTCTTCATGCCAAGAATTCTCTCCAAATTCGATGCTGTTGACACTTCAACATGATATTAGTTTAATAGAACAATTACTTTGTTCAACATATTTGAAAGCTTTAATTGTTTTTTTACTTGATAAAGATAGAATCTCAAGTTTTCAATCAAATCAGCGACAATAATATTTAAAATCTTAAATTGTTTTTTAATCTATATATATTAATAAATAAAAATTTTTGGGACACGTGTCCTGCTGTTAGACCATCCCAATGTTAGTTTTCCCGCCCAACACTATCTCCGATATTTTTCACACGCGGATCCTAGATCCGACCCCTTTACTTTGCTTTACCCCGTATCTATTCACATGTTTAGTCTCCCGTTTCCCATTTTTCCATTCCAAACCCTACTCTTCCTCATCCAACAATCGTCGCCACCATCAAATCTTCTGTTGTAATCGATTAATCTTCAAGGTATGCTTCTTGTTCCAACAATCGACGCCACCATATTAATTTTGTAATATTCATCTTCACCCTTAATTTGTTCATCTATTAGGGTTGTTCGAAGCCTTTGGAAGTATTGTCACAACCAAGGCTTTTGTTGATTTTCTTCAAGGTAAGTTTCTTCTTTCGATTCGTTTTTTGGATTATTTGATTTTGTAATTTTCATCTTCACTGATCCTTTATTCATCGATTAGGTTTTTTCGAAGCCGCCTCTTCTCACTATTGTCAAAATCAAGGCTTCTGTTGATTGTCTAATCTGAGGTAGAAGAAGACTGATTTCAACCTTTTAGGTATATCGGTTGCCGGTTGGTAAAGATTACAACTTCGATCTCAGCTTTTGGAATTTGATGTAAAACTCCTAAAATTCATTTAGGAATTGATGATTTAGAAAACCCTAATTTTTTAACAACACAACATTTGGATAATAATGTTAAATTTGAAGGTTTAATTTGTGTTTGAGTTGGGATAGCCTCAACTTTAAGTTGGGATAGTAATTCATGAAATCACGTTTTTTGTTTTCAAGTAAGATTAATTTATATGTAATTAGTCAAGAGTCTAATTGTTTTCTACATGATCTGTATTTATTTCATGTTTCTAAATAATTTTTTGACAAAATGAAGTGGAACTTATTCATGACATAGAAAAGGAAATAGGGAAACAAATGGAAGAGTTTGAATGTAAAGAGAATGAGGTGCTTGAAAATATTACACTGGTAAGATTTAATTGTAATATTTTTTTATGTTTCTTTTAATATATTTTAATAGAATTATGAAATTTGCTAAAATGAGAAATGCAGGTTTTCAGTGCTAGACGTGTGCTCAACATGAAATTTAGTGATGGCAGTTTCGATCAGTCTCTCTTCGATATCTCTTGAACGACTCCGACTTGCAAGTTCTTCATATTTTAGGTTCGTCTTCGTTGATTCACTCCTTAAGGTCAGATTATTTACCGGATCACTTGCAGTTTTTTTTCCAGATTAATTAGTATTATATTCTTTAATGAAATATCGGTCCCATCATTTTCACTTCACCATTAAATCATTTGAACAACTTAATTTTATTTACTTATGAATGTGGTTTATATTATTTAGTTAATGTTGTTCGTGATTGAGTGACTTCATTCAAGAATTTTTTGCATAAAGGGTAATAATGGCTATAAGAGCATGATCACATTATTGTTCATGGTTTCATAAATTACTTTTGGTTTTTTTTTGGATTAATTACTTTTTTTTATTACATCTGTAAAATGGAAAAATTAACATTTTTGGAATAGGATGACTTTCTTTGGACAATGCAATCTCTTCTATAACAAACTTAACCTCTATAACAAACTTAACCACCATACAACCAATTTTAGTGTTCTGTATTTTATTTTCTTTCTAAAAGATTGTTTGGCTTTAAAGACATATGAGAAGGCAATGTGTTTGATAACAAATCAACCCCTTTACAAATAAACACACTTTTGTCAAAGTTCATTTTTTGTACAAAACATAAATTTAAATTAATCTTAAATTTCCAATCTGTAAATTTCCATTTTCCAGATTAAATCAAGTTTACAATTCAAAACTATAATTCACAAATGTCACCTGTGCTGTTTTGACTTCTTTAAAAGATGAAAAAACAGAATCAACATACAAAAGAGAACATGTTGTGTAAAATAAGAGAAGAATGGCTGTGACAACAGCCTTGAGTCCAAGTAGATAGGTTCTTGCAGTAGCCATCAACAGTTAACAACTTGAAGAAATTTGAATATTTGATATAAATAGAAGAATGGGTCTACAAGAAATTAATAAAATTTTGCCATGCATGCAGTACTATTACAAAAATAGTGGATATTAAATGTTTCAAAGTTCATTTTTTACACAGTTTTGTACAAAACTCATTTTTTTACAAACAAAAACATTTGACAGCAAAGTAATGGACATTTATGTTACCACTGTAATAGGTTAGAACCCACTAAAACGGATTCTTCAAGATGCTATTGACAAAGTTAAATTGAATACCATGCTTAATTGTTGAAACATGCAGATAGATGTTAATTGGGCCAATTTATGATCAAATCATTGCATCTTAATTTCAAATATCATTGAATATAAAAAAAAATATATATCGGTTTTAATCATGTGGCCTTTTGTTTTGCAGGAAAGGTTTTAGCTTTGGATTTCATTAGCAATCACATTTCTTACGATTACAGGTATTTTAAAAAAAGTAACTTTAGGATAGATGAAATTTAGTCTTTGTTGAACCAATGTGCAGGTGTTGTTTGACTAAATATTTGCGCTCAATTAGGTGTTTCGAGGTAAATTTTTGTTTTCCAAATAAATTCAATCTAGGTGACCTTTGAGAATTTAGGTGTTATTAAATACATAATTGATCTCATCGTTGAATAAATGTGTGAATTCCATTATTGCTTTTCAGTCTAAAAGTGAAAGTACGTGATCCTAATCTTGAATCATCAGTCGTATCACTCACTCTCTATTACTATATTAAAAACCTCAAAACGTGTTGCACTAATAAAAATTCTGATTTTACAACTAAGCAACATAAACTGGTCAAGATGTTGCCCCTGTAATAGGTTAGAAGGGACATGTCTTTGTTAGCATAGTATTATTTGTAACATTTTTAATATTTTGTCCCCTTAATAAATTATCTTTTCTTTGTTAAATAAGATATTACCATTGGGCTTCTAACTAAGAACCACTACACTGTTTTTGTATGCTTTTGAGAAAATTTCAACAGCCATATCATCTTTTATTCAGTTTTTATGTTTTATGATGAATTAGTATTATGCTGCAATTATGTTTTTCATTTTAGCCTCTATTAACATGTTCATTTAAATTGCCTTTAACATAACTTTGTTTTAAAGAAGTGTCCTCATTATTAAATCATAACATCACTTGATTCTTGATTTCTTCAATTAATGCTCAACTAATGTAATAGTTGTTTTTTTTTCTGTTTATGTTTACTGTATTATGTTACTTAAACGCCTTTTAACTTTTTCATTTGATTTTCCAGAAACAGACCCCCATAAAATGGACCAAGCCTTGAAATTGGAAGGAGTTCTTGGTTCTTCCACCGATTGCTATATGAAGCTTTGTTTTACTAGCATCAGCATCAAAACCTTATCACGCGAAGAAGGCTACGGATTGTTTATGCGTAAATCTTCCTAAATCATTTCATTCCAAGATTTAAATTAATAATGCAAAATATTATTTTTTGATCAGGACCATTTCAACCCCCACTGAATCGTCCATTTTACCCGGCCTGTTTTGACTCTACAGACTCATTGAAACATTTGAACATCTCAATGGAACTAAAAACTGGCCAAATTTAAAGGGATAAATGCATACATTTCATGTTTTTAAGGTGAAAGAGTTATATAAGGACGATTATAGGTTAGCATCTTTTTTTTTAATGCATACATCTCCTGTTCTCTTTTCCTTTCCTGTCCTCTTTCAAGGTCCCCTAACTCCTGTTGTGTGATTTCTAACTGATGTTATGTTAATATATTTTGTTGAACAATCGTTCTGATTACTCTGTTTGTAGAACCAACCATTGTTGATGCAAGGGTCACTTCGATCTTATGGTCAAATTAACTTGGCGCTTTGATTCTCTAACACGAACTCTTATTTGTTGCTTATGAATTGAGCAAGAAGTTTGTTGCTGTCTATTATTTGAAGATCTATTATTGATAGTTGATAAAATTACAAACAAAACAACAAGTGTCGTTTACAAAGTATTTACAGATTTGTGATTTGTAATGGTACTTTAATTTTTTATCGTTGTACCTAATAAAAATACTTCAATTATATCAATTTTTGTACACATTCTAGAATTATATAATTTCTATTATACATATGATTATACTTTCATGTTTTTATTATACAACTCCGTGTAATACACGGGCCTAGAGGTGCACAAAAGAACCGGAACCGGAACCGATCCGATGGATTATCCGAAACCGGATCCGGTGAGAACCGGTTTTTTTAGAACCGGTCCGGATATTATGAGAACCGCCGGTTCCGGGACCGGTTCTGGGTTTTTTGACGGACCGGTTAAAAATCGGATAAAACTCGGATTTTTTGGAACCGGTTTTTTTCGGACATTTTGGAACCGGTTCGGAACCGGTTCTAGCCGTTGGGGTTAAAAAAAAAACGGCTATATAGCCGTTTTATGGCCGTTTTTTTGTTTTTTTTTTGTTTTTAAGTATTGAAATTTAGTATAAATAGGTATTGGGTGTTTGTGTTAGTTCACCACAACATTCTAGCTCTCAAAACTCAAAAACGCTCTCAAAACGCAAAAAAACGCTCACGTTAAGCAAAAAAAAAAACGCTCTCATGGCTTCCGCTTCCGCAAGCACTCAAAATTCGGTTGGTGGTTCTACTAGCGATGTTACGGTTGTGTCAATACTTCCTTGCTCCCGAAACCAAGAAATATGGGCTTATTTCGATTTATGCGAAATGTCGTACGGCTCGCAAAAGGCTCGTTGCAAACGTTGTGGTAAACTTTTAGCTGCGGCGGGAAATAGCAGTTTAAGGAAACATATTGCTAGTCACGCAAGACACACTCAAGAAGGTGAAAATCAAACTCAAATTGGTAGGGATGGAGGAGTTTGGCAATACAATGTCGAAAGTGTTCGTGAGAGAATGGCACATTTCGTCATTCAAGAAGGCTTGCCTTTTGATCATTTTGATAATCCGCGCTTGACGAGGATGATACAAGAGACGCTTCAACCGAATTACACAAATGTAAGTCGTTCTACTTTGAGAAGAGATTGTTTAAAAATGTGGAAAAGAGCCAAAAAAGAATTAATTTTAGGTTTTGAAAAATTAAATACCGGCATTAACTTAACAACGGACGTTTGGTCCGCTCCACATGGTTTACCCGAATCGTACCTTTGCGTTACCGCACATTGGGTTCAACCGGAGTCGTGGCAAATGATGAAGCGTACGATTGCGTTTGATTATTTTGGATATCCACATACCGGTGAAAACTTATTTTATATTTTAGACTCGGTAATTCAAACTTATAAAATTCAACCGAAAATATTTTCAATATCTTTTGATAACGCTTCAAATAACACAAACGCGGTCGAAAAATTAAAAATAAAATATGAACCGCCTTGTAACGGTGTTTTTTTTCATAGTCGATGTGTTGCACATATCATTAACTTGGTTGTGCAAGACGGTCTAAACGTCCAAGAAATAAGAGACGTAAAAGAAAATTTTAAAGTGATGTTACGTGAAGTTTTTAGCACAAGCAAAAAAAGATATATAAACTATAGAAACTTGTGCCAACAAACGGATTCCATCTTTTTAGGTCCGAATTGGGACGTACCTACTAGATGGAACTCGACTTGGAAAATGTTTGAATCGGCCTTAAGGCAAAGAATTACTTTAAAACATTTCCATGATGAACTTGTGCAAAAGAAACGTTGTTTACAAAAATTTGATAATATAAGTTGGGATATGATCGAGAAACTAACTAATTTGCTTGAGGTTTTTAAAAATGCAACTACATGTTTATCGGGAGTTTATTATCCCACGTCTTCGCTAATACTTCAACAATTATACTTAATATGTAATAAATTAAAAGAGTTTGAATATCACGGCACTATTTTTGAAAAAATGGTAAAACCTATGAAAGCTAAATTTAAAAAATATTTTTCAGAAATGCCGGCCGTTGTTACATGTTCGGCCGCCTTAAACCCAACGATTAATGTAACCGGTGTTGAAACATTAATTGGATCAATATCGGATGATTTAAATATGTTCGAGGAAGACCCAAATTTTGAATCAAATGCAATAAGGGATTTCAATTCGGCTTTTAATAATATGTTTGATTATTATTTACGCAAATATGGTGGAAGTGGTGATCCATCAAACATACGTGAATCAATGGGTTCGGGTTCAACTTCTAGTAGTTCAAGGAACCCGATGCTAAATTTATTTAACACTTTAAGAAACGAAAATACTAAACGAGCTCGTGGAACCACACCAAGTAGCGAGCTTGGGAGATATCAAGCAACCGACTTTATTTCTACTCTAAGATCCGAAGAGTTTGAAAACTTTGATATCTTGAGTTGGTGGCAAGGAAGGGAATCCCAATATCCCGTTCTAGCCGCAATGGCCCGTGACCTACTAACCGTCCAAGCTTCCACGGTAGCTTCGGAATCCGCTTTTTCTCTTAGTGGCAGGGTTTTATCTATTCGAAGAACGAGGCTTACACCGGAATCTATGGAGATGTGTATTTGCTTGAAGGACCATTTGGATGCCGCCGAACGTGTACAACATGTTGCAAAATTAGAAGGCGAGCTTGACGTTGAACAAGAAATACATGAATTCGAAGTAGAACATGGGGCGGCGACTCCACTTTCGGACGAAGAACAAGCTTACGATGAAGCCCAACGTATCTCAAGCGAAGAAGAATGAAAACCGATGTTACAAAGACTACGACGAAGAATATTGAAAACATAATAAATAATTAATGCTTTGTGATTCAATTATGTTTTTTGTATTTTTTTTGTACGAACTATTGTTAAATAACTTAAAAAAATCTACAAAATAAATAAAACATGTATTTTATAGTGTATCTTTGTTAATTTTTAATTTTTTTTTTCGGAACCGGTGGAACCGGTTTTTTTTAACCGGTCCGGTTCTAAATGTCCGAACCGGTCCCAATAGGTTCCAAGTCTCCACACCCGGAACCGGATCCGAACCGGAACCGGTTCTAATGGATCCGGTTATTGACCAACTTTGACGGAACCGGTCCGGATCCGAACCGGATCCGGTTCCAAAAAAAACCCGATTTGTGCACCTCTACACGGGCCCCTAACCTAGTAAAGATATAAACTAGCGTTTCCAATTAAATCTGTGCCAATAATATATATAATTACCTTAATGGATGGAATTATTCTGCGCATTAAGAAGGATTAGACCTTGGATATCGGATGGGATGCAGGAAGAAAGAGGCAAGATGAATGAAGTTATTTTATAAAATTAATATTTAGTTGGTTTTAATCAAAACGACGTAGTTTTGAAGGGTTTCACATACAAGTTATGTGACAACCGTCAATTTAGCAAACGTTAATCCCGTACTTTGTCAAGTCTAAGTATGATTATATGTGTTCAAGTTAGGAACATAGTAAGTTGCGATGTATTTTGTGAATGAACAATTCGCAATGATAATATATATATATATATATATATATATATAATAATACATCGACAATGAGTAATATATCTACGAGTAAACAAGTATGTTTGATCTTAAATCAAGTATCCCTAACAATCCATTACGATACAAAAATTTATCGTAGAGATTTATTCGGGAGAGTCCGAATCAAGATATGAGCCGAGGCTTACATCTAAGTAATACACATTCATAGGAATGTGAAGAGAGATACGTTACGATAAACTATGAGCACTTAATCAAGTTCACGTAATGTGTTTAGAAATACACTTGATCAATTATAGTAAGGATGATATAAATTATATAGTATCCATACATATATATATATATTCATCTTTAACAAGTTAGATAACCAATGTTAACTTATGAGATAATTAAACAAGACATAAACCATATCCTTTGCATATATGACATAATTATCCTAGGAAATCCATGAATGCATGTATATTTTTATAAAAGACTTAAGGTTTTATAAAAATTAGATCCCCACATGTTTAAATTGCCACACATCTCCACCTTTGTCATCTACCCAATTGTCCTCACCCCACCCCACCCCACCCCACCCCCTCCCCTCTCCCCCTATTTCGGCCGAAACCCACCCCCAACCCCTCACCTTTTTCAAATTTCCCACATGAGTTCACTATGCTCACTAACTCCTATGTTGACCAACATGATTGAGGAGTTAGGTATGAAAAATTTCACTATAAATAGAAGGCTTAAGCAAGGAGAAATGTTGCACCAAATCACACAACTCACTCTCCCTCTCCCTCCCTCTCCATCCCTCTTGCTCTCGGCCGAACCCACCCACCCACACACACTTTGTGTGTTTTGAAGTTTAGCATTTGGAATCACCATTTGAAGCCCCACTTGGTAAGTTAATCAAGTTTTATACATCTTAGCATTCACATTCCATGCATGCACATCTTTTATTTAGCAAGAGTTCGTGATTTTATGCATATATACTAACTAGAATAAGTAAATATATACATATAACACCTACATAAAATAACACTTGGGTAATGGTGTTATTTGAAAACCATTCACACCATTCATGTGTTATGTTGAAGGATTCATGTTCGTGAGGTTGTATGATCATGTGTGACTTACCTTTACCTGACTAAGTTCAAGGTGGTGTCCTATGATTCAAGAAAACACACGTAACGGTTATCGTCAACATATGAACGTGAAAAGTGTTAACTAAAAGTATATATATATATATATATATATATATATATATATATATATATATATATATATATATATATATATATATATATAATCAACATAACATGTGCATGCATACATTTAGTAGAGTTAATCAAACTAAAACAAGAATCCACACACTTCAAGTAGCCATAATAACATCATAAAAGTTAGTAGAAAACTTAAAACGAAAGAACATGAGACGAGTAAGAAACCGGGTAAACATGGTTAGTATCAAAGTCAAGAAAACCACCTAATTTCTACTTCTCATTAAAAATAAGTAAGATTCACGTAAAAAGGTTTAGCATGATATTAATCAAAAGAGGTTAAGAGTATGTACTAAACAATGAGTTAGCATTTTTAACGGATAACTATTCAAGAATATTTGTAAATAACAAAATAAACAAGATAACTCGGACAAGTATACAAGTGTACCGAGATAATATTTTAGAACCATAAACTTATTTTATAAAAACTAGTATGGTTTCAAAGGAATAGAGGTCTCTTTAAAGTTCAAGACTATTTATGATAAAAATGTGTTGTATTGGTTATTTTTCGACGAAAATACTTTCTTTATTTACTAGTTAAGGGTTTTCAAGAGTTTGAGTAATATAGCATTTTTATACAAGTAAAGAGATTATATTTATTGAAACAAGGTATTTTGTATAAAACGTTTTAGTTAAAACACACGTTCGTTATAAAAAAATACGATAATTACTAAAGAGACACAAAAATAAAGATTTAAGAGTTTAAGATAATCAAGGTCCATCTCTTGATACAAAAAGAGATAAAATTTGATGAGATAGATAATAAATGAGTCAATTCCCAAGGGGATATAAGGGGTAACACTTTAACTTAAACGACGAGAACATTCTTCGGATAATAAACGCATAAAATGTGAGCAAACATGCATCCATATTTAGAGATTTTGCATAAAAGACAAGGCTTGCGAACTTAAGAAGTGTTTACATATTTGTAGCGCTCGAGTAAAACGTATCATCCCACTTAATAACTTCATTCAAGAATCAATGTGAGTTTTCGTGCCCCACTTTTACTTTACGTTTTTGGGGGATCAGCAAGCTCGAGGTTCCAGAACCTCTAAGTAGTTACGTTTACATATGACCAGTATTATCACTCTAAGTCCCCAAGTATTATGATAACCAATTAACTCGAGAGTCGATGGATTAATATTGATAGTACCATCGGAGTTTGACAAACTCCCATCCATGTGATGTTGAACGCTTAAATCAACAAAACTTGTGTGGATGCTTATTTCCAAAGAGTAGAGGCGGATGTTCCGTGATAAGGCATTTGCAAGCCAGTTCAGGTCAATAGGTTTGGTTATCGCCCATATAATATGTTTACAACTACTAGTAAAGAAAGTACGGAAGCCCCAGGGCTATCCACAACATAGTTAAGATACACCCAAGGGCTATCTATAGAGTAATTAAGATGCGCCCATGCGCTATCTAAAGTATAAGTAAAAGTACAACTAATAAGTACGATGAGCCTCGTGTTATCTACTTCAAAAGCAAGTAATTTCTAAGTTAAAAACCTACGAGCTCACCAACCCTTTGGTTGACACTTTTTAGCATGCTTTTCAGGAAAGAAGTAACAAGTCAAGCACATCACAAGAATAAGAGTACTTTAGAAGACCTACGCATTTAGCCGACCTAATAGGGCTAACTAGCTTAGGAAGTCAACTTGTACTCATTTTTATTAATTTTCAAGAACATCGTAATATCCGATGATGTAACATGTTATTCTCTATATGTACTATGCGCTCATGATATCCAGTATTAAGTTACATTCCTGTGTTTCCGCTTTAGCGGGGGTGTGACAAGTTAGATGCCTAAAAGCACCATATTCACTTTCCCCATATTAAAAACATAAAAGAGAAACATTTAATAATTACATAATTTGAGGCTTTTGTATGGTCTCTTATTTTAAGGGCCAAAAAAATATTGGGGCATAGAATTGTGACACGTAGCCTAGTTACTTATTTATTAGGTATATATTTTAAGTGGTAATTTTGTTATTTCAGGTATTTTTATATTCCAACTCCATTAACAAATGTATCAACCAAACACATCATGGATTTTCAAAGGAATCATTTAAACTCCATGTTCAATTCCAAAACATTCCACGAACCAAACACCCTCTTAGTTTATTATTCTTGAGTTGCAGTTTGTTCAAATTAGTTTTATATTTTTTAGTTGCTTATGAGATATTGCATTTTGGGAATAATTTGATCAGATCCTTGAGACTGCTTTCAAGAAGTAAACTGTTGGGCTGGTTACAAGGGAGCAGTATGTTGAGAAGGTGAATGACTGATTTGATACTGTTATTTGTTCACACTGCTTACTACTTTGAAACATGGCTAATGGTTTGTGGTTGATTATGCTTGTGTATAGAGGGTTAACATTCGAACGAAGATTGAAGAAGAAGAGAAAGAGAAGCTTCAAAAGCTACAACAAGAGTGAGGAACATAACATCTGGTTGATTGCATGTTTGCGGTTATATTTAACATCTTTTTGGTTAATTATATTTTAGGGAGGAGGAGCTTCAGTTACAGAAGCTTAAAAAGAGGAAAATCAAGGCTAATCCTAGGCTGTCTTTTTCTGAAGATGTTGAAAATGGGGAAGAAGAAGATGGGGAGGATAGTAAGTGTTAACAAAATGTTGTAAAAATCATTTATTTTTCTAACTTTTTCATTAATTTTAACAAAACGTTGTCTTGTTTTATGCAGAAAATACAGAACCAAGTATGTTCGGGCGAAGAGGGTTTGGCAAAGATCCCACTGTAGAAACTAGCTTTCTGCCAGATAGGTGTGGCGTCTTTCTTTCTTGCCCTCTTTCACAAGTTACACCCCCCCCCCTCTTTCACACGCACACAGTAGTCAAAGGTACAAGGCAATGGTGAGCCTTGGGCCTAGGCGCAAGCCGTTTAAAAAGAGAGGGCTTTTTTAAGAAAGACACACAGTATAAACATGCAATGTTTAGGGGTTTTAGACATGTTTTAGGCTTGTTTAGACTAGTTTAGATGTTACAAGCTATTTTTAGATGTTTCAGATCAGTTTTGGCCAGAATTTCACTGGAGTCCTCTCTCTTGATGGACGCAAGGCAGTAAGGCTGCGCGTCCCCTCGCCTGAGCGCCTAGGCGAGGGCCTTTTGCTTTTTTGACTACTATGCACGCACGCAAGCACGTAAACAAAAAACAATTTTTTTTATTTTTAAGCTGATTAATTGTCACCTTGATGGTGTGAAGCATACTCCTTCAGTGAGAGAGAGGCAGATGAGCAAGCTGAGCGTGAAAGGTTGCGTAAACAGTGGCTACGTGAGCAAGAGCAGATTAAAAGTAATTTATAATATAAGAACTTAATGTCGTATAGAATTATTATAAAATGATATATATTAAGTCATGTTTGAATTGCATTGCAGATGAGGCGCTTGAAATCACTTACAGTTACTGGGATGGAGCAGGCCATAGGCGAGTGATGCAGGTATTTGTTATGTCTAAATTATCATTATTTTTTATCCATGATAAATACAATTATATATTCTCATCAACCATGGACCGTTTTTTTACTGGTCGACTTTACAGGTTCGAAAAGGCGATACCATTGGCGAGTTTCTACGCGCTGTCCAGCAGCAACTTGCACCTGAATTTCGAGAAATACGTACAACTTCAATGGAAAACCTTCTATATGTGAAAGAAGATCTCATCATTCCACATGTAAGAAATCTGTACTTTGCTCCAGATACTTTTTCATACTTTTTTATTATTATTTTTTTATTTTGGATCAAATCTACCATTCTTGTTCTCGGGTCTCATAACGGTTTTCTGTCTTCAGCAACACAGTTTCTATGAGCTGATTGTGAACAAAGCCAGGAAAAAAGTGGGCCGGTATGTTTAATTTTCTTATCAACTGTTATGGTTTATTAATTATTTCAGTATGACGTTTACTCTAATTTCAACAATCGCATGAACACCTTTCTGAATGAAAAAACTCCAGACAGATGCCATTTGTTCTTTCATGTGGTTACCTGATACCTAGGTGTCTGATCTTGTTTCTGTTATTGGGGTAAAATGGTAAATAGATGTTCATACCTTTACATTTCATATATGATATCAACAGCTTTTCCACTTTGATGTGCACGAGGATGTTCGAACAATTGCAGATGCAACCATAGAAAAGGATGAGGTAATAACTTTAAATCTTTATGGTTATACAATATTTTTCTTCATTAACTAAATTTGTAATATTGCCATTGTTTAATAGTCGCATGCTGGTAAAGTCGTCGAGAGGCACTGGTACGAGAAGAACAAGCATATATTTCCTGCTTCAAGATGGGAGGTAACCTCCTATCCTTCCCTCTTTTCGCATTTTTGTTAATTTTGTTGTATATAATTTTGATCAAAATGATGAGTTCTTATCAAATTGTGAATGCGATCGACGATTGCAGATATATGACCCGACAAAGAAGTGGGAGAGGTATACTATCCATGGGGACTAATAAACTAAAACACAAGCAAACTCCCATGTTTTCTAAGGTTATTGTCAAATGTTTTTAGATGTTACATGTTTTTATTTGCTTTTGAATTTCATACTGTCTGTATTCAGTGGCAATTTGCTTGCTTTTATACTATAACTAGTATTATTAACTCGCTCTACGCAGCGAGGACACCGATTTTAATATTAATATTTCAAAATTTTGTAATGTTAAAATAAGAGAAAAATAAAATGTGCTTGTCCATAAATTCTAAACCGTAAACTCTAAACAAATAAAAAAAACAAAAAGAATTTAGAAAAAGAAAACCAGAATCAAACAATACACTAGACAAAAAAAACTGAAAAAAAGAAGTAAAAAAATCGGAAAAAAAAAAGAATAAGAAAGGGTAAAAATGCGTGGATTACCACTGGGCTACGGGATCTTTTCAATGTTTAATCTATCCTTGTTTTTTTAAAAACATGAGAAATCGATAAAAGTAAAAAAAAAAAAATGACTGGAGAAGGATTCGAAACCTGGTGGTTTCCATATGTGGGGTGCGCAATGTAACCCCTCTAAACTCAAACCAGTGAACACAAAGATATTCCTCCTAATTCAATTACATAGAATACCAGTTGACACCAGATTTGAGTATTTGACTCTTTAACACCCGAAAAGATATCCCAACAAAGAAAATAAGGTTCTACCATATGTAAGCTTTATGTTCCCACATAATAACTAATTTAATAAAAAAAAGCCTATACAGACATAATTATATAACGTAGTATACTGCAATTAAATTGAATGTAGATAGAAAAAAGAAAAAAAGTACAAGTATAAAAATACATAGGTTTTGTTATGTCAATTAAATTATAAGTCATCACATGTATACAATAAATATGATGAGAGACAAATTGCTAATTAAGTGTTCATATTTATTCATTAAAATTAAACGAACAAATATGAACAAGACTCTTTTGTATACGGTACCTACCACTTTTTGAAACATGTACTTGACAAAGTTTCAATTATAAACCTACTAGGTTAGAGGCCCGTGTACTACACGGGTTGAACAAAAAATTATAAAATTCATAAAATTATAAGCAAAGTCATACATAATTCTCCTAGGTAACCATCTCAACAAAATAAAAAGGACTTGTTTAAAACAAAATGCACATCATCGTATAGAAGAAAATATAAACTCATCAATGAAAGGGTGAGGCTGGAAACCCTTGCACCACTTTTAGGCTTTAGCAAGTAAATTTCCTGATCTAACCGGTCAAATTTAGAAATGTAATTGTACCAGTTAACATAATAAATTATATCTTTACTTTAAATTGAACTTCCTCTTCAACACCTCAGCTAATTTTACTATCTGATTACATGCTAAATAATCAGTTCGTTGATACTTGAATCGTAATCATGTTTTGGGTCAGCACAACCCGTAAAAAAGTACCTAGTTTGACCTGTTACCCGGCTACCATTTATGCCACCTCTAGTCAACATCATGATGTCAAGCATGATTATGCACATATTTGGATACAAATTCAAAACATCCAGGCCTGTACAATTTGCTTTGTATAATATCATCAATTATTCCAGCAGTGTTACCAATCTTAAAAGCTCCAGCTTGAATTCCACCAGCCGTTGCTAGCCCAATAAAAACCTGCAACCATCATCACTACCTCACTTAAATACCCAGAGCCGACCCTAGCTCAAGCCACTATGGCTCATATTCAAACTTAATCAACAGTTAAAATCCCAACCTTATTATTTAACCTTTCATATGAAATTAACTCCTTGGTGTCTAACTCTGGAACACCCTCGGTTATAATAGGCACAACTCTGATGGTAGGCTGTTCGAGGGCAAGTTTGGATGAAGCAGCATCACTGTATATATTTATAAAATTTCAATAATCATAAATTATAATAAAAATAATAAAAAAAATTAAAGTTTTGAAATAACCTAGAACTAAGCCAAAATAAGGTTTGATAGTGTTGCAATCAGAAATATATAAAAATAAATAAATGAAACATACAATGAATGTACTGGTATAGCGATTTCCTCTTGGCCAAAAACAACTTATTCAAGGCATAATCAAATAATCAAGAAAATCAAGACACAAAAAATGATAAGTTATAATTGTAATTATGTTTGTTATATGCATCTGATGGCCTGCAATTTTTAACCATCCACAAAACATTAACTCAAATTTAGTCTCCCCCATAACTCATCTATGCAAATTCATACATCAAAGAGAGTAGATGCATTTAGTTATACTTTATCTAATTAAGCCAAATGCAATTGAAAAATACAATCAACACATTTTTTTCCAAATCATGAAGAGACTTTACTGATTATTTCCTACCCCTTTCCTTATCAATTTTCCCTTTTGTGACATTTTTATTTTCTACTAATAAAGAAATCTTGTGGAATGCTAAGATGATTAGAATCGTACCTTAGCAGTTATAGCTTGAGTAACATCATATTATGTCTCTTTCTGAAATTGGTTCCACAAAGTCTTGCATTGAACATAAGTTATCAATGTATTCGAGTCTGGAATCTGAGTGTAAACAAATTAACCGCCAACATTTTTATCTAAAGGATCATTTAAATTTAAATAGATAAATATATACAAACTCTGATTTGATACATATTTTATACAATATCAATAAGATACACAAATTCTAGCAAAGAATTAGGGTTTGTAAAACTCGAAATTAGGAATAAACAATCATAACTGAAAACACAGAAATTTAAAACAATCAACAATACATCATCAGTCACAAATAGTGAACATAAATTGGAGATTAAATCGGACATCAAAATCGTCAAATAGTGGTGCAAATTGAAAAAGGGGCAACGAATTACATGCCTTTGTGGTGTTGGAGGGCAACCAGATGGTGGAGGAGAAAGTAATCAAAGATTGCTGGAACCCTAACTGATGAGAAAAGAATGATTAAGCACAAAAACGGGTGAACATGGTTCTCATATCGAAAGAAAGTAACTTACGTGATCGAGTGCAGCGGCGATATTCTGAAGATGGATGTGCAGCGGCGAGATGAGCAGGGGCGTCGCAGATGGTGTAGGAGAACCCTAAAAATGGAGAAAATACTGTTCTAGTACCTGGGTTAAGATTTTTGGAGCAAATCGGGTTATAGGACCCGCGAGAAAGGGTTTATCGGATCAGTGTTTTTAGGCGGGAAAACCCAATTTACATGGTCTAGAATCTTGACACCTGTCCTCTAAAAACCTTGTTTTATTAGAATGTATAGATATAGATTTTTCAATTATAAACCTATTTAAAAGGCAACGCTTATGAACAGTAAAATATTCATTTTTTTTATTAAATAACCCTTCTATATAAATAAATGAAAACAGAGGCTTTAAATAATTGAATTGGTTGACCCAATGGTAAATTTCAATTATTACCCTTAAATATATCGCAAGTACCGTTGACCATTTGGTGCAATGGTAGCTCCAAGACTTCCCATAGTGGAGGTCTTGGGTTCGAATCCTGACAACAGCAAAAAAAGGGTCTGTGGCCAGGTCAGGGGGTTTACCCAGTTGGGGGTTCCTCCTGTGGTGGGCTGCCCTAGATGTTCTAGGTGTTGTCCCGGGGAAACCCAATTATCCTAGAATATCTAGCGTTGCCGTTCAAAAAAAAAATAGATCGCAAGTTCTAGCGCCTTTATCATTAATTTTTTTTATGAGTTCAACAAACATTTTTATGTCTTTAATAATCCTTTTTCCAATACTAAATCAAGCTTTGGTGATGTAGTGGTTTGAAGCCTCATTTCCAATGCTTCACGTTCGTGGGTTAGAATATCACTTCCACCAAACTTTTCTTTTGTTTTTTTCTTTCTTATATTTTGATTATTTTTTCTTTTGAAAACTCTTTTTTAATTATTAGGCGCAATGTGAAATACATAATACATTTTTATATCTATGGTTCGATCTTTAAAACTGATCCGTCTCAAATTCGTACGTTACTTTTATGTACTTAAGTACGTTAGTGTCAACGCGAAAACATTTTTTTTCTTTTGTTTTTTTTATACTTTTATTCAGGATTAAACGAGTAGCCATAACTCATATTTTTTTTTTATGTATCTAACTATATTTCTTTTATAACCGTCTCAACCGTTTAAGATCCGCTTTACGCCGCGGGACGCGGAATTCACGCGGCTGGTAAAATTACTAGTATCCGTTCACACTTATATAAACCCGTCGCCAGCTCGATAGTATCGCTTCTGAATCTCTGTCATTCCCAATACCGATTTCTACATATTCTTCAAGCATTCGATCATGGCGGAGATTAGGGCTTTTTTCTTCCTCACTCTTCTTCTTCTTCTCTCCTCATCCTTCTTCCTTCAAGGTACCGGTCTCATCTCAGATTTACATTCATCCGACTTTTCCTAAATGCGTTTTATGATTCAGATCAAAATCGAATTTTGAATTAATTTTTGATTCAGACGAATCATTTTGCCCTAGATTCCGGTTCTATTCTTACTGTTCGTATTGCTCAAGTCATCTGCTTCTAGATCTGTTATAATGTTATGTAATTTTAATTCACGCAGTTCTTCGCTAATGCAGTTGAATATTAGATGCGAGTCGGCGATGTTGTTTAATTGCTTTATTCAGAAATGTAATTGACCAAAAAATTATAGAATACGGCTATTAACAATGGTTTTGATTTTAGGTTTAACTATCTCTTCATGCATGTGTTGATTTCAGAAATTGTGTTTATTTGAAGCGTTTAATTTCTATTTTGATGAATTAATCACTTTAAATTTGTCTCAATTGAGAAAATATGGCATATTTAGAAGCTTATGTGTCATATTTGTCTATGTATAGGGCATGATTTTTTTCAATTAATATGTTCTTTGTAATGCATGCCAAAATTCCAATTAAATGTATGGTAAAAATCAAGTTTCAAGTATAAAATTTGAGCTTTGTTCTTCATTTAGGTGATTTTGGATTGAAAATGTTGTAGTTTTGCCATACGTTGCTCGTTGAGATATCTGGTGTCATTTTGGTATATTACTGATTTTGCTGTGTAGGTGCTAAGTCACAGTCTGATTCAGACTCTGATGCTGATGCGGAACTTGTGGCTGAAACTGTCAAGGAAGGTGGAGATGTTGGTGATGATATCCACAAATTCGGTGGTGGGAGTTTTAATCCTGCTCCTGGTGTGGAGACACGGTGTGTTTTCCGTAAAAACCCTGCAAAATGTAAGTCTACTGCAGTTGTTTGCTTGTTTGTTAGATTTAGCTTAAAAGAGATGTGTTTTAAGTGCTTTGTTTCTGTAGCGGTAGTAGCTGGCCAAGAAACTGAACTTTTGGTTGGAATGAAAAATGAGGGTAACATTGTGCTCTTACCATATTTGTACATTTGGTTATTCTGCATTGAAATGAAAATGAGAAAAGAGATTACTTAATATTAGTTGATGAACAGGGGAGCAGAGTGTGAATGTTCTTGCTGTTCATGCTAGTGTTCATCTTCCTTTTGATCATCGAATGTTGGTCCAAAATCTCTCTGTAATGGTAATATATGTTACTATGTTGAAACTTAATTTTCTTTTAGATCAGTAGATAATCCCAAACTAGCTGCAAATGCTAATTATCCATCTAAAGTTGACACTGTTGGTTATAAAATGGATTGAAATTGGAAGCTCAATCTTTTTCCCTTTGGTTACACAAGACTTTGGTATAACTTTGTGTTTCTTTATGTTGCCAGTCTTTCAACAATGCATCAGTTCCTGCTTCCATTCAAGTTACATTTCCCTACATATTTGCTGTCAGCAAATTCTTGCAGGTAGAAATCTGTCACTTCTATACATGCTTTACCTTAATTCCCTCAAATTTGTACTATATTATTCATGGGGTTCCATAGATATCAAAACCGTTCAATTTCAAACTCTACATTTGTTTTTTATTTCGTTAGAAATTGATCTTGATTTGTGCTCATGGGTCAAACGAGTCAAGTTCTGGAGTGCAAGTTTGGACCATGTTTTGAGTCTTGGGTTCGGTTTAGTTTAAGAGTTTTATTTGGTATTGCTTTATTTATGGTATGTAGTCTTTACTTGGCTGTTTTTATGTTTAGAAGATGGTAAGTTTTAAATAAGGAGAAAAGTTCCATAAATAGGACTAGAATAGCTTGGGGATTAAGTCTTTGTTTTTTAGTATTTATAGGGGGTTGAGGTGTGTATGTATGTTAAAAACCGATTCGAGGTGGTCAATCTCCCAAAGAAATAGACAAAGAACAAGACAAACTGAGATTAGTTTTTTGCCTTTTTTTTCTTAATGCCAAAACAACGATTACATATAGAAAAGGAAATATGATCATGGTTCCTAAATTAATGCAAAACTAATAGATCATGGAATAAAAATAAAGAAATGGAAACAACTAGTTTTCTAATATCAAGCATGCATTACGTGGATTAAGGGTACTAGGGGCACAACCCTAAGGGTGCAAGGGGCACTACCCTAACATTTTGAAGCACCCTAATAAAATACCCATTGAGGGGTGACACCTCATTTTTACCCAAATCCAACCTATGTACCCTAAGTGGTGGGGGCACTACTCAAAGCCTTTTTAAATTTTTTTTTTAACCAACGGCTATATTGTGGAAAGAGTGCACAAGTAGTAATACCCGATCTAAATACCCGCTGGCCCTACCCGAAGTGCTTGCGGTCGTGTAGCCGATCTACCCGTCAAACCTGAAGTGGTACCGCCCGAACTGTGCCCCCAGTACCCCAAGTACCCTAATGGTATTAGAATGTAATCTGGACTTAGATTATTTTTATGTATTTTATAAGATATGGTCACAAGGCAGAAAACCAAAAGTCAAACATGAAAAAAGTCAAACGGCCGTTATTGACGGTTTTCTGGTACCCCAAACAAATGGGTGTAACAACCTTGTTAGTACCGTTTCATAGGCTATATATATGCCCACAATTGTAAAGAATCGTTGGTCAATTTCATATAATAAAAAGGTCTTCTTTGACTTTCGCTGGCAGACCAGATACATCAAAATTGATCCTTGTTCTTATTCTGATTTCACATATATTGGAGGATTGATTCTTGATTAAGTGTTCTTGATATCCCACATAGTGGTATCTGAGCAAATTCCAGGCGATCCGGGACCATCGGAGAAGATATCAATCGAACGTCGCTGAGTAAATTGAAAGGATCAAGAACACGTCACTGCACCAATCTGAAATCAAGAACCATCATTCTGAAATCAACAAATTCGAAATTTGATGAAGAAGACACGTTGATGAATCAAACAACATATCTGCAACAACTTGCTGGCGAAGATAAAGGATTGACACGAAACCAGAATCAAGATTCAAGAACTATCGAATTAGAGAATCACGACCAAGAAATCCGCTGCACATTTATACAAAATTTGCTAATCAAGAAGAATGAGAGAACAACGAAGGATGATTGCGAAAGTTGAAAAAAGCCTAAAAAGAGGAGTCAAACACTGGGATTCGGTTTGTTAACACCATATTTACAATTAATTGCTTTTCATATTACTGTGTATATCAAATTTTATTTCAATTGCATACATCGGTCCAATCTACTATGCAATTGGAATCAAGGATCTGCCGTAACCGCCAAAACCATGAGGCGAATCTTAGATTTATTCAGATGGGAAATCAATTGAAGATACATGATGAACAACCAACACATGGTTGTGATTTGTATGATATATATATATATATATATACGTATATACAAACGAAAATCAAGGGACTAAAACCGGTCCGGTTTCGGCATGGTGAAGAGACGATCAGAAAACTAGAAGAATCAAACGGGTTGTTTGCAGAATTAGCAACTAGATCAGAAAAGCAAAACGAAAGAATCGCACACAGATCTAACACCTTCATCAAAATCTCTATCTTACAGCGACACGTTAGTGACAGAAACAGCGACAAAATGAAGAATTTTTAGCAACAGGATGAAAACTTTTATGACAAAGATAGTGACCAGAACATAGGCGTCAACATACGATCATGATAAAGGAAGAGCAGAAAACATTTCAAAAGAGAAATGCTTCAAAACTATGCAGGTACTTAAAGGAAATTGATTTATTTTCAAAATGAAACCGAGTTACTCAAACTCTCATTTTGAATGGACCAAACGGAACGAGATGAAACCTCCATGTTAATACGCCACACTACGGTTGATTCAAGGGAACCAGGACACTTGTTTCAACACTGCAAAAGAAAAGAAAAAGCACATAATTTGATTGCAAGAATGAACCGTGCAAAGGAAGGAGCACATGGGATCAACGAAGAGGGCTGCTACTGTCGCTACCCTATGGACATCATGTCAAAGAAAGGGACGATGAGACTAGCGTACTACGAAGAAAAAGGAACGCGGAACATATTGGTATTCGACAATCATGATTACCATATGATGAGAAAGGAGGACTTAAAAATAATCCATATGATGCGAGGAGTGGAGTATGTGATCGATGGAGGAAGGCTGAAAGTATGGATGATTCGATAATAAAATACTTTGCCTTATATGCGAGATCCGATCACGGAGGAACCCACAAGACGTCTGACGAAAAGAGGACGCTTTTAGATGATGAATATATGCTCATGATGCTTAGCCTACAGAGATAGCAACCATTTGAGACAAGACAAAGAAACGATCAAGCAAACGAAAGAAACAAGATGGGTCATCACATCAACAAATCGGGCATACTCTCCAAGGATTATCGAAGACGAGATTAAAGAGTTAATTTATGCTAGATGGATACAAGTCTAGCTTAGGGGAGTGTATTAGAATGTAATCTAGACTTAGATTATTTTTATGTATTTTATAAGATATGGTCACAAGGCAGAAAACCAAAAGTCAAACATGACAAAAGTCAAACGGCCGTTATTGGCAGTTATTGACGGTTTTCTGGTACCCCAAACGAATGGGTGTAACAACCTTGTTAGTACCGTTTCATAGGCTATATATGTGCCCACAATTGTAAAGAATCATTGGTCAATTTCATATAATAAAAAGGTCTGCTTTGACTTTTGCTGGCAGATCAGATACATCAAAATTGATCCTTGTTCTTATTCTGATTTCACATATATTGGAGGATTGATTCTTGATTAAGTGTTCTTGATATCCCACAAATGGCTCCAACCAATGTGGGAGGGCCACCTCATTTTTACCAAAATCCAACCCAAAGTACCCTTAGTGGTGGAGGCACAACCCCAAATACCCAAAGTATTTTTTTTTTCATTTTTGGAATTAATTCTTTATTAAAACTAACTTCATTAATTTAAAAAAACTTCATTAATTTTTTTTTGTAATTTCCAACGGCTCTATAGCCGTTCACCAACCTCACCAATGGCTATCTTTTCCAAATCCAAACATACACATTGCCATGAACGGGTATATGTACCCGAGAAGATAACCCGCCACTGGTACTCGCATGGCTTGTGGCAGTGTACCCGTGGTACCCGCAAGCTAGAGTTTAAAAGATCGAAAAACATTAGAATAAAGGATTATTAAAACCTTGAATTCATCTGATTGTGTATATGCTACAAAGTTGTCCTAGTCTGTTTTATTCTCTAGTGATTGATACTGCCTAGGAATTATTACAAGTTTCTTTGGTTACCTAGGTTGGGTAGTATGAATCTCACATACACTTTTCTTCTAAAATTCCGGAGAAGGTGACCAAGCCGTACCATTATAAGACACCTACGGCATTCATCAATGTCATAATATTTCTGCAATATATAACTATATTAAAATACTGTAAAAACTGTTAAATTAAACTGCAAATAACTAAAAAGAAGTAGATGTTAAATGTTATCATTTTATTTCATGGTTTTCAGTTTATTATATTGCAAGAGTCGTGGGAGAGTTTAACCCACAAAAATTCCGTGTGTTGTTCTATGTGTTTCTGATCCAATTTCCAACATGTTGCAGCCTGGAACATTTGATCTTGTTGGGACAATAACATATGAGATTGATCAACATCCATACCAGAATACATTTTATAATGGCACCATTGAAGTTACCGAAGCTGGTGGGCTTGTTAGTGTCGAGACGGTGTTCTTGGTTTCACTTGGAATTGCTCTTCTTGTGCTTCTTGGCTTGTGGGTTCACACCCAGCTGCAATTTCTTTCCAAGGTAAATAAAAATTACAAACTACTTTTGTAACCCTTTTGTTATAATTCAATGAGTATACGTATAAAGCACATATCTTATGATCTTTTTTATATGTACTCGGATTTCACTTCTGTTTTCTGTGGTTCATTTATCCGACTCAGAAAACTAAGATAACAAAGGTAGAAGTTGGAACTCGGACTGTTGATGCATCAATGGACGAGTGGCTGCGGGTTGGTATTTTCTTTTTATATTTTTTATTTAGTGATTAAATTTCTTTTTTCTGTATATTTTCTTTACAACTATTAGCTATATTGTTGAACATCTTGTTATGATGACAGGGAACTGCTTATACTCAATCACAGTCCAACAAACTGAAAAAGAAGAAGTAGAGAATAGATTTTAGCTAGCAAATGCACTTTGTTGTAGAATGAGCAACAATTCCTGGTTTATGAGTTTTGGCTAGCAGTTACGGATGTTTGATTTATCTTTAGACTGTTTTATACAACTGCAATTTTACCTTTTGCAAATTTTCAGCGAATTTTGTTGCGTTCGTGTGTTTGAATCCTGCTGTTTATTTGTGTTAATTGGTTTTAGTGTACATATTTAACCATTGAATAGAGAGATGTAAACACATGTAACATATTCAACCATTGTTTTATTTCTTAAACACTTATATAAGTTTGATAACAAAATATAATATTTTGTTTGATAACAATTCTTTTCTTCAAATTATTTCTACACTTTTATATGACTGTGAGATAGAGTGTGGGGCCTGAACCAACACCTTCTCCCTAGCTTTGCTAGAGATCACAAACAAACAGCCTAGGCTACAACAAACCAATCCCTGCTCCCTAGCTTTATTAGAGTTCACCAAACAAATAGCAAATAGTGATACAACCAAAAAGTCCACTCACACAAGAAACTAACAAACAAATCAATCTACATCTTTCTCATCTTCAACCACCGCCTCAATCAATCTTCTAGCACTGCTTCATCCTACGTATGAAAGATCGAATGGATATTATTAGATGTGACAAATGATTTCTAGTAGGCTAAAACGATTTTGAGTCAAAACATGTGTTACTTTTAAAATCAAGTTACACGGGTCGGGTCAAAGCTTTGATGAAAATAATAAATCTGAAATAATATTTATTAAAAATCAAATCATTATTTTTATAAAATAAAATTTAGTGATTTAAAAAATAAAAAAAGAGACCAGTGTTTACTACAACAGTACCAGAATTCTTAAACCAAAACACCTTTTTCTCTGTTTAAAACAAGTCAACTATGATAGGAAAAGTGATTCGCGTTAACTAAAATTTTCCAGCTTTTGGGTTTTGATTCTTATGACTTGGGCCGGAGAAATAACAAACTATTCATCTCAATCCTCATAATACATTGAAGGTGATGCCATGTGTGCAATTCAAGTGACAGGATGTCTGGAAGCTTGTTGATCTTCCACCAGGTCAATATGCTATTGACACTCAATGGGTTTTCAGGAATAAGCAAGACGTGAGAGGAATTGTAGTCAAGAACAAAGCCAGACTTGTAGCTCAAGGCTACACTCAGGAGGAGGGAATTGACTATGATGAAGTCTTTGCTCCTGTTGCCAGGCTGAAGGCCATCAGAATCTTCCTGGCATATGCTGCATCCAAGAACTTCACCGTCTATCAAATGGATGTTAAAAGTGCCTTTCTGTATGAGAAGATTGGTGAAGAAGTGTACGTCAAGCAGCCTCCAGGCTTTGTAGATCCTGCACATCCTACTTAAGTGTTCAAACTAGACAAAGCTCTGTATGGCTTACATCAAGCCCTAAGAGCCTGGTATGAAACCTTGTCAGGATATCTACTAAGCAACAACTTCAGAAGAGGGGCCATTGACCGGACCATGTTTATCAAAGATGAAGGGGGAGAAATCTTACTGGTTCAAATCTATGTTGATGACATCATCTTTGGATAAACAAGGAAGAAGCTGTGCAAAGACTTTGAAATTCTGATGCACTCAAAGTTTGAAATGAGTTCAATGGGCGAACTAAATTTCTTTTTGTGTCTACAAGTCAAACAAGTCCCAAATGGAATCTTCATCAGCCAATCCAAATATGTCAAGAGCATTTTGGAAAGATTCAAGATGGCTGACTGCTCTGCTGCAAGAACCCTTATGCAAGTGCACCATCAGCTGACTCCAGACAAAGATGGCCAAGACACTGATCAACATCAGTACCGTGCAATGATAGGGTCTCTCATGTATCTCACTGCCTCAAGGCCTGATATCATGTTTGCAGTATGCCTCTATGCAAGATTCCAAGCAGCTCCAAAGGTCTCACATCTTCAAGCTGTCAAGAGAATTATTAGATACCTGAAGGGAGCCCCAAGACTTGGGATTTGGTATTCTAAAAATGACAAGTTCAATCTGTATGCATACACTGATAGTGATTATGGGGGATGCAACTTGGACAAAAATTCCATATCAGGGGGATGTCAGTTTCTGGGAGGGAGACTGATTTCATGGCAGTGCAAGAAGCAAACATGTGTTTCAACTTCTACAGCTGAAGCAGAATACATTGCAGCTTCAAGTTGCTGCGCACAAGTCATCTGGATTCAAAATCAAATGCTAGACTATGGGATGACTTTCATGGCAACTCCAATTCACATTGACAACATGAGTGCTATATCAATCACAAATAATCCGGTGCAGCACTCCAAGACAAAACACATTGACATCAGGTATCATTTTATAAGAGATCAAGCTGAGAAAAAGAGAATTATTTTAACCAAAGTTCATACCAATGAGCAATATGCTGATTTGTTTACAAAACCTTTTGATGAAGCTAAATTTAGATATCTAGTTGAATCAATTGGTATGATGAACTTTGATTAAAATCTATCTCTAAAATTTTGATTTAAAATGTGTTTGTCCTTTGTTGTAAATAAATGTTGTAAGTCTGCAGCATTTTTGTCCTTCAGCTGCTGACAAGTGTAATCTTAAGCAGCAAAGATTTTGCCACTGACTGCTTTAAGTTATCAGCAGGAGCAAGTTTCCTGTGGATAGCTTTAAGGCTGTCAGCAGCAACTTCCTTACTGCAGATCTTTGCATCCTTCAGCAGCAAAGTTTGCTACTTATAGACTTAACCTTCCGCAACAACCAAGATTGCAGCGGACAGGCTTATCCATCCACAGCAACCAAGTTTGCTGCTGATGGGTAAATTTAAGTCTAGATTAACTTTTACCCGCTGTAAAAATTTAACGTCAGTCTTTACCATGACTGCCTCGGTGTATTACAGCTGTAACAGTAAAATGTAATTAAGGTTGTACTGTACAAGTCATTCTGCTTTTTCCCTCCTCTGTCGTTATAAGAACAAATCAAATTTCCATACCACCTCTTCACAATCAATTCAACCATAATCAAACATCACTTTCATCCTAAGTCCCCACCACATTCAAAGCCTTCCATATTCTCAAGTCTCCACCACATTCAAACCTTCCCTCCAAAATCAAACAGAAATGGCAGACATCAACAACCCAGATGACAAGTTTTCCCCATACCACAACCTCACAGCATACCTAATCAAAGGTAAGAAATCGGAAGGATTCGATGATATGATTGACTTCCTATGCCGATCAAAGATTCACTTCGCCCTGACAACCAACCCTACCATATATACCCCTCATATGGAGGACTTTTGGAACACCGCCGTCTACTCTACCAAACAGGGGACTCCCCAAATTAAAGCCAAGATAGACGGCAAGGACATCAACATCACTGAAGCCACCCTACGAACACATCTTAAGCTTCAAGATGAGGGAGCAGCCTGCTCATACTCAAAGGATGAGTATATGAGGATTTTTATATCCATAGGGTACACTGGAAATCAAGCTGAATACACAATAGAGAAGGCGCCGATGGGCTCGCAATGGAAGTATCTCTGCCACACTCTTCTCTAATGCATATCTCAGAAAAGGAGTGGATGGCACCAAGTGAGCTCCGCACTCGCCTCTGCTTTCCACGGTATGATTACTGGCCAGGGTTTTAACTTTGCACACCTCATCTTTGAGGGTTTGAGATATAACCTTCAAGAGGGTGCAAAGCAACAATTTTTTATGTACCGAAGGTTCTTGCAGGAAGTATTCAACCAAGAAATTCAAGAACTTTCCAAACCTGCAAGAATCTACATGATTTTGGGGCATAAAAACAATATTTTTCAAAGCATGAGGACTGTTTCCAAAAAGTTCTCAGGGTCAATGTTCCATTGTTATCTACAATGATGAACATGCAAAGCACCCAGGGTGACAGTTCAGCAAACCCAACTGGTACTGATCCCACACCCTTCACCTCACTTCCTGAAACACAAATAACTGCTTCCCTTGATCGAATCCCTGTGCATTCTACTGAGGATGCACAGGCACATACACTACTATCACCAAGTTTGATTGCTCAACCGGAACACAGGGCCCCGGTTGTAGCCAAGTATACCATAAAAAGGGGCAAGAGAACTCCTTTTTCTCTTGCCTCCAGGGCCCAAACCCAAGCTAAAAGCCCTCACTCAGAATCACAACATTCTTGTGAGAATATCATAAGAGAAAGCCACATTGTTAGAGAGACTCCTTCGGATGTCTCTTTATTAGGATCAGGATCAATTCCCGGATCCATAGAACAGCCCTTTGAGCCATTTCACTATTTCTCTTCTCTGAACCTAAGTGTAGAGGCACCTGGTCAAGATGATATACCTTCTCCAACTACCATCATTTCGGAGGTATTGATTGACTTGGCTGTTGGTGCACCCAACCCAGGTTCATCACCCAAGAAGGTCCACTCTAGGAGTTATGACAAAGTGGATGTGGAAGAGGCTGCCACTACTGCTGGTCATCAATTGACCAGGAGGACAGTGGCAACATCCCTAAGACCTCAACCACGGCAACTCACAGTGAGAATGTTTCCTTGAAAACTTCCCTCACTGAGAGGAATCTCAGGCGCCAAGAAACCATGGGTGATGGGGATGCAGAGGCTAGACCTAAGGCCCCATCTAGCTCCAAGGATTCCACAACTGTGGATGAGGACAGACTGAAACTTCATAATCAGGAATTGACGGACATGGTGGCTATGCTTGAGGCTGAGGTGTCAAAACTAAAACACCAAATCCTTCTGCATTAAAACCCATCAATGCCCCTCCATGGCTTCTCCCTCCCTTGTCTCAGTGGGCACCCAAACTGAAGCCTATCTGTCCACTGATGCAACCAAAAGGGGGAGATAGTCCCAATGGAAGAAGACTCAGACAGTCTTGACGACTGGATACAAGAGCAGGCTGCATTTCAAAGCACACTATTCAAGCCAGCCTTTGTACAGGTTCATGACTTGCCAGCTTCAGATGACGAAGAAGAAGAAATTCCTGAAGACTGGAAGTTAGTCGTCAGGGCTGTTGATGAGGTGCTGACTGATGTTGAAGACAAAGATCAAACATCTACATCTGTCAGCATCATCCCTGAAGCAGCAGCCATCATAAGTCAATCCTCTACCCCCCAACTCTTTAAAATCTCAACACAGCTAGAATTTGACTCCATTCTAGCTTGGGGGTATGATGGAATAGCTGAAAGATTCTGGATTGGATGGGAGTTTAGTGGAGTAGAAGAGCTAAACTGGAACTCTCTCAATGCCCTCCAAGTCCTAAATCTATATCTAAAAAACTGCATCAACACTTCATCAGATCTCTCAGCAGAACTTGCTATTGGCAGGTTCTATGACTTGATGGAGGAGAATCTACCCAAATTCGAAAGCTGGCTACAAGCAGCAAAAAGGGTAGCCTATCCTGAATCTTCGGCAGCAGCAGAAAGAAGACTGACTCCTAGAAGACTTGAAATAATAAGGAGCAGTCTTCTCACTGAAGAAGAAGTTCTATGCCTAAGAATATTTCTGTATAACTTCATGGTCAAGTTCTTAGATGTGCTAGGATGGGTGAGCACTAAGTCTCTTGACCATACTCTACTGCTAAGCAACAGCTCCTCTCTCACCATTAACACTAGGAACATCCTGCAACTGCCTACAGACTTTCTATACAAGATCTTTCAGCTCAGAGCTAATATCTGCAATGTCAACTCCCTTGAAAGCCAGGCAATGATAGCTACTATCAGAGCCCATCTTGAACAGGAAGGAAGGATTGTTGAGGCAGTATATGTGTCAAATTCGGACACCGACTCTGACTCAGTTTCCCCTCGAGTAGACATCTTTGCTGCAACTTATGAATCAAGATCTGCTGTTCAAGAAATGCTGCTAGAATTTACAAGTCCCGAGTGCCAAACAGATAAAGATAATGACCTTCCCTTGTCAACCTCTCAACTTGCCAATGAAACTGAGGCTGAGATCTCAACAGCAGCACAATCATCTGCTGTTGTGATCAGTGAAGCTGAAGCAGAGGCATCCAGTGTAGACAAAGGAAAGGGAATTATGACAGAAGAAGATGAAGAGAGGTTGCTAAGAGAGAAGAGAGGTTGCTAAGAGAGAAGAAAGAGAAGGAAGAAATGAGAAGGATGAAAGAAGAAGAGGAGATGGCTGACCTGAAAAAGGCCCAAGAAAGAAAAACAGCCATTCTCCTCAGAGAACAACTAATCCAGCTGTATGCAAAACAGCTGGATGATCTGAAAGTAAAGATTCCTGCAGTGTGTCAAATTGAAGAAGATGCAACTCTTGCTCTTCAACTGCAGGAACAATTTGACAAAGAAGAAGAAGAAATGGAGAAGAAGAAAAAGGAAGAGGCTAAGTTCAGAATAACTGATTCTGAACTAGCCAAAGAAATGAGGGAGGAGTGGGTAAAAGCTCTGGTCTCTTAAGGTGAGGATGCAGACTACCTTGAGAAACTTTCAAACAAAGAAATTTACAGAGCCTTCATGGGTTAGCAAGGTCAATTAGCAAACAAGAAAAAGGCTGAAGAAGAAGAAAAAGCCAAGCAAAAGTCCAAGAAGGCCATTGCGCTTAATCGAAGAACCCATGAAGAAAGGAAGGTCATGATTGACTTCCTTAAGGCTAGAGGAGAGAGTGGAAAGAGGCTAGGTCCAATAAACTTCATGAACCTGCAAGCCCTCTACTTTAAAGTCAAGAAGGATGAGGAAGAAAGATTGGGGAAGAAAGGCTCCAAGAAGAGGGTAATCATTCAAGAAGAAGAAGAATTGAAAACAAAGAAACCCAAGCCTTCTCCCTTACCTACCTCTTCCTCAGTCCAACAACCGTCCACTCTCCACTCCAGACCTTCCACTCCTCCACCCAAAAAGTCCAAACCATCTCACCCAGCTTTCTCTCATCAACAGCCTCTACTGAAGAAATCCAAACCCACACCTAAACCAGAAGACTCCAGAGACATAGTTCATTGGGTATACAGTCCACAGGATCAGTGGTTTGAAATCTTCAGGGGGAGAACTGAAAGAAGGAGATCTATCTACAGATCTGTTGATGAAGTTCTACAATTACCATATTCAGATCTTGGTAGAATTCTGGAGCTGGGTGAAGCTCATGAGCCTGCAAATGAGGGTGAGAAACGTCTTGTGCTAGCTATCAAACACTATTTCAACCCTAGCAAAGATGTGATTATAGACATCAAACCACTCAAGTCCCACTCTCCGTTTGTAAGTTGGTCCTATAATGCTGATTTGGATGAGTTCACTTTAACTGATGTTAGGAAGCAGCATATGAGATGTTCAAGCAAAATAATATTCAAAATGCCAAACAAAGACATCAAGACTCTGTCTGAGCTTCCACTGAACAATCCCAGCAAGGATCCAAGAGGCGATGAGGTTGCAAGGATAGTCAGCCACATGCAAAAGCTTCAGCAGCAAAAAGATTAGAAGAATTTTGGTTGCATCAGTCTAGGGGGGTTTGTAGAACCTAAGACTAATTTCAACAAGATTCTTCTAAGAACAAATGCTGCTGATAGGCTTATCAGCAGCATCAATCACTTGCTGCTGCTGATAGGCTTATCAGCAGCGTTTAGCACTTGCTGCTGCTGATAGGCTTATCAGCAGCATTCAACACTTGCTGATGCTGATAGGCTTATCAGCGACATTATCCTCATTCTTACTGCTGAAAGCCCTGTGCCTTGAAGATAAATCGTTGCAGCTGACTATCCATGCCAAGTGTCACTGACAACTTTCTGCAAAAGCAACTGACACACTCAAAGCAGAAAGAACCTCAATGGTGCAACCAATGACAGACAACAATGCTCTTCTCCAAGCATGCAAATAATGATGAATAAAGAAGACGCTTCAATAAAGTTAGCTAGTTTAGACTTAACTTGTATTATTAGTTTTGTGCAAAAGATCAACGGTCTGTGTTAGATCTGATCCTTAGAATCAAGGGTCTGTCTTGATTCTAAGTTAGTATAAATACTGTGTAAACACTTCATTGTAAGTGTGACTTTTCATAGAGTTTTCACTTGTAATCTTTTATTTACAAAAGCTTAATACAACAGTGTTTTATTAGTATTCTTTCGATTTACTCGATTATACTTGTGTAGTTGATATTGTTTCCGCCAACTTCAACTAAGAACATAACCATCTTGTACTTTCTCGATCCTACACAAAACACCTTTTTCTCTGTTTAAAACAAGTCAACTATGATAGGAAAAGTGATTCGCGTTAACTAAAATTTTCCAGCTTTTGGGTTTTGATTCTTATGACTTGGGCCGGAGAAATAACGAACTATTCATCTCAATCCTCATAATACATTGAAGGTGATGCCATGTGTGCAATGTAGCATTTTAACATTTATATTACCTTGCAAATAAAACATTTATCTTCTCGTTCTAGAATTCATACCCCTGCAAAAAAGTTGATGAATAAAAATCATCAATTTTCACTTATTTTTAAATTTTTGTGTAACTTGCCTTTTAAATAACGAACTATTCATCTCAATCCTCATAATACATTGAAGGTGATGCCATGTGTGCAATGTAGCATTTTAACATTTATATTACCTTGCAAATAAAACATTTATCTTCTCGTTCTAGAATTCATACCCCTGCAAAAAAGTTGATGAATAAAAATCATCAATTTTCACTTATTTTTAAATTTGTGTAACTTGCCTTTTCAAGAATCATTAAAGAAGGGAATAATACCTCTTGTTGTTTGGTCTTTACAAATGAGTTGAGATCTGGCTTCACATAATACTTCCCAAAACTTGTGTCTATTACTTTCAGCTCAGGGGTAGACAAGTATCCATTGGTGAAAACTGTAACCGCTGAGCAGTCACGTATTTCTAAAGCATCCAATGATGGTCATGAAAAAACCTTCTTCCCTAAGCAAAATCCCTTGAGACTTTGAAGGCTATTTAGTTTGAAGGACTTTAGACGAGGTAAGATAATCTCATTCACTTTGCCATCAAATTCTTCATCTTCCTTCACAATTACCTCTAAATTCATGTAGTTAAATATTCGTAGGTCTTGGAGTTGCACTAGACTACCAACCATGGAACATGTAAAAACATGTTCCAAACTATGGCAGTCACTAATAGACACAATTGTTAGGTTTGGAAACTCCAGTACCATCCATCGGTTGCTCTTCCATAAATATTTAAGATGGTTTAGACACTGTAATTTCACTTGTGTTAGGTTTGGAATTTGGACAATAGTTTGTGATTCATTGAAATCACTCCCTTCAAATACCTCGTTTACCCTGTTAGATGATTTTATAGATGGAAGAATCGTTTCAACATCATTGTAGCTTTGTTCAATTTCTACTAGATTATGAAAAGAGCAAGGTATCCCTTTTGTAATAGTAGGATCATAAGAACTTGGGAATGTGATCTGCATCAAAAATAGGGAACACATGGAATTATTAGAAACCTTGCTTTTTAGAACCTTGTTCCAGTTAAATTAATTTTCTTGTGAATGAATACAAATATGCAATTTCTACAAAAAAAAGTTCATTTGAGTATTCTAGCGATCGCTATACATTCACGACAATATAAATTGATAAAATGGCCTTCAATAACAAAACAATCATTTAGTAGATGATGCAAAATAATTTAATACAAAAAAATGTACCTGAAGCTCTTTGATCATTCCATGAAAGTTAAGGCCACATTCAAGACTATGTTTGCCTAAGCTTGTGCGTATGTACTTGAGCTTTGGAGTTTTTGACTCACCAGATGTAAACATCATCAATTGTGGGCAATCATTGATCATTACATTATCCAATAAGGGCCATCTGAACTCATTCATTCCTAAGAAGAAACCCTTGAGGCTTGGTAGATCGTCAAGTACAAGGATCTCTAGACGAGGAAACACCACGTTTTCCGATGACAATCCGTTTTCTTCTTTTACAATCACTTGTATTGCCTTGCATTCTCCTACTTTCAACAATTTGAGTTGCTTGAGGCTTTCAAGAGTGGAGAATGTGAATACATGTGAGAGAAGGTCACATCTTTCGATAGTAATGTTTTTCAGCGTTTATGAAGTAGATACATGTGCACTTCCTTCATCAACATTCGATTCACTTTCAAATACCTCCATCATCGTTTCACAATTTATAATCTCCAGGCCTTCAAGCCTATTCATTTGTCTTACTGCATACCATGGAACCAGCCTTGACAATGCATCACATCCCAATATGGTTATATTTCTAGGGTATTGGCACAAGGACCAAAAAGCACCAATTACTTGATAACTCTGCAGTGAATCAAGAATCAATAGTTATTACATCGTAGTTTGATTTTTATGATTTTTTTTCCAACCTCACCAAAGCGAGTAGAAAACTAATTTCTCTCCATTTTAAGCCATATATCATATTTATTTTCATGCTCTTCTATTTGTTAATATTTCATTACTAGCTTATAACCCCGTGTATTACACATGGGGTGAAAAATATCATACATAAAATTCTTAAATTTGTACGTATATATTTAAGAGATGTAAAAATGTATTACATATACTAAGGATACAAAACAAAATTTAAAATATGTAAAAAATAATATATAATTGGGTTTCGAAAATACGTTAACTACTATTTAATATAATTTGACATTTATATATTATTTGATTGAAAATAAGAGTTATGTAATTAGATTTCAAAATTCTTATAATAAGGGATAGTTTAAATTAAATGTGTTTTATTAATATAATTAGTATTTTCGTTAAATATATATTATTATTAAAAGATAGGGGGAATTTAATAAGAGAGAGAGGCGAGAAAAAAATAATGAGAATAAATATGAAGGCGACATGTGGCATGAAAAAAACATTTATTTATTATAGAGTATAGATTACTAAACTCTATTAATTGTAAGGTTTATTTAACCAAGGCATTAAGTTTATATGGGTGTGAGTGGATATTATAGATGATCATGTTTAATAATCAAATATTTAAATTGTGTCGCTCCTACTCCTGGTATCACCACCATCAACACGATTTAGAAGTTTTAGTCTTCTAAGACCAAGAATCTCCAAACAAGGAAAGAATGTGGTGTTTTTCTGGAAAGAAGTCAATGTATTTTCTTCATCTCTCCACGAAACAACTTCTTCAATACCATCACATTCTTCTATATAAACATACTTCAAGTTGGATAAATATTTCGCCATAAGAGGTGAAAACAAGTACTTTATGTCTGTGAGGTTTTGGAATGGAAATTGCCAAGGGTGATTTTGAGGAATTAAAAAGTTATTCCAATTGCACTTCCACACATGACTCATATCCTTTAAGTCACGTAACTCTAGAAGCTGAAGGTAGGGAAGTAGTAGTGGCAGTTGACCATCCATCTCAAACACCACCTCCTCCACTCTTTCATCATTCCATAATTCAAGATATTGAAGGTGATGACACATGTGTAAAAGATTAGATGGGTATGTGACATTAGCAGGAATATAATCATCCATTTCCGATACCTCTCCTTTCAATGTAGCATTGATCTGCATATAACATTAAAATGTAATTAAGAATTTAATTTCTATATTCAACATACATACAAGCTAGCACACTTACTTTTAATTTAAATGATTAATTTCCATTTAATTTCATTTAATAACTGGCAAAAAAAATATAGAATGCATTTGTGATATTTTAATCTTTGCAAATTAAAAGGTTGCACTATTTGATTAAATAAAAATTGACTTCTAGGACGACAATAGACCTGACAAAAAGGCCGGGTGTCGGATTATAATGGACTATTAAATAAAAAAGGAGTTAATTACACGGGTGGTCCTGTGATTTGCATAAATTGTAAGTATGGTTTTCAAGTTTAAAAAACTACAAAAACGTAACACCGTTGGTCCGTGTTAACTACAATAACTTTGGTTCGGGTCAAAATATGCTTGTTTAAAAGAAACTATTACATTATATCATCAGACATTACTAATTTAATGTATAAATGGTTTATTTAAATTAATGTTACTAATTTATAAAGTGAAAAAGTAAATGTCACCTTGATTTAACAAAAGTAAATTGAATAGATTTTTAATAATTTATAAATGGAAAATGAAAAAACAAACAAACAAACAAATTTTACAATGAAGTGATGTTTGTTTGAATTACTAACAGTATCTAACAAAAGCAAATAGCATAGATCAATATTTGTATTTAAAAAATAAAATAATAAAAGGGAAACTGTAAGGGTACAAGAGGAAAACTTCGGGTAGTGGGATAATCAGGTACCTCTAGTATACCGTCGCAATAGTATCAGGTATCTCTTACGGGTATTGGTTTTGGGTATAAGTACCCGTGAATGCGGGTATTGTGTGTTTGTTTTTATGTGTTTTTTATATAATTTCTTTTTATTATTTATTGTTATGTAAAAAAATTTTAATTAATGAAATTAATTTTAAATATAGGTTTTAATTTAAAAAATGGGGAAAAAAGAATTACGGTACTTAGGGTTGTAACCCTACCACTTAAGGTACTTTGGGTAAAAATAAAGAAGCACTCCCTTATTGGTTTGGAGCCATTAAGATACTTGGGGTACTTAATGATTATACTCGTGTGGATTTTAGTAATTGTTTATCATTTAACACTTATTACATTAACTTGTAGAAATGTATAAGCTCCTGGGATCAAAGAGAACTTAAGTAGTCTTTAAGCAAATTGAAAATAGGATTTGCAAATGAAGAACCTTCTGATCTTTGAAACATGATTCCATCCATACGGGCTTGCACCATTAGTTGATGTTAAGCTGTCCATTAGTTGCTTTAATGTCATGACGACCCGATCATCTAATAAAAGAAATACCATTCCTATTATTATTATTATCACTATGTGTTGATTGTTTACTAATTATTATACATATTTACTAATTGTTTGTAGATTCGTGAGGAGATGCGACAGGAAATGGAACAACGATTGGATGTTCAAGTGGAAGAAGAAAGGAGAGCACATGAGGAGATGCGACAGGAAATGTAAGAACGAATGGAGCAAACGATCTAGAAATGTTTAGAAGAGGCCTTGAGAACTTGGCGTCCTCCCGGTCCTTAGTAGTAGTTTTTTATATACTATTTTAGACATGTTAGCTTGTCGTTTGGTAATACTTTGATTGTATTTGAGTTTTAATTGTAAAAGATGTATTTGGGCGTTAATTTGGGGTTGTTTTGTTAAAACATGTTTGGTGTATTTTTTAGCAGATTTTTCTATTTTAAAATAGGTTTGGTGTATTTGTAAATCTGGATTTTTCTATTTTTTTTTTAACTTTGCGTCGGAATTGCGTCGGAATTTTTTTAATAATGGTGTCGGAATTGCGTCGTAAATTTTTTAAACTATGTGTTGGAATGGTGTCGTAATTTTTTTAAAGTTGCGTCGGAATTGTGTCGTATTATTTTTTAAAATGTGTCGGAATTGAGTCGTAAATTATTTTAAATTGTGTCAGAATTGCGTTGTACCTCCAACTAAAATACAAATACCGTATTTATGACTATTAGTTTTTAAAATAGTTAATACCGTATTTATACATGTTAAATTGTGACGGAAAAGTGTCGGAAATTTGCGACGAGGAATTGCGTCGCAAATGTGTCACAATTTGCGTCGGAAATGCGTCGTAAACGAATTTCCGACGAAGGTATTTCTGACACGACGATTTTGTCGGAATCAGTGATTTGCGATACATTTCTGAAGCAAAAGTGCGTCGAAAACCTATCTTTTTCTAGTAGTGCAGTATCTAACAAAAGCAAATAGCATAGATCAATATTTTTATTTATAAATAAAATAATAAAAGGGAAACTGTAAGGGTACAAGGGGCAAACTTCGGGTAGTGGGATAATCAGGTACCTCTGGTATACCGTCGCAATGGTATCATGTATCTCTTACGGGCAATGGTTTTGGGTATAAGTACCCGTAAATGCGGGTATTGTGTGTTTGTTTTTATGTGGTTTTTAGATAATTTCTTTTTATTATTCATTGTTATGTAAATTTTTTTAAATTAATGAAATTAATTTTAAATATAAGTTTTAATTTAAAAAATGGGGAAAAAAGAATTACAGTACTTAGTGTTGTAACCCTACCACTTAAGGTAATTTGGGTAAAAAATAAGGAATCACTCCCTTATTGGTTTGAAGCCATTAAGATACTTGGGGTACTTAAGGATGTTGATTTGAAAAAAAAAAACTATACAAACAAATTGCCCATCGTCTCCCTCTTCAAAGCTCTCATGCATTCATTTTTCTCTCCTCAAAATTCTCTAAAACGATGCTCTTTCTCTCTCTAAACTTAAAAGTTGTTTCTCTCTGCTCAAAATTATCAAAAACAAGTAAACTCTCTCTCTAAAACCAAAGGTTGTTGGTGAAGGCAGTAGCCGGCAGATCAATGCTATGACCACAATGGTAGATTAAGACGACTACGGTACGCACACCCTATTTTCTCTCTAAAATTAATGGTGGTAGGCCGTAGATAAAGATGACTATGGTACACGACTATAAGTGGTGAAGAGTGGGTCTTATGTTCTAATTACGGAGTTCAAAAATATTGTGTTTTTAAAGGTAAGTGGTAGCGGCCGTTGTGGTCAGGAGTATTGGCGGTGATTGGAAGTAACTTTTTACATGGTTTGATGTTAAGCGGATGGAGAAGAGCAAGGTGTTACATTTAGTGTTGTAAAAATCAGGATTAATCGGTGGATTAATAGAAAATCGGTGGAATTGTAATTTTGGACTAGTCGGACAATTGATTGGTAATTGTTCCTAGTCGGGGCTAGTCGGTCTAAATTAGGGGTGTTCTTCGGGTTTGTTAATCGGGTTTCGGGTAGATCGGGTCGGGTTGTTCGGGTTTTTCATGTTTCATATTATAACCGATAACCGATCCGTATGCTTGTCGGGTAGATCGGGTTCGGGTAGTTCGGTTCTCGGGTAGAGCGGGTTCGGGTAGTTCGGTTTTCGGGTAGATCGGGTCGGGTAGTTCGGGTTTTACGTTAATCTATAGTTTTTCATAGATTGCAAGTTATCAGTTTACGTAACAAACAAACTTCTACCCACTCTCAACTTAAACGTCCGTTTAACGGTTAAGTTGCTAAATGAAACGATTGTTAGTGTCGAAACAAAAAAATGATTTTGCTTCTGTGATTTTCCCACGTAGCACCACCACTCACCATTTTCTTTGTCACTTGTTTAATCACCAACTTTCTCGATCGAATTATATATACAAATCAATTGTATGATTTTCATAAATGGATATAAATAATTCAGTTGTGTGATTCTCTGTTTCGTGGATATAAATGAGAGAGAAGAAAAATAAGTGGTGGAGATAATCGGTGGTGTTTAGAGGTGTTTCTACGACGGTGGTGGTTATTAGCTAACGGAACTCTGATATCAACAGTGATGAAACCCGGTTAAACGCGGCAGCTCAAAGAAAACTATATAGTGGGATATTAATCGGTTTAATCGGTTCGGGTTATTCGGGTTTTTGATGTTTGAAAGTCTAACCGATACCCGACCCTAATAACAATCGGTTTGATCGGTTTTCGGGTTAATCGGTTACGGGTTATTCGGGTATGAGTTTAATCGGTTCGGGTGAAATCGGGTCGGGTCGGGTTAATCGGGTACGGGTAAAATTGACGGGCCTAGTCTAAATCGGCCATAATTGGCACAATGAGTTTTTTTTCATTAATCACTTATTTTTTTTTAATATTGCAAGTTTCATCCTCAAAATTATAGTTTTAACAAAATTAATCAAGACTTTTATATATATTTTTTTCATTTATCACTTATTCTTTAATAAAACTACAAGTTTCATCCTCAAAATGATAGTTTTAGCAAAATTAAAAGAGACTTTTACATATGTGTTCATCAAGATGTTGTACATATAGATTTTTAGGTTGTATAAATATATTTTTATATATTAAAACATATATAAAGCTTGTTTATACCTAAATTTTTGGTAAATAATTCTAAATACATATAAAAATTCTAATCCGATTAATCACTAGTCGGTACCCCACCGCCCGACTAGCATCTAGCAATTTTTACAACACTAGTTACATTGTTAGATAACATAGTTTTAGTTCTGCATATGCTAACCCGTTCTTAGTTTTACTTATTTTAATTGCACATCCTGATATGTTCTCGAATTTTCCTTACCCAGGATGACCTATGAGGTCATCAAAGAACATATGAACTCAAAATTAGGTTTCCGTGTTAGCTTTGCCAGGTATATATGGCATGAATCGGAATTGGAAAGGCCAACACAAGTTTTAAATTTAAATGATTATCATTTAATTTCATATAAAAAGTTTTTATATGCAAATTAAAAAGTAAGTGCTTAATGAAACAAACAAGTTATTAAAAACTAGCAAGAAAACAAATAAAAATAATGGAACGCATTTGTAATATATGAATGAGATAACTTTACAGAATAGTAACCAAGTTTCTCAAGTATTCCATTTAAGTCACTCAAAGTTTTTTTGTTTTTCTCAACTTTCACCAAGTGTTCTAATCATATATAATATTTTTATAAATGTTTAATTTTTTTAAAATTGGATCAGATAAATGAAATATATATGAATCTTTTTACTATTTAGCAATTATTTTTTTTCCAATTCGACTTAAATATAACAATTTTAAAAATTGTTTATTATTTGGTGAATTTTTTTTCTTCAGTATTACCTCATATTTTAAATTAATTGGAATAAAATTCACTTATTGGTAACTATTATTCATATATATTTCAATTGTCTCATTCAATTTTAAAAAATGTACACATTTATATAAGTATTACATAGGATTGAAACAGTTGGTGAAATTTGAGTTACTTTAAAAGAACAAAAAAACTTTGAGTGACTTAAATAAAACACTTAGAGAACTTGTTTACTATTTGGTGAAGTTTTCCCTATTTTTTAATCTATGCAAATCAAGATGTGGCAATACTTGATTAAATAAAAAATGACTGCAAGGATGACATGAGATACCTTTTCACCGGAATCCCACATAATGTACTCAGTAAGTGCTCCCAAATCAAATTTGGATGTGGTAGGTGTGAATATATGTTTAAAGATGGAACATCGTCCAATCTCAATGCTTTCCACACCTTTAAAGCAACTGATGAGCATATCGGAGTCATTTATACCTTTCATTCTCCACAACTCTTTTAGTTTCTCCAATTGAGAAACTTTAATGCTTCTTAATCTGCTCCAACTTAGGAATCACAACTGATGAGCTTATCAGAGTCATTTATACCTTTCATTCCACAAAAGCTTTCACAGTCAATGTTGAATAACACTTCAATGGAACCACATTCTTCAACTTCAAGTTCTTCTAAATGACTCAGTAATGGCAATGGATTGCATGGAAAAAGATTTATAAGGTTATCACAGTCTCTCACTATAATCTTTCTTAACATGGAAACATTATTTTCCTCCATAGTGGTCTCACATGGCCATATCTGCTTCAAGTTCACCATCACAGAAATATCTAATTTCTCCAACTTAGGAATCACAACCTACACAGTAATTAAGCCATGTTAGATATGTAAATAGCATATGCCTGCCCAAAATAAATTAAAAACTATAATTTATTTACATTATTAGATATAAATATAAAAATAACTGCAAGTACCTTTTTGTTCAGTAACGATTTCATCTGAGAAGTATTATGACCGTGAGGATAAATGCTTGTGAAGTTAGGAAGGCCATCAAGTATTAACTCCAACATTTCAGGAAATTCAATCATATTGTCCCAAAAACTTACCATCTTTGGTAGTCACATCTAGTAACTTCAGCCTTTTCAATTTCGCTATTGTTGATGGCAACCTTGTTATATAGCAATCTACAAAGCTTAGTATTTCCAAGTTGCTATGACTTCCAAGAAATGAGACATCTTCATTTATGAATGAGCATGAACGAATACACAGTGTTCGAAGTGTGGTTGAGTGTTCGAACGTTAACAGAATCGATGGAATATGAATTTCCTCATACGACACAACCTTAAGCTTTTCCATTATTTTGTAAATATCATCCGGAAACTTAAGGAGTTCATACCCATCCATTAACATCAATAATGAGAGATTTGGGTAATTAAAGTCTGCCGGAAATTCAGTCATACCTGTGCACTTTAATAGAATTCTCTCATAAGACTCATTTGTATCTTGTTCTGGTCTGTTAACATGGTTGACAATTGAAGCTTGTTTGACTTCTGAAATTTTATTCAAAATAAAAGCACGCACGAGATCATGTAATTTGACACATCCCGTCCGATCACTTTTAGTAAACAAGTTTGCACGCAGGAGATTGTTAACACAAATTTTTATATCGCTTCTTGTTGCTGCCAAAGTCTTGGCATCTTTAAAAAATGTCAATCCCCATCCAAACCTCAACAAGTCCTCGGTGCGTATATCAAAATCATCTGGAAACAAGCCACTAAGAAGAAAAATTGCTTTATCATCATCCTTCTTGAGATTCTCATAACTCATCTCAAATATTCTATGTGTGATGCTGTCAAGGTCTTCAAGGTCATCTTTCTCTAAACGCCAAAGTGCCTTTTTCCATGCTTCCTCTATGTCTCCGCTAAGATTTTTGGCAATTGTTACTATGGCAATCGGCAAACCATGACATTTCTTCACAATATCTTCTCCTATCTTTTGGAGTGGAGGATCATCACTATCTAAAAGTCCCACAATTCCAAAAAATAAACTTTTTGCTTCTACATCATTTAAGATGCCTACTCTAAAAATTGAATTGGGTTTAACACCCATGGTAGTGCAAACACGTTCATCTCGTGACGTGAAAAATAGCTTGAACCCATTTGGCAATGGACTTAGTCCAACATCTTTGAGGTCAAATGCCTTCCAAAGATCATCCATTATTACCAAAATTTTCTTTCCTTGTTGTGACCTCTCCTCAAATATCCTACAAAGACGATCAGCCCTTGCATCTTTAGTTTTTTCACTTAAATCTTTAACATCAATGTACTCTCCAATAGCTCGTTGAAGAGCAATGATGTCGGTGTTTTCCCCAATAACCACCTTCACAACCCGATCAAAATTGCTTGAAGCTTCCACCTCCTTCTTTAGCTGTTCCATCATTGTGGTCTTTCCAACACCACCCATCCCACATAAAGCAACCATCTTTTGGGACTCATTATTTGATTGAAGGGATTTCAGGGCAGCATTGTATATCAAATCTCTGGACTTGAAGTTGTTTTGGGTACCATCAGGGTTAGAGGTTGATGCCCCTGTAGAATTAGATACAACCTCAGCGAGAGGTATTTGCATATCAGTAAACTCGATCTTGGATTTCCTTGTTTCAAGATCTTGTATCTCCTCAATAATAGTACATGATTTTTTTCCTGCTTTGTATCTCTTTGCCACACTGAAGCACCCGATTCCACCGGTTGGAATACTTTGCGCCCTCTCGTTCATCTTTTGGACGTCTTCCAACCATTGAGGCACATGGTGAGACACCACATGATTTCTTGCAACAGCTTCTTCCCAATCACGACGAGTATCTTGTTCCGTGAGATTTAAGTGCTTCATTTTCTCCTTCATATCTTTAACATACTTTGTGGATGAAACCAAGAAACCCAAATGTTTCTTAACAGGTACCATCAAAGATTCAACAACCGGAGTAATAATTGAACTTATAATAGTATCCATTTTTCAAAACTGCAGTTTAATACAAACAATAAAAATAATTAATAAGAAAGTAAAGGAACTATAATTACCAAAGCAGTTAGTCATACATTCATTATTTTACAAAAAGGACTATTTCTTTTTTCACTAATTTTAAGTCAAATAATGCTAACAAAACAAAGTAAAAGAATAGGTAAATATAAGTGTAAAGAGATTCGAAACGGATACTTATAAGTGCGTGAAAGTGGCAAGTAAGCCACTTGTCTGGGTTATATCTTTGGTTATAACTATGAATAGAATATATTTATATTAATGACTAGTTTTAAGATTATATTGATAAATATCTTAACATATTTTTTTATATAAATTTGATATAAAACTTAATTAAAAAACTAATAATTAAATATTAGCTAATTTTATATTAACACGTATTTATTTAAAAATACAAAAGTAGTATTTTTAAATTTTATATGTAAAATTAAAATTTTGGTTTTTTATTGATAAAATTTTAAAAACTCGCTTTTAGATAATAAACTTTAAAAACTCGTTTTTTTAATATCCTATTTTTTTATTCTTGTTTTATTTAAATAATCACTTTTAATGATAAATTTAAAAAAAAATGTGAGTCAATGATGAAATTGATTTCGTAAAATGTTTATTTATGTAATCTTTTTAAAAAAAATGAGTTAAATATGGAAATACTGGATGAATGATGTAAATGTGGTTTTGACAAGTGTATGGATGTAAAGATGAATATAATGTTAACAAGTGATACAAAATTTAGTTTTTTATTATAATAGTGATTATTTTAGAAAAAAAATAAAAAGGGCGACTGTAGCCGAGAGTTTACATTTTGAAAGGATTAGTAATACTAATTATTGAATTTTTGTATGGATGTGGAGAGATTAATAAACTTCAGGGGCTACAATAATTGGAATTTAAGCACACACGTGACGGTTATATAAGAATATTTTTATATGTTCAAGGACCAATGTGAAAAATGCTCACAAAATATCTCCACACTTGAAGTTTAATTATTTCCATTTTAATTTCGAGAGGGTTCCATCTTCACTCTAGGGTTCCATCTTCACTCTGGTTCTTCATCATCGATTCTTATGTTTTGCTTTTTGTTTTCTTCCATATTTGTGTTACAATCGACATGCCTCTTGTGTTGTTAATCGAAGTGTCTGCCTAAAGTATTTAGTATTCTGGTCTTTATCAAACCGCCTTGTTTAGACTATTCGTAATACCCGGGTGAGGGTGAGGGATTTCCTGTGACACGTACGTTGTGTTCCCGAGTTTAATAAAGGAAAGAAAAGAAAAGAATCGTTTCTTTTCTTTTCCTTTCCTTTCCTTTCCTTTCTCTCCAAAACTCTCCATTTTGGAAGGATACAAATAAGCTTTGTTTTCTTTCCATTTCCCTCATTCAAAAAATCTTTGAAACACACATCTCCCCATTTTATTTCTTTTCCCTCTTTAAAAAAAACTCTGGAACAAGGTTTCATTCTCCCCTTCTTTTCTTTTCCCTTATTTTCTCTCCTTTAATGAGACTCGGGAACACAACGGTAGTGCCATGTAAACATTGCCTTCCCTCACCCTCACCCATATGCGTAATGGTGAGATGAGGGTAGCCAGTTTTATAATAATATTACATAATTATTGTCTATTTAATTTAATTAATTTAATAAATTAATACTAAAAACATCTTACTACTCTAATAAATAAAAATCTTTGGTGAAACGTGTCACTGGTTAATCTTCACCCTTATTTTTCCGTCTCTCTCTTCTATTAATTATTAATTTTTCGTTTCTCTTTCTACTAAATAATGAATATTAATAACAATCTTTGTATTAATAAATAAAAATCATATGGATACGTGTCACTTTCTGGTTCATTTTTATCATTTTGTTTCCTCTTCTCTCTTCTATTGAATAATGATATTAAAATAATTTAATTTTAGATTTTTAATACAAATCTAATTACGAATACTTATTAATATCAACAATAAAATGAATTTAATATTAATTAACATATATCAATTAAATAAAAAATTAATACTCAGTTGAAAAAAAGTGTTTTAGAAACTAACTTAACACAGCTTATAACAGTCACGACAAATTACATTTTTTAGAGACATATTTTGACGAGTGTGTGTTAACAAATTACATTATATTTTATTCAAATGATGTAATACACCGGTTTATTCAACCCGTGTATTACACGGGTTTTTAAAAAATATAATTTTTTATTACTAAATATATACATATATATATCATTTTATTATTTGATCCGTGTAATACACGGGATTTTAACCTAGTTTAATAATAAAAAAATAACATAATATTAAAAGGGGAAAATGAATATGGTGTTGTTAGGCATCTAACTTGTATGCGAAATCCTTCAAAACTACATCGTTTTGATTAAAACCAACTAAATATTAATTTTATAAAATAACTCTCATTCATCTCGTCCATATCTTCATGCAATGTCTCACCCTTCTTCATGCCAAGAATTCTCTCCAAATTCGATGTTGTTGACACTTCAACATGATATTAGGTTAATAGAACAATTACTTTGTTCAACATATTTGAAAGCTTTAATTGTTTTTTTACTTGACAAAGATAGAATCTCACGTTTTCAATCAAATCACCGACAATAATATTTAAAAGCTTAAATTGTTTTTTTAATAAAGATATAAACTAGCGTTTCGAATCAAATCTGTGCCAATAATATATATATAATTACTTTAATGGATGGAATTATTCTGCGCATTAAGAAGGATTAGACCTTGTATATCGGATGGGATGCACGAAGAAAGAGCACCTTGTGAAGCTGAAAAAGATTTTGATACTTTACTTTGAACATTTTGTTATTCAAGTTTTGGAATTACGTTTGAATGTTGACTATTTTAGAACTTTCGGTACTAACTAGATGATATTAAATGTTATATAATAGATTTTCCTTATTTTATTTGAAGAATAGTATTGTTTTTAAGTACATAATCCTTTCATTTAAGTGCGTTGTTTTTCCTCATGCCCTCACTTTTTTGCGCCTTGCGCCCTGTGTTGTCAAAAGCCCTCCAGGCGAGCGCCTAGGCGCAAATTTAAAGCCCAGCGTAGCTTTAGTGCCGGGAGGTGACCAAGGCGCAGATCTGGGTTTTTTTTGCAAAGACTAGCTCAGGTGAGCGCTTTTTGTCAGACGCCAAATTAATACTATATTATTCATGGGGTTCCATAGATATCAAAACCGTTCAATTTCAAACTCTACATTTGTTTTTTTTTTCGTTAGAAATTGATCTTGATTTGTGCTCATGGGTCAAACGAGTCAAGTTCTGGAGTGCAAGTTTGGACCATGTTTTGAGTCCTGGGTTCGGTTTAGTTTAAGAGTTTTATTTGGTATTGCTTTATTTATGGTATGTAGTCTTTACTTGGCTGTTTTTATGTTTAGAAGATGGTAAGTTTTAAATAAGGAGAAAAGTTCCATAAATAGGACTAGAATAGCTTGGGGATTAAGTCTTTGTTTTTTAGTATTTATAGGGGGTTGAGGTGTGTATGTATGTTAAAAACCGATTCGAGGTGGTCAATCTCCCAAAGAAATAGACAAAGAACAAGACAAACTTTGAGATTAGTTTTCTGCCTTTTTTTTCTTAATGCCAAAACAACGATTACATATAGAAAAGGAAATGTGATCATGGTTCCTAAATTAATGCAAAACTAATAGATCATGGAATAAAAATAAAGAAATGGAAACAACTACTTTTCTAATATCATGCATGCATTACGTGGATTAAGGGTACTAGTAGGGGCACAACCCTAAGGGTGCAGGGGCACTACCCTAACATTTTGAAGCACCCTAAGAAAATACCCAATGAGGGGTGACACCTCATTTTTACCTAAATCCAACGTATGTACCCTAAGTGGTGGGGGCACTACTCAAAGCCTTTTTTAATTTTTTTTAACCAACGGCTATATTGTGGAAAGAGTGCACAAGTAGTAATACCCGATCTAAATACCCGCTGGCCCTACCCGAAGTGCTTGCGGTCGTGTAGCCGATCTACCCGTCAAACCCGAAGTGGTACCGCCCGAACTGTGCCCCCAGTGCCCCAAGTACCCTAATGGTATTAGAATGTAATCTAGACTTAGATTATTTTTATGTATTTTATATGATATGGTCACAAGGCAGAAAACCAAAAGTCAAACATGACAAAAGTCAAACGGCTGTTATTGGCAGTTATTGACGGTTTTCCGGTACCCCAAACGAATGGGTGTAACAACCTTGATAGTACCGTTTCATAGGCTATATATATGCCCACAATTGTAAAGAATCGTTGGTCAATTTCATATAATAAAAAGGTCTGCTTTGACTTTCGCTGGCAGACCAGATACATCAAAATTGATCCTTGTTCTTATTCTGATTTCACATATATTGGAGGATTGATTCTTGATTAAGTGTTCTTGATATCCCACATAGTGGTATCAGAGCAAATTCTAGGCGATCCGGGACCATCGGAGAAGATATCAATCGAACGTCGCTGCGTAAATTGAAAGGATCAAGAACACGTCACTGCACCAATCTGAAATCAAGAACCATCATTCTGAAATCAACAAATTCGAAATTTGATGAAGAAGACACGTTGATGAATCAAACAACATATCCGCAACAACTTGCGGGCGAAGATAAAGGATTGACACGAAACCGGAATCAAGATTCTAGAACTATCGAATTAGAGAATCACTACCAAGAAATCCGCTGCACATTTATACAAAATTTGCTAATCAAGAAGAATTAGAGAACAACGAAGGATGATTGCGAAAGTTGAAAAAAGCCTAAAAAGAGGAGTCAAACACTGGGATTTGGTTTGTTAACACCATATTTACAATTAATTGCTTTTCATATTACTGTGTATATCAAATTTTATATCAATTGCATACATCGGTCCAATCTACTATGCAATTGGAATCAAGGATCTGCCGTAACCGCCAAAACCATGAGGCGAATCTTAGATTTATTCAGATGGGAAATCAATTGAAGATACATGATGAACAACCAACACATGGTTGTGATTTGTATATATATATATATATACAAACGAAAATCAAGGGACTAAAACCGGTCCGGTTTCGGCATGGTGAAGAGACGATCAGAAAACTAGAAGAATCAAACGGGTTGTTTGCAGAATTAGCAACTAGATCAGAAAAGCAAAACGAAAGAATCGCACACAGATCTAACACCTTCATCAAAATCTCTAACTTACAACGACACATTAGTGATAGAAACAGCGACAAAATGAAGAATTTTTAGCAACAGGATGAAAACTTTTATGACAAAGATAGTGACCAGAACATAGGCGTCAACATACGATCATGATAAAGGAAGAGCAGAAAAAATTTCAAAAGAGAAATGCTGCAAAACTACTGCAGGTACTTAAAGGAAATTGATTTATTTTCAAAATGAAACCGAGTTACTCAAACTCTCATTTTGAATGGACCAAATGGAACGATATGAAACCTCCATGTTAATACGCCACACTACGGTTGATTCAAGGAACCAGGACACTTGTTTCAACACTGCAAAAGAAAAGAAAAAGCACATAATTTGATTGCAAGAATGAACCGTGCAAAGGAAGGAGCACATGGGATCAACGAAGAGGGCTGCTACTGTCGCTACCCTATGGACATCATGTCAAAGAAAGGGACGATGAGACTAGCGTACTACGAAGAAAAAGAAACGCGAAACATATTGGTATTCGACAATCATGATTACCATATGAAGAGAAAGGAGGACTTAAAAATAGTCCATATGATGCGAGGAGTGGAGTATGTGATCGATGGAGGAAGGCTGAAAGTATGGATGATTCGATAATAAAATACTTTGCCTTATATGCGAGATCCGATCACGGAGGAACCCACAAGACGTCTGACGAAAAGAGGACGCTTTTAGATGATGAATATATGCTCATGATGCTTAGCCTACAGAGATAGCAACCATTTGAGACAAGACAAAGAAACGATCAAGCAAACGAAAGAAACAAGATGGGTCATCACATCAACAAATCAGGCATACTCTCCAAGGATTATTGAATACGAGATTAAAGAGTTAATTTATGCTAGATGGATACAAGTCTATCTTAGGGGAGTGTATTAGAATGTAATCTAGACTTAGATTATTTTTATGTATTTTATAAGATATGGTCACAAGGCAGAAAACCAAAAGTCAAACATGACAAAAGTCAAACGGCCGTTATTGGCAGTTATTGACGGTTTTCTGGTACCCCAAACGAATGGGTATAACAACCTTGTTAGTACCGTTTCATAGGATACATATATGCCCACAATTGTAAAAAATCGTTGGTCAATTTCATATAATAAAAAGGTTTGCTTTGACTTTCGCTGGCAGACCAGATACATCAAAATTGATCCTTGTTCTTATTCTGATTTCACATATATTGGAGGATTGATTCTTGATTAAGTGTTCTTGATATCCCACAAATGGCTCCAACCAATGTGGGAGAGCCACCTCATTTTTACCAAAATCCAACCTAAAGTACCCTTAGTGGTGGAGGCACAACCCCAAATACCCTAAGTATTTTTTCTTTTTCATTTTTGGAATTAATTCTTTATTAAAACTAACTTCATTAATTTAAAAAAACTTCATTAATTTTTTTTTATATTTTCCAACGGCTCTATAGCCGTTCACCAACCTCACCAATGGCTATCTTTTCCTAATCCAAACATACACATTGCCGTGAACGGGTATATGTACCCGAGAAGACAACCCGCCACGGGTACTCGCATGGCTTGTGGCAGTGTACCCGCAAGCTAGAGTTTAAAAGATCGAAAAACATTAGAATAAAGGATTATTAAAACCTTGAATTCATCTGATTGTGTATATGCTACAAAGTTGTCCTAGTATGTTTTATTCACTAGTGATTGATACTGCCTAGGTTACCTAGGTTGGGTAGTATGAATCTTACATATACTTTTCTTCTAAAATTCCGGAGAAGGTGACCAAGCCGTACCATTATAAGACACCTACGGCATTCATCAATGGCATAATATTTCTGCAATATATAACTATATTAAAATATTAAAATACTGTAAAAACTGTTAAATTAAACTGCAAATAACTAAAAGAAGTAGATGTTAACTGTTATCATTTTATTTCATGGTTTTCAGTTTATTATATTGCAAGAGTCGTGGGAGAGTTTAACCCACAAAAATTCCGTGTGTTGTTCTATGTGTTTCTGATCCAATTTCCAACATGTTGCAGCCTGGAACATTTGATCTTGTTGGGACAATAACATATGAGATTGATCAACATCCAAACCAGAATACATTTTATAATGGCACCATTGAAGTTACCGAAGCTGGTGGGCTTGTTAGTGTCGAGACGGTGTTCTTGGTTTCACTTGGAATTGCTCTTGTGCTTCTTGGCTTGTGGGTTCACACCCAGCTGCAATTTCTTTCCAAGGTAAATAAAAATTACAAACTACTTTTGTAACCCTTTTGTTATAATTCAATGAGTACACGTATAAAGCACATATCTTATGATCTTTTTTATATGTACTCGGATTTCACTTCTGTTTTCTGTGGTTCATTTATCCGACTCAGAAAACTAAGAAGATAACAAAGGTGGAAGTTGGAATTAGGACTGTTGATGCATCAATGGACGAGTGGCTGCGGGTTTGTATTTTCTTTTTATATTTTTTATTTTAATGATTAAATTTCTTTTTTCTGTATATTTTCTTTACAGCTATTAGCTATATTGTTGAACATCTTGTTATGATCACCGTGATCAGCGAATTTTGTTGCGTTCGTGTGTTTGAATCCTGCTGTTTATTTGTGTTAATTGGTTTTAGTGTACATATTTAACCATTGAATAGAGAGATGTAAACACATGTAACATATTCAACCATTGTTTTATTTCTTAAACACTTATATAAGTTTGATAACAAAATATAATATTTTGTTTGATAACAATATATTAGTTTTGAAGTTGCAAGACTGTGAACATAAAGTAAATAGTTTAGAGAATAGAGAGAGATAAACACAGGTGATTCATTCAGATGGATGTTACTCCATTTCAATTGTTTTCTGTATCTTTTCTTTTCTTCAAATTATTTCTACACTTTTACATGACTGTGTGTGGGGCCTTTCCCTAGCTTTGCTAGAGATCACAAACAAACAGCCTACCACAAACCAATCCCTGCTCCCTTGCTTTATTAGAGTTCACCAAACAAATAGCCTACAATAGCAAAGAGTGATACAACCAAAAAGTCCAAACTCACACAAGAAACTAACAAACAAATCCCTTTCTCATCTTCAACCACCGCCTCAATCAATCTTCTAGCACTGCTTCATCCTACGTATGAAAGATCGAATGGATATTATTAGATGTGACAAATGATTTCTAGTAGGCTAAAACGATTTTGAGTCAAAACATGTGTTACTTTTAAAATCAAGTTACACGGGTCGGGTCAAAGCTTTGATGAAAATAATAAATCTGAAATAATATTTATTAAAAATCAAATCATTATTTTTATAAAATAAAAAAAAAGAGACCAGTGTTTACTACAACAGTTAAACCAAAACACCTTTTTCTCTGTTTAAAACAAGTCAACTATGATAGGAAAAGTGATTCGCGTTAACTAAAATTTTCCAGCTTTGGGTTTTGATTCTTATGACTTGGGCCGGAGAAATAACGAACTATTCATCTCAATCCTCATAATACATTGAAGGGGATGCCATGTGTGCAATGTAGCATTTTAACATTTATATTACCTTGCAAATAAAACATTTATCTTCTCGTTCTAGAATTCATACCCCTGCAAAAAAGTTGATGAATAAAAATCATCAATTTTCACTTATTTTTAAATTTTTGTGTAACTTGCCTTTTCAAGAATCATTAAAGAAGGGAATAATACCTCTACTTGTTTGGTCTTTATAAATGAGTTAAGATCTGGCTTCACATAATACTTCCCAAACCTTGTGTCTATTACTTTCAACTCAGGGGTAAACAAGTATCCATTGGTGAAAACTGTAACCGCTGAGCAGTCACGCATTTCTAAAGTATCCAATGATGGCCATGAAAAATCCTCCTTCCCTAAGCAAAATCCCTTGAGACTTTGAAGGCCATTTAGTTTTAAGGACTTTAGACGAGGTAACAAAATCTCATTTACTTTGACATCACATTCTTCTTCATTCTTCACAATTACCACTATTTTATTACAGTAAGTAATTGATAGGTCTTGGAGTTGCACTAGACTACCAACCATGGAACATGTAAAAACATGTTCCAAACTATGGCAGTTACTGATAGACACATTTGTTAGGTTTGGAAACTCCAGTACCATCCATTGGTTGCTCTTCCATAAATACTTGAGACAATATAGCCATATTAACTTCACCTGGGTTAGGTTTGGAATTTGGACAATAGTTTGTGATTCATTGAAATCACTCCCTTCAAATACCTCGTTAGATGATTTTATAGATGGAAGAATCGTTTCAACATATTTGTTACTTTGTTCAATTTCTACCAGATTATGAAAAGAGCAAGGTATCCCTTTTGTAATAGTAGGATCATAAGAACTTGGGAATGTGATCTGCATCAAAAATAGGGAACACATGGAATTATTAGAAACCTTGCTTTTTAGAACCTTGTTCTAGTTAAATTAATTTTCTTGTGAATGAATACAAATATGCAATTTCTACAAAAAAAAAGTTCATTTGAGTATTCTAGCGATCGCTATACATTCACGACAATATAAATTGATAAAATGGCCTTCAATAACAAAACAATCATTTAGTAGATGATGCAAAATAATTTAATACAAAAAAGTGTACCTGAAGCTCTTTGATCATTCCATGAAAGTTAAGGCCACATTCAAGACTATGTTTGCCTAAGCTTGTGCGTATGTACTTGAGCTTTGGAGTTTTTGACTCACCAGATGTAAACATCATCAATTGAGGGCAATCATTGATCATTACATCATCCAATAAGGGCCATCTGAACTCATTCATTCCCAAGAAGAAACCCTTGAGGCTTGGTAGATCGTCAAGGACAAGGGTCTCTAGACGAGGAAACACCACATTTTCGGATGACATTCCGTTTTCTTCTTTTACAATCACTTGTATTGCCTTGCATTCTTTTACTTTCAACTCTTTGAGTTGCTTGAGGCTTTCAAGAGTGGAGAATGTGAATACATGTGAGAGAAGGTCACAACTTTCGATATACACATGTTTTAAGTTGGAGAGTTGAGGAACAACAATAGTAATGTTTTTCAGCGTTAATGAAGTAGATACATGTGCACTTCCTTCATCAACATTCGATTCACTTTCAAATACCTCCATCATCGTTTCACAATTCATAACCATCAGGTGTTCAAGCCTATTCATTTGTCTTACTGCATACCATGGAACCAGCCTTGACAATGCATCACATCCATTTGTATATATATTTCTGGGGTATTGGCACAAGGACCAAAAAGCACCAATTACTTGAGAACTCTGCAGTGAATCAAGAATCAATAGTTATTATATCGTAGTTTGATTTTTATGATTTTTTTCCAACCTCACCAAAGCGAGTAGAAAACTAATTTCTCTCCATTTTAAGCCACATATCATATTTATTTTCATGCTCTTCTATTTGTTAATATTTCATTACTAGCTTATAACCCCGTGTATTACACATGAGGTGAAAAAGATCATGTAAAAATTAATATATAATTGGGTTTCGAAAATACGTTAACTACTATTTAATATAATTTGACAGTCATATATTATTTGACTGAAAATAAGAGTTATGTAATTAGATTTCAAAATTCTTATAATAAGGAATAGTTTAAATTAAATGTGTTTTATTAATATAATTAGTATTTTCGTTAAATATATATAGTATAGATTACTAAACTCTATTAATTGTAAGGTTTATTTAACCAAGGCATTAAGTTTATATGGGTGTGAGTGGATATTATAGATGATCATGTTTAATAATCAAATATTATACCTGATCATGATTGGTATTAGTAATATTGGAGCAAATTGTGTCGCTCCTACTCCTGGTATCACCACCATCAACACGATTTAGAAGTTTTAGACTATGAAGCTCAAGAGTCTCCAAACAAGGAAAGAATGTGGTGTTTTTCTGGAAAGAAGTCAATGTGTTTTCTTCATATTCATCATCTCTCCACGAAACAACTTCTTCAATACCATCACATTCTCCTATATAAACATGCTTTAAGTTGGAGAGAAATTTCGCCATAAGAGGAGAAAACAAGTACTTTATTTTGTGACAATCCCACAAGGTAATGTCTGTGAGGTTTTGGAATGGAAAGTGCAAAGGGTGATGTTGAGGAATGAAGAATTTATTCCAATTGCACTTCCACACATGCCTCATCTCTTTCAAATCATATAACTCTAGAACCTTAAGGTAGGGAAGTAGTAGTGGTCGTTGGCTATCCATCTCAAACACCACCTCCTCCACTCTTTCATCATTCCGTAATTCAAGATGCTGAAGGTGATGACACGTGTGTAAAAGATTAGATGGGTATGTGACATTAGCAGGAACATAATCATCCATTTCTGATATCTCTCTTTTCAATGTAGCATTGATCTGCATATAACATTAAAATGTAATTAAGAATTTAATTTCTATATTCAACATACGTACAACGATCATGAAAACAGAAATAAAGCACACAAACTTTTAATTTAAATGATTAATTTCCATTTAATTTCATATAATAACTGAAAAAAAATATATATATAGAATGCATTTGTGATATTTTAATCTATGCAGATTAAAAGGTTGCACGATTTGATTAAATAAAAATTGACTTCTAGGATGACAATAGACCGACAAAACGGCTGGGTGTCGGATTAGAATGGACTATTAAATAAAAATTGACTTCTAGGATGACAATAGACCTGACATTATATCATTAGACATTACTAATTTAATGTATAAATGGTTTATTTAAATTAATGTTACTAATTTATAAAGTAAAAAAGTAAATGTCACCTTGATTTAACAAAAGTAAATTGAATAGGTTTTTAATAAATTATAAATGGAAAATGAAAAAACAAACAAACAAACAAATTTTACAATGAAGTGATGTTTGTTTGAATTACTAACAGTATCTAACAAAAGCAAATAGCATAGATCAATATTTGTATTTAAAAAATAAAATAAGAAAAGGGAAACTGTAAGGGTACAAGGGGCAAACTTCGGGTAGTGGGATAATCAGGTACCTCTGGTATACCGTCGCAATATTATCAGGTATCTCTTACGGGTATTGGTTTTGGGTATAAGTACCCGTGAATGCGGGTATTGTGTGTTTGTTTTTATGTGTTTTTTATATAATTTCTTTTTATTATTTATTGTTATGTACACAAAATTTAATTAATGAAATTAATTTTAAATATACGTTTTAATTTAAAAAATGGGGAAAAAAGAATTACAGTACTTAGGGTTGTAACCCTACCACTTAAGGTACTTTGGGTAAAAATAAAGAAGCACTCCCTTATTGGTTTAGAACCATTAAGATACTTGGGGTACTTAATGATTTTCAACGACGGTGCGCAGCAGTTTGTCGAGGGGTTCGCCTCTACTTTTTCTCTGTTTGCCTTCGTCGTTTATGCTAGGTTGTGTGATTGCAGGTTTTCAAATGTAAGGACTGCTTGCAATTAGGGTTAAAGCCTTTTTCTTTTTGGTCGATTTACATCAGAAGAAAAAAATTATGCTAAACTTGTTAATCTGATAATATACAGAGGCTTTTAGGTTTGTTTTCATCAATTTTGCAATCGTGTGTCGTTCTATTTTGTGATCTGATATGTGTTGTAGGGTTAATTTTGACTTATAATTTCGTGTGTATGCTTAGGAACAATCCAATTGCATCTGAATTGGTCATGATCTGTGTTGTTCATCTGAGTTTTTTTGAGTTAAGGCGTTGTAGTTCTTTACTATTAGTAAGAAATTGAAGTGGGAGGGATTGTGTTGAGGTAAAACTAAATTAGAACATAGAGAGCCAATTGAAGCTTGGGTGGTCTATTTCATATGGTGATCATCCTGTATTTGTTTTGAAGATTGGTTATATCTAATGCTTTTTTGTTTTAACTTTACATGTTTAACATTACTTTTTATTTTTTGTAGACCCGTTGGAGTTGGGAATCGGAATGCGAGCAACTCAATTACGATGCTTTTAAAAACGTGTTGAAGGGACGTTACAGGGACATCATGTATAACATGGAAGTACAATCTTCAACCAACGCCAGGGAAGCAGGATGTGATATCGCGGTAGGAGATTATAAACATTTTGGTATCATTCGTACTTATCCGCCTGATTTGATCACTGAAAACGTATGGCGTCAAATGTGTGATTTAATAGATTATTGTTTTTTTATTACACTGTATTTTTTTTTATATTATACATATATTTTTTTTTTTACTTTTTACAGGTTTGGGACACGGAGAATTGGCGCAAGAAGTCCATTTGTAATATATGAATGGGATAATTTTACAGAATAGTAACCAAGTATTTCATTTAAGTCACTCAAAGTTTTTTTTGTCTCTTTAAAGTCACTCAACTTTCACCAAGTGTTCTAATCATATATAATATTTTTATAAATGTTTAAATTTTTTTAAAATTGGATAAGATAAATGAAATATATATGAATCTTGTTTACTATTTAGCAATTATTTTTTTCCAATTCGACTTAAATATAACAATTTTGAAACTTGTTTATTATTTGGTGAATTTTTTTTCTTGTATTACCTCATATTTTAAATTAATTGGAATAGAATTTTCACTTATTGGTAACTAATATTCATATATATTTCATTTGTCTCATTCAATTTTAAAAAAATTTGAGTTACTTTAGAAGAACAAAAAAACTTTGAGTGACTTAAATGAAACACTTAGAGAACTTGGTTACTATTTGGTGAAGTTTTCCCTATTTTTTAATCTATGCAAATTAAGATGTGACAATACTTGATTAAATAAAAAATGACTGCAAGGATGACATGAGATACCTTTTCACGGGAACCCACCGTAATGTACTTAGTAAGTGCTCCCAAATCAAATTTGGATGTGGTAGGTGTGAATATATGTTTAAAGATGGAACATAGACCAATCTCAATGCTTTCCACACCTTTAAAGCAACTGATGAGCATATCGGAGTCATTTATACCTTTCATTCTCCACAACTCTTTTAGTTTCTCTAATTTAGCAATTTTAATGCTTCTTAATCTGCTCCAACTGGATTCCCCTATTCCACAAAAGCTTTCAAAGTCAATGTTGAATAATGCTTCAATGGAACCACATTTCATAACTTCAAGTTCTTCTAAATGACTCAGTAATGGCAATGGATTGCATGGAAAAAGATTTATAAGGTTATCACAATCCCTCACTCTAATCTTTCTTAACATGGAAACATTATTTTCCTCCATAGTGGTCTCACATGACCATATCTGCTTCAAGTTCACCATCACAAATATATCTAATTTCTCCAACTTAGGAATCACAACCTACACAGTAATTAAGCCATGTTAGATATGTAAATAGCATATGCCTGCCCAAATAATAAACTATAATTTATTTACATTATTAGATATAAATATAAAAATAAGTGCATGTACCTTTTTGTTCAGTAACGATTTCATTTGAGACGTATTATGACCGTGAGAATAAATGCTTGTGAAGTTAGGAAGGCCATCAAGTATTAACTCCAACATTTCAGGAAATTCAATCATGTTGTCCCAAAAACTTACCATCTTTGGTAGTCCGATCAAAGACAAAAAATTTAACTTTTGAAATCTAATCACCCTAACTCCACTATTCTCAGCAACTAGTGTTCTCATACCAAGACAATTAGAAATTGTAAGCCGCTCAAGTTTATTCAAACCACTTGTCACACTAACTGTAAAGAGGTATGTCAAGTCTTCACAATTATAAATATCAAGGACTCTTAAATAGGAAAATGAGTGATGCATTGAAACATCTTCAAGATGGTTCATGTCATTCACTTCTAAATAAAGCTCCTCTGTTTTGCTGAATAGGTCACTAATTTTGCATTCGAGCAGCTCATTGTAGTCACCAACAAATCGAATTATGTTTCTAAATGAATATTTTTCACCATCTTTCAGTGCTTCCAATTGACAACCGATAGATATCCTGAACCTTTCAAGGGTTTTAAAGGACACGTTTTTTGGTTGGGCCGTATTCTCAAAGAACTCCAACTCTAATGCTAATAGCCTCCTTGAAAGTATCTCCAGCTCATCACAGTTTCCATCTGTAAACTTAATATGACCAACTCCGGAAGTTCTCATATAAAGTTCTTCAAGACTACTCAAGTTTTGAAAGACACCATCATCAATATGAAGGTAAACACATCCGGTCAAATCTAGTAACTTCAGCCTTTTCAATTTCGCTATTGTTGATGGCAACCTTGTTATATAGCAATCTACAAAGCTTAGTATTTCCAAGTTGCTAAGACTTCCAAGAAATGAGACATCTTCATTTATGAATGAGCATGAACGAATACACAGTGTTCGAAGTGTGGTTGAGTGTTCGAACGTTAACAGAATCGATGGAATATGCATATTCTCATAAGACACAACCTTAAGGTTTTCCATTCTTTCATAAATATCTTCTGGAAACTTAAGGAGCCCATACCCATCCATTAACATCAACAATGAGAGATTTGGGTAATTAAAGTCTGCAGGAAATTCAGTCATACCCGAGCACTTTAATAGAATTCTCTCATAAGACTCATTTGCATCTTGTTGTGGTTTGTTATCATGGTTGATAATTGAAGCTTGTTTGACTTCCGAAATTTTATTCAAAATAAAAGCACGCACAAGATCATGTAATTTGACACATCCCATCCGATCACTTTTAGTCAACAAGTTTGCATGTAGGAGATTGTTAACACAAATTTTCATATCGCTTCTTGCCGTTGCTAAAGTCTTGGCATCTCTAAAAAAAGCCAATCCCCATCCAAACCTCAACAAGTCCTCGGTACGAATATCAAAATCATCTGGAAATAAGCCACTAAGAAGAAAAATTGCTTTATCATTTTCCTCCTTGAGATTCTCATAGCTCATCTCAAATATTCTCTGTGTGATGTCTTTAAGGTCTTCAAGGTTATCTTCCACTAAACGTGAAAGTGCCCTTTTCCAATATTCTTCCTCTTTTTTTCCACGAAGATTTTTGGCAATCGTTACTATGGCAATTGGCAGACCACGACATTTCTTCACAATATCTTCTCCAATCTTTTGAAATGGATGATTATCACCATCATCCACAGTTTCAAAAAATAAACTTTTTGCTTCGACATCATTTAAGACGCGTAGTGTAAAAATTGAATTGGGTTTAACACCCATGGTAGTGCAAAAATGTTCAACTCGTGATGTGAAAAACATTTTGAACCCGTTTGGTAAAGGACTTAGTCCAACATCTTTGAGGTCGACCTCGCTCCAAAGATCATCCATTATTACCAAAGTTTTCTTTCCTTGTTTTGACTTCTCCACAAATATTTTACCCAGATGATCAGCTCTTGCTTCTTTAGAGTCTTCTTTTAAATCTTCTTGAATGTATTCTGCAGTAGCTCGTTGAAGAGCAATGATGTTGGGGTTTTCCCCAACAACCACCTTCACAACCCAATCGAACATTTTTGAAGCTTCCACTTCCTTCTTTAGTTGTTCCATCATTGTGGTCTTTCCAACACCACCCATCCCACAAAGAGCAATCATCTTTTGGGACTCATTATTTGACTGAAGGGAATTCAAAGCAGCCTTGAATACCGAATCTCTAGACTCAAATTTGTTTTCGGTTCCCACAAGGGTTAAGGTTGATGGCTCTGTAGAAGTATATGCAACCTCAGCAAGAGGTCTTTGTCTATTCGTAAACTTGATCTCAGATTTCCGTTCTTCAAGAGATTCTATCTCCTCAAGAATTTTATAAGATTCTCTTCCTGCTCTGTATCTTTTTATCATATTGAAGCATCCGATCCCACCCATTGGAATGCTTTGCGCCTTTTCGTCCATCTCTTTGGCCTTTTTCAACCATGGCGACGCATGGTGAGGCACCTCATGATTTCTTGCAACAGCTTCTTCCCAATCACGTCGAATATCTTTTTCTGTGAGATTTAACTGCTTCATTTTCTCCTTCATATCTTTAACATACTTTGTGGATGAAACCAAGAAACCCAAATGTTTCTTAACAGGGACCATCAAAGATTCAACAACCGGAGTAATAATTGAACTTATAATAGTATCCATTTTTCAAAACTGCAGTTTAATACAAACAATAAAAATAATTAATAAGAAAGTAAAGGAACTATAATTACCAAAGCAGTTAGTCATTAATTTACAAAAAGGACTATTTCTTTTTTCACTAATTTTAAGTCAAATAATGCTAACAAAACAAAGTATTTACTAATGTGGATAAACTCCAAATTAATGAATTAACCCTTTTATGTATTTGAAGATCGCACACTAGCAACCTTTATGCCTGGATTTAATCATTTTAAAACACATACACACATACCCAGAAGTTATACAAACCCAGATCGATTAATCCAATACTTTGAGATTAAAACATGTAAAAAATAAAAAGGAAATACCTGCTTTCTTCTCTTACGATCTTCTTTTTGGTAGAGAGAGCTGTGAAGAAGATAAGAGTAGTAGCAAAGGAGTTGTGATCTGTGGAACCAAGTTTAAGCCACAAGATCTGAATCTACGGAGTCTGAACTTATTAAATCTAAGCACATGGTATGAGAGCATTCACACCCTTTATTTATATATTTAGTTGAGTAAGTTTCCTATTAGGTGGTTTAAAGTGGTTGTTAGTGGAGAAGAAAGAAGAAGTATAAATTTTCTGTATATTTTGAGAAAATATTGTTCACCTGTATAAATTTTTTAATATTTTTTGAAATGGTTGTGAGTGGAGGAGAGAGAAAAGGTAATTATAAAGATATAAGCCAAAGGCTTAATAGTCCAGCGGTATCTTGTTAGTGGGATAAGGCTCAGTGATCATAAGGTCATAGATTCAAATCTTACAAGGGGTTTTCCTAGAAAAATTGGGTTTCCTCCTGAATTTGATGACTTGTGTTGGAATATGATCGGGTGGTACTACTGGTGGCACGATGATACTTCAGTAGTCCGTCAATGATCCAAATTTGTTGTTAAAAAAAATTATAAAGGTATAAAAAATATTATTTAATTTAAAAGAAGAGATAAAATGTAGTAATTTTAGTGTAATTATAGGGATGAAGATAGTGATGCTATTATGAATGCTCGAGTCATGCGTTTATGTTGGTTTTTGTTTGAGATAGATGATACATTTGTAACTTAATTTGATCATTAAAATATTATTTTCTAGGATACATGGCCACCAACTCTCGTTGTATTACATTGTGTAATTGATGGTTGAACAATGAAACATGAAATGGTGGTTTCAGTTTGGGTTGCAGAGGGGGAGGGATGATGGTGACGGGTGGTCGAGATATCGAAAATGATGGTGGGGTAGAAATAATGGAGCGGATGTTGCAAATAGACAATCAAATTTTAAATTAGAAATAATATTTTCAATAAATTACAAATAATAATTTGTAAAATCAATGTAGTAGTTTACGTGGATATCCGGTTAGTAACACTACAAATGAGAGGATTTCACAGACAACAAAATCTGTGGGTGGATATCAACCGTTAAAAATTCATTGTGAAATTTTGTGAAAAATCTGGAAGTGAGTGAATAATTCACTTACGCAAGTTTGGGATGGGAATTGGTAATCAGAGTCTCATATCTGATTCGTGTCTCATTCCTCGTCATAAACTTGACAGGCAATCAAATATACTCGTTGTCATCATGTATGCCCATTAGTTTATTAAAAATTACTCGTTTGATTTTCAAATACATTTTTTTTACTATATTAATTTTTGTATAAATAGATTTTCCAAAAATATCATAAATATAAAAACTAAAAATTAGTTCATTAGTAGATTACTATATTAATAGAAATTCATTGAAGGTCAAAGTTTTCTACAAATTCTTGAAATTTTCTAAGGGTGGTGTTATTTGGACAACCTCAAAAAATACTTGGACAACCCCTATACGGCGCGTATAGCCCTATACGGCCTATAGGGTTTCATCAGCATTAAATGAACATCTATACGACCTGTATAGACCTATACAGGTCGTATAGGTACGATGTATGATGTACGCGTCTGACTTCGGGAGACAGTCTGCAAAAGTGTACCCTATACGGGCCGTATAACTTTTTAGATACGCGTTGTACCGGGCTATACGTGTTGTATAACTAGGTGGTTGGTGAAGCATCAAGTCTTATACGGGCCGTATAGGTCCAAATTTTTTTTTATAAATTTAACATACGGGACCATTTCATATGAAGGAAATTTCACAAACCAACGAATCTGATCAAAACCATTCGTATAACGATGTCGTCTTGGGACATTAGTTATGTTTTTGGCGAATATTCGAACCAGTCATACGTCTCTGATAGCGTTTTCGGACCCGTGGTTGAACGAGGTGAGGAGGTTGTGCCCGTGGTTCGTTGTGATGACGGGAGAGTGCTGCCCGATTTGAACCAGGTAAAAAATATATATAAGATGTGATGTCGTTTTAGTTACCAAAGTCTCACCAATAAGTTGTTTCAGGAGTTCGTATACGAAGCTGAACCATCTTACGTGGCACAAAGCAATCCGCAATATACATACAGGACTTACCAAAACTATTCGCAGTACACATACGGGTCTTACCATTCGCATGTGGTACAACAACACATGAATGAGTACGAGGAAGGTGCCAACGACTTAGAGGAAGTTGGTAAGGACTTCGAGCAAGGTCCTGGAGACGAGGAAGGTGCTAACGACCATGAAGAACCTAACCCGGACGTTTCTTTTGAAACCGGTCAGGTATGACATTCCCGTCACATACATGTTTTAATTGTTACATTTACTCGATATATATCAATTAAGATTGTATAGTTGATTGTCTAGGAGGTGACATTATCTAGGGTTTTCATTGTCATATTTTAGAGAGAGAAACATTAAAGAGATTATTAGGGTTTTCATTGTCATATTTTAGAGAGAGAAACATTCAAGATGTTATTTGGACATTTTAGAGAGAGAAACATTCCCGTCACTTACGTGTTTTCATTGTTAAAGAAATCCGTGTCTCTTGCAGAGTTGAAGGCTTGGGTTTACAAAAGAGCACTTGATAGTGGTTACGTCATTGCACTACAAGAAAATATACCTTTAATGACATGCATTGCATGTCATAAAAGGGGGTAGATGACACGCGAAAGCGTGTCAAGGATAGCCATGTCAAGAATGAAGATGACACGCATTTTGTGTGTCATTTGTTTATGACATGCCTTTACGACACGCAATGCGTGTCAAGAAAGGCCTTGTCAAGAATGAAGATACCCTCATTTTGTGTGTCATCATCTATTTATGACACATTTTTTTGTTATAAATGTGTATCATTGTTTTACTGTTTAAAAAAATATTTTTTTTATAGAATTACTTATTTCCACATTAATATCATAAAATAGTAATAAACATTTCATAATACAAAATAAAATACACATGCAAAACAATCTCATAAAATATAAACAAACATTTAAAAGTAATAAAAGTTAATTACAAAACGTAATGTCAATACAAAGTTTCACCGAAAAATAAGGTTTGATACAAAAGTCAACCATTCTTCACGAACTCCGTCAATATCAACATCGGTGTATTCATCTTTTCTTCCCCCAACCTAAGAAAAAATTTGTAAACAAATAATTATCAAAGATACATATGTAAAATATTACTGAAAGATGATAAGACAATATATTTATCACTACAAAATTTCCATAAAAAAACCGGAAAATTAAAAAAAAACCATAAAAAACCTTAAAATTAAAATACTATTTTCACTGTAACCGTTTCTAGATTCAAACTGTTAACCTATATAACTCTTGAATCTGATGTAAAAGATCTTTAAAACATGAAAACACATAAATTATTGCAAAAGAGTACCTGGTATATGGCCAGTTGTCAAGTTTATCCCATGGTTGTGTATTAATGCAATTAAAAAGGTTTTAGTATATCATTTTTTTAAACAATCCGTTTTGACCCGTAGTCGTTTTTGTTAAAGCCTATCTTGATCCAAACCAAAATGACCCGTTCTGACCGAACCAATTCAGACCCGTCACTCTGGCCCGCCCATTTTACCACAACTTTTATTATAACATCAGATTAATTACCTGGTACAATATCATTGCAAAAGAAAACACGTCGACTTTCTTATCATATTTGCGGTGCTTATAACATCAGATTAAGTACCTGCAGATTTTGTTTTCGCATCAAATAGTAGTATGCTTGCTTGGTTAACTCTCTGACTAAAACGTTATGTACCTGAGCAAAGTAAACTCTTCAAAATGTGTTTGGTTTTGTGATTATGCAACCAGAAATCATGTAATACAGATACAAAACCTGTAGGGGATTATGTGCTTGTTGCTGAAACTAACTTCTGCTAGAGACAGATTTAGATCTTCCCTAATAGCAGACTGAGTAGGAGACGAGTAACCTGCCTGAAAAGTGAAAGTCCAGCAAATCATGGTTAGCATCAACAACATTGCTATGATCTGAACATAGTTCTTAATAACACACGTCTGAAGAAGATAATCGGAAATCATCATCACATACACATGATCCATATGCAAAAGAACCACAAACTGCAACAAATGTACTTATGTACACCATGAAATTATTCTCTTTCCCCTTTTCATCTTGAGCTATCAATGGAGCTCTTCTTCAATGGCCATAACAACAGAATCTATACAACATCAAATAAAAACAAAATTATATCTCAAATGGACCAAAAAATGATCATAAAGCTCTTGAGATTCACTATACCTTCAGAGCAAACCAGAGTTCAACAATCCTTTATTTAATGAAACTTTCATATAGAAGAAATATTTAATGAAACTTTTATACGTAAAAAGGATTTTGTCTAGATAGAAGGCTCTAGATTAAAAAATCTAATGAAACTTTCATATAACTTGAAGAATTGCATAGATTATTGTTCCAACATCAGCAGGAAATCCTGAAAGATTATTGTTCCAACATCAGCAGGAAATCCTGAAAGGTTATACATCAACAAATCGAATAGTTTGGCTTTAGGGAGCTTTGTAGTGTTTCTATATAATCCTATCAACAGTTGCCAGACCTCATTAATAACCCACAAAATTTATATAATTTTTTGCACTGAAAAATAAAGATAAAGAGCCTTGAAATGTAAACCTGGATTTCATCAGGCTACTCAGAAATGCATCATGTAAATAGAAGTAATCACATAAGTTTATAACCAACTGGGACTTGAATTTTGGGCAGATTAACATACCACATAAGAAAAGACACCCATTCCAAATCCTGTTGCTAGTATTCCAATGTCCAGAGGCCTAAAAACCATTTGAGACCTAAAAATGACCAAAAAGATGTCTAAATATACATGCCATTTCAATAATACGTGTGTGCGACCTGCATCAGCAACGAAAAATGACCAAAAACCTTTGCATTAGTTAATTTTGGATTTTGATGATCAAAAGTAGATTCTAGGTATGGAATGAAAGGGCTAATAGATTTAGAAGAGCGTAAGGCAAACCTTTGCATTAGTTTAGAATATAAGCCAGTGGCAGCATCTGCAATTCCAAAACAGAAAGTAGCAAGTAATAATATAATAGTTTTTTTTAAGTTGATAACATATATATTTCTTACGAGCACAATGAGATGCAATCTTTCCTTGCCCCATCTTCAAGTCTTATCTAACAACCATAACCTACAATCAAAACCAAAGTCTAATAGGTGGCATACCAAAACCAAACCAGTTTAGAAACACTCCTCTCCTAGGCATTGAGAATATCAACTGTTTATATCTCAAATGGACCAAAAAAAAATGCTCATAAAGCTCTTAAGATTCACTATAGTAAAATTTCACAAATTAGCAGAGATTTTCATCGGTTTCATTCAACAAGAAGTCATCAAATCTCAACTTTCAAATTTCATTCAACTCTGTTGATGCTTCTCACACTGATGTCCTCCAACTCTCACTTTCTTTCATCTTGACCTTACATATTTAGTATTAAGTTCACAGCTGCACTTTATTAATAAATGTCATTAAGATGAATTATTCAAACCAATATTTCTAAAGACAAATACCTACAAATGCAAAAGCAAAAGCAAAAGATGCACCATTAACATACTAGAAAAAAAAATTCCACCACATATAGTTCAGTCACTGCTTACAGATTCAACTGCATAACAAGGTGCCATGAGTATGATGCCAAACAAAAACTTCTGTTCCTGTTGACCAAACACCAGCAATCAAACATCAGTTTGACATCCATTACACAAAAAAAAATTGATATACAGCAAACGAATTAACCCTAGGAAACTTGAAACATGGTTCAGATAGATATACCTCCGGATTTTTGTAAGCAGATAGGTGCATAGACATGTCATAAACATCATAGTAACATACCTCATCAGATTGGCTTACTCGTCAATCGATTTACTCCAACCTCTCGTGCCTGGTCAGGATGTGTTTGAAAGAGATGAAATCGCCGGAGAAAGGATAGTGATTATCGATTTCTATACCTGAATGTTTAAATCGGAAATTTCTATACCTGGTCAGTTTGCTTCAAAGCCCTAACGAGCGGAGGCTCTCGTGCCTGGTGTTATCGCCGGAGGAGAGGTTTGAGTCGCCGTCGCTTGCCCTCTGGTGGATGTTAGGGCTTTGAATTGAAGATGAAACCCTTTTCGCCCTCGGATGATATTCGACTTTTCATTTTCAGAGATACCGCGCAAAGGAAACCAGTGGGGTGTTGAATCAAAAGATGACATGTTAAACATGACAAATATTAAATAAGTGTACTTTTTTTTTAATATGAAATTAAAAGATGACACATGTTTGTGTGTGTCATAACTCGTGTGTCATTAAAACCTAGTTTTGTTTGTTGACACTAAAACGATGACACATACTTTTGCGCGTCATCGTTCGCGTGTCATTAAATGTCTATTTTCTAGTAGTGTTGTGACCCGACGAACGACCACAAAAGGCGAAGGGCCGTCAGCAAGGACACTGAAAATATTCTTGCGATGCGATCGTGGTGGCGAACACATTAGTACAGCCACAGTTCGACGTTCTTGTAACAAAAAGATTGGTTGTCCTTTTAAACTGATAGGGAGTCTAGTCGCAGAGTCTGGTACTTGGAAGTTAGAGGTGAAGGAAGGGAAACATAACCATGAACCTGCAGAACATCTCGAGGGTCACGCGTTTGCTAGGAGGCTGACCCCAGACGAAGAAATTTTGGTGGAGAGGCTTTATTTACAAAACATGGAGCCAACAAACATACATTTAACAATAAGACAACAAAACTCAAGAGCGTGCGTATTCTACAAGACATACACAACGTGATACAAAAGATTAAACACAGAATTCACGACGATCGAACTCCAATGCAGATACTAGAGAGCATGTTGCTTCAAAACAAGTACGTTTACTACACGAGGCAAAATCCCTCCACAAATGCGGCCGAGGAGGTTTTCTTTGTTCATCGTCACTCATACAAACTATGGCGTGCATTCCCACACGTGTTGATGATTGATGCTACCTACAAAAGGAACGCGTATAAACTTCCGTTTGTTCAATTTGTGGGTGTGACATCGACACATAAGTCGTTTTGTGTTGCTCATGCGTTTGGCTCTAAAGAAAAACAGGATAACTTCTTATGGGTTCTACAGAGGTTGAGAGACTTGCTGCAAAAGTGTATGGAGCCGCGTGTGATAGTAACAGATTGAGATCAAGCTCTGATGAATGCCTATGATAAAGTTTTCCCAGATGCTTCCAAGTTGCTATGCAGGTGGCACATCTCACAGAATATTATAAAACACGGCAAGGCAAAATTTACAGATGAAAACTGGAAATTATTTAAGCTTTCTTGGTCTTGACTGTGTTCGTCTCCCACTCCGGATATATACGAATATAACTTGGAGCGACTCTATGTGCGACTGTGTGACGACAACCTATCTGGTATATATTATATTTATTTACATGCATGCATACATACGTACATACATTACTGGTCGATATATTTTTCAAGAGTTATGAACTATTTGCATTATGTCTGGCTGAGAGAGTATAAAGAAAAGTTTGTTTCAGCATGGACTAACACAAACCGTAACTTTGGTCAACATACAACCAACCGAGTTGAGAGCCAACATGCTAACTTGAAGAGATACCTTAAGGGGCCTAACAGCTCGCTAGATAGACTTGTATGGATTGTAGATAAAATTGTAGAGACACAGCGCATAGCAATAAAACTCAGTTTTCAAACCAGCCGGTCAAATGTAATGGGGGTCCACAAAATACCATTGTTTGATTACCTACGCGGTAATGTTTCTCATAAAGCTCTAGATTTGTTGCCCGTCGAGTTAAAAAAGTTAAGTGTGTTGCTGTCAACAAAAGGAACTTGTGGCCACCAGCTTTTTTCGAGTTGTGGGTTGCCATGTGCTTGTCAGTTGGAGAGGTATGAAAATACAGGCTTCTACCATTTATTACACTTCATATTATTTACCCCCCTTTTAACTATGAATTTTTAATACAGAAAGCAAAATTCCACTTGCCGCGATAGACGTTTTCTAGACAAGACTTAATTTATTACCGGATGAAATTGAGAAAAACGATATTAATCTTGATAAAGAAATGGATAAAGTCAAACAACAACTAAACTCGCAACCACCGCAAGTGAAAGAAAGTTTGTTGTCGAAGATAAGGGCGCTGATAAATCCAAGTATGACTGACCATCAACCGCCTAAGGTACAACAAGATACCCGCTGGCACCCAACTACGAAAGCACAACAACAAAGGAAAGAGGAGACTCAAAAGCCAGCCGTGCAACGCAGTCGTTCAAAGAAATCTAAAGCTAAAACGACAATTCCTGATAAAGATTTTCCACTGTTGGAGGGGGACATGTATATAGATACATATATACATACATAGATACATACATACCCCTGGTAAATAATCAGATATAAAGATTTTCCACTGTTGGCGGTGACATGTACATAAACAGTATCAACCGTTTTAAGGACTGGCTTCCATCTATGTATTGGAGATACATTACAGATATAAAAGATGTCCAGCCGGACGGTAACTGTGGCTTTCGATCTGTAGCTATGGGTTTAGGGTTAGACTAGAATCAATGGTTATTTGTTCGCCAACAGCTTCTAGACGAGACGGTCATTAACAAAGACCAGTTGACGCATGTTTTCAACAGTTTCGATCCGGGATGTTACGACGCAGTATATAAAACAATAAACTGGCTGCATGTGGCACCTGCACCAAATGAATGCTGGATGTTGTTTCCCTACACGGGATTGTTGATTGCTCAAAAATGTGGTGTGATTGTCCGGTCTTTAAGCAATGGTGGTTGTCAAACTTAGTTCCCCCTGTTCGATGGTCCGAACCTTTATCCTGACCATGTTATCATATCGATTGCACATGTGGAAAAAAGTCATTTCATCATGGTTGAGTTAGCCGAAGATTGTCCGATGCCAATACCGAATGGACTTTGGAGTATATACCGATCTGGCGCAGCTGTCGAATGGGAGACTCAATACGCGCTGACAACCAACCCTACCATATATACCCCTCATATGGAGGACTTTTGGAACACCGCCGTCTACTCTACCAAACAGGGGACTCCCCAAATTAAAGCCAAGATAGACGGCAAGGACATCAACATCACTGAAGCCACCCTACGAACACATCTTAAGCTTCAAGATGAGGGAGCAGCCTGCTCATACTCAAAGGATGAGTATATGAGGATTTTTATATCCATAGGGTACACTGGAAATCAAGCTGAATACACAATAGAGAAGGCGCCGATGGGCTCGCAATGGAAGTATCTCTGCCACACTCTTCTCTAATGCATATCTCAGAAAAGGAGTGGATGGCACCAAGTGAGCTCCGCACTCGCCTCTGCTTTCCACGGTATGATTACTGGCCAGGGTTTTAACTTTGCACACCTCATCTTTGAGGGTTTGAGATATAACCTTCAAGAGGGTGCAAAGCAACAATTTTTTATGTACCGAAGGTTCTTGCAGGAAGTATTCAACCAAGAAATTCAAGAACTTTCCAAACCTGCAAGAATCTACATGATTTTGGGGCATAAAAACAATATTTTTCAAAGCATGAGGACTGTTTCCAAAAAGTTCTCAGGGTCAATGTTCCATTGTTATCTACAATGATGAACATGCAAAGCACCCAGGGTGACAGTTCAGCAAACCCAACTGGTACTGATCCCACACCCTTCACCTCACTTCCTGAAACACAAATAACTGCTTCCCTTGATCGAATCCCTGTGCATTCTACTGAGGATGCACAGGCACATACACTACTATCACCAAGTTTGATTGCTCAACCGGAACACAGGGCCCCGGTTGTAGCCAAGTATACCATAAAAAGGGGCAAGAGAACTCCTTTTTCTCTTGCCTCCAGGGCCCAAACCCAAGCTAAAAGCCCTCACTCAGAATCACAACATTCTTGTGAGAATATCATAAGAGAAAGCCACATTGTTAGAGAGACTCCTTCGGATGTCTCTTTATTAGGATCAGGATCAATTCCCGGATCCATAGAACAGCCCTTTGAGCCATTTCACTATTTCTCTTCTCTGAACCTAAGTGTAGAGGCACCTGGTCAAGATGATATACCTTCTCCAACTACCATCATTTCGGAGGTATTGATTGACTTGGCTGCTGGTGCACCCAACCCAGGTTCATCACCCAAGAAGGTCCACTCTAGGAGTTATGACAAAGTGGATGTGGAAGAGGCTGCCACTACTGCTGGTCATCAATTGACCAGGAGGACAGTGGCAACATCCCTAAGACCTCAACCACGGCAACTCACAGTGAGAATGTTTCCTTGAAAACTTCCCTCACTGAGAGGAATCTCAGGCGCCAAGAAACCATGGGTGATGGGGATGCAGAGGCTAGACCTAAGGCCCCATCTAGCTCCAAGGATTCCACAACTGTGGATGAGGACAGACTGAAACTTCATAATCAGGAATTGACGGACATGGTGGCTATGCTTGAGGCTGAGGTGTCAAAACTAAAACACCAAATCCTTCTGCATTAAAACCCATCAATGCCCCTCCATGGCTTCTCCCTCCCTTGTCTCAGTGGGCACCCAAACTGAAGCCTATCTGTCCACTGATGCAACCAAAAGGGGGAGATAGTCCCAATGGAAGAAGACTCAGACAGTCTTGACGACTGGATACAAGAGCAGGCTGCATTTCAAAGCACACTATTCAAGCCAGCCTTTGTACAGGTTCATGACTTGCCAGCTTCAGATGACGAAGAAGAAGAAATTCCTGAAGACTGGAAGTTAGTCGTCAGGGCTGTTGATGAGGTGCTGACTGATGTTGAAGACAAAGATCAAACATCTACATCTGTCAGCATCATCCCTGAAGCAGCAGCCATCATAAGTCAATCCTCTACCCCCCAACTCTTTAAAATCTCAACACAGCTAGAATTTGACTCCATTCTAGCTTGGGGGTATGATGGAATAGCTGAAAGATTCTGGATTGGATGGGAGTTTAGTGGAGTAGAAGAGCTAAAGTGGAACTCTCTCAATGCCCTCCAAGTCCTAAATCTATATCTAAAAAACTGCATCAACACTTCATCAGATCTCTCAGCAGAACTTGCTATTGGCAGGTTCTATGACTTGATGGAGGAGAATCTACCCAAATTCGAAAGCTGGCTACAAGCAGCAAAAAGGGTAGCCTATCCTGAATCTTCGGCAGCAGCAGAAAGAAGACTGACTCCTAGAAGACTTGAAATAATAAGGAGCAGTCTTCTCACTGAAGAAGAAGTTCTATGCCTAAGAATATTTCTGTATAACTTCATGGTCAAGTTCTTAGATGTGCTAGGATGGGTGAGCACTAAGTCTCTTGACCATACTCTACTGCTAAGCAACAGCTCCTCTCTCACCATTAACACTAGGAACATCCTGCAACTGCCTACAGACTTTCTATACAAGATCTTTCAGCTCAGAGCTAATATCTGCAATGTCAACTCCCTTGAAAGCCAGGCAATGATAGCTACTATCAGAGCCCATCTTGAACAGGAAGGAAGGATTGTTGAGGCAGTATATGTGTCAAATTCGGACACCGACTCTGACTCAGTTTCCCCTCGAGTAGACATCTTTGCTGCAACTTATGAATCAAGATCTGCTGTTCAAGAAATGCTGCTAGAATTTACAAGTCCCGAGTGCCAAACAGATAAAGATAATGACCTTCCCTTGTCAACCTCTCAACTTGCCAATGAAACTGAGGCTGAGATCTCAACAGCAGCACAATCATCTGCTGTTGTGATCAGTGAAGCTGAAGCAGAGGCATCCAGTGTAGACAAAGGAAAGGGAATTATGACAGAAGAAGATGAAGAGAGGTTGCTAAGAGAGAAGAGAGGTTGCTAAGAGAGAAGAAAGAGAAGGAAGAAATGAGAAGGATGAAAGAAGAAGAGGAGATGGCTGACCTGAAAAAGGCCCAAGAAAGAAAAACAGCCATTCTCCTCAGAGAACAACTAATCCAGCTGTATGCAAAACAGCTGGATGATCTGAAAGTAAAGATTCCTGCAGTGTGTCAAATTGAAGAAGATGCAACTCTTGCTCTTCAACTGCAGGAACAATTTGACAAAGAAGAAGAAGAAATGGAGAAGAAGAAAAAGGAAGAGGCTAAGTTCAGAATAACTGATTCTGAACTAGCCAAAGAAATGAGGGAGGAGTGGGTAAAAGCTCTGGTCTCTTAAGGTGAGGATGCAGACTACCTTGAGAAACTTTCAAACAAAGAAATTTACAGAGCCTTCATGGGTTAGCAAGGTCAATTAGCAAACAAGAAAAAGGCTGAAGAAGAAGAAAAAGCCAAGCAAAAGTCCAAGAAGGCCATTGCGCTTAATCGAAGAACCCATGAAGAAAGGAAGGTCATGATTGACTTCCTTAAGGCTAGAGGAGAGAGTGGAAAGAGGCTAGGTCCAATAAACTTCATGAACCTGCAAGCCCTCTACTTTAAAGTCAAGAAGGATGAGGAAGAAAGATTGGGGAAGAAAGGCTCCAAGAAGAGGGTAATCATTCAAGAAGAAGAAGAATTGAAAACAAAGAAACCCAAGCCTTCTCCCTTACCTACCTCTTCCTCAGTCCAACAACCGTCCACTCTCCACTCCAGACCTTCCACTCCTCCACCCAAAAAGTCCAAACCATCTCACCCAGCTTTCTCTCATCAACAGCCTCTACTGAAGAAATCCAAACCCACACCTAAACCAGAAGACTCCAGAGACATAGTTCATTGGGTATACAGTCCACAGGATCAGTGGTTTGAAATCTTCAGGGGGAGAACTGAAAGAAGGAGATCTATCTACAGATCTGTTGATGAAGTTCTACAATTACCATATTCAGATCTTGGTAGAATTCTGGAGCTGGGTGAAGCTCATGAGCCTGCAAATGAGGGTGAGAAACGTCTTGTGCTAGCTATCAAACACTATTTCAACCCTAGCAAAGATGTGATTATAGACATCAAACCACTCAAGTCCCACTCTCCGTTTGTAAGTTGGTCCTATAATGCTGATTTGGATGAGTTCACTTTAACTGATGTTAGGAAGCAGCATATGAGATGTTCAAGCAAAATAATATTCAAAATGCCAAACAAAGACATCAAGACTCTGTCTGAGCTTCCACTGAACAATCCCAGCAAGGATCCAAGAGGCGATGAGGTTGCAAGGATAGTCAGCCACATGCAAAAGCTTCAGCAGCAAAAAGATTAGAAGAATTTTGGTTGCATCAGTCTAGGGGGGTTTGTAGAACCTAAGACTAATTTCAACAAGATTCTTCTAAGAACAAATGCTGCTGATAGGCTTATCAGCAGCATCAATCACTTGCTGCTGCTGATAGGCTTATCAGCAGCGTTTAGCACTTGCTGCTGCTGATAGGCTTATCAGCAGCATTCAACACTTGCTGATGCTGATAGGCTTATCAGCGACATTATCCTCATTCTTACTGCTGAAAGCCCTGTGCCTTGAAGATAAATCGTTGCAGCTGACTATCCATGCCAAGTGTCACTGACAACTTTCTGCAAAAGCAACTGACACACTCAAAGCAGAAAGAACCTCAATGGTGCAACCAATGACAGACAACAATGCTCTTCTCCAAGCATGCAAATAATGATGAATAAAGAAGACGCTTCAATAAAGTTAGCTAGTTTAGACTTAACTTGTATTATTAGTTTTGTGCAAAAGATCAACGGTCTGTGTTAGATCTGATCCTTAGAATCAAGGGTCTGTCTTGATTCTAAGTTAGTATAAATACTGTGTAAACACTTCATTGTAAGTGTGACTTTTCATAGAGTTTTCACTTGTAATCTTTTATTTACAAAAGCTTAATACAACAGTGTTTTATTAGTATTCTTTCGATTTACTCGATTATACTTGTGTAGTTGATATTGTTTCCGCCAACTTCAACTAAGAACATAACCATCTTGTACTTTCTCGATCCTACACAAAACACCTTTTTCTCTGTTTAAAACAAGTCAACTATGATAGGAAAAGTGATTCGCGTTAACTAAAATTTTCCAGCTTTTGGGTTTTGATTCTTATGACTTGGGCCGGAGAAATAACGAACTATTCATCTCAATCCTCATAATACATTGAAGGTGATGCCATGTGTGCAATGTAGCATTTTAACATTTATATTACCTTGCAAATAAAACATTTATCTTCTCGTTCTAGAATTCATACCCCTGCAAAAAAGTTGATGAATAAAAATCATCAATTTTCACTTATTTTTAAATTTTTGTGTAACTTGCCTTTTAAATAACGAACTATTCATCTCAATCCTCATAATACATTGAAGGTGATGCCATGTGTGCAATGTAGCATTTTAACATTTATATTACCTTGCAAATAAAACATTTATCTTCTCGTTCTAGAATTCATACCCCTGCAAAAAAGTTGATGAATAAAAATCATCAATTTTCACTTATTTTTAAATTTGTGTAACTTGCCTTTTCAAGAATCATTAAAGAAGGGAATAATACCTCTTGTTGTTTGGTCTTTACAAATGAGTTGAGATCTGGCTTCACATAATACTTCCCAAAACTTGTGTCTATTACTTTCAGCTCAGGGGTAGACAAGTATCCATTGGTGAAAACTGTAACCGCTGAGCAGTCACGTATTTCTAAAGCATCCAATGATGGTCATGAAAAAACCTTCTTCCCTAAGCAAAATCCCTTGAGACTTTGAAGGCTATTTAGTTTGAAGGACTTTAGACGAGGTAAGATAATCTCATTCACTTTGCCATCAAATTCTTCATCTTCCTTCACAATTACCTCTAAATTCATGTAGTTAAATATTCGTAGGTCTTGGAGTTGCACTAGACTACCAACCATGGAACATGTAAAAACATGTTCCAAACTATGGCAGTCACTAATAGACACAATTGTTAGGTTTGGAAACTCCAGTACCATCCATCGGTTGCTCTTCCATAAATATTTAAGATGGTTTAGACACTGTAATTTCACTTGTGTTAGGTTTGGAATTTGGACAATAGTTTGTGATTCATTGAAATCACTCCCTTCAAATACCTCGTTTACCCTGTTAGATGATTTTATAGATGGAAGAATCGTTTCAACATCATTGTAGCTTTGTTCAATTTCTACTAGATTATGAAAAGAGCAAGGTATCCCTTTTGTAATAGTAGGATCATAAGAACTTGGGAATGTGATCTGCATCAAAAATAGGGAACACATGGAATTATTAGAAACCTTGCTTTTTAGAACCTTGTTCCAGTTAAATTAATTTTCTTGTGAATGAATACAAATATGCAATTTCTACAAAAAAAAGTTCATTTGAGTATTCTAGCGATCGCTATACATTCACGACAATATAAATTGATAAAATGGCCTTCAATAACAAAACAATCATTTAGTAGATGATGCAAAATAATTTAATACAAAAAAATGTACCTGAAGCTCTTTGATCATTCCATGAAAGTTAAGGCCACATTCAAGACTATGTTTGCCTAAGCTTGTGCGTATGTACTTGAGCTTTGGAGTTTTTGACTCACCAGATGTAAACATCATCAATTGTGGGCAATCATTGATCATTACATTATCCAATAAGGGCCATCTGAACTCATTCATTCCTAAGAAGAAACCCTTGAGGCTTGGTAGATCGTCAAGTACAAGGATCTCTAGACGAGGAAACACCACGTTTTCCGATGACAATCCGTTTTCTTCTTTTACAATCACTTGTATTGCCTTGCATTCTCCTACTTTCAACAATTTGAGTTGCTTGAGGCTTTCAAGAGTGGAGAATGTGAATACATGTGAGAGAAGGTCACATCTTTCGATAGTAATGTTTTTCAGCGTTTATGAAGTAGATACATGTGCACTTCCTTCATCAACATTCGATTCACTTTCAAATACCTCCATCATCGTTTCACAATTTATAATCTCCAGGCCTTCAAGCCTATTCATTTGTCTTACTGCATACCATGGAACCAGCCTTGACAATGCATCACATCCCAATATGGTTATATTTCTAGGGTATTGGCACAAGGACCAAAAAGCACCAATTACTTGATAACTCTGCAGTGAATCAAGAATCAATAGTTATTACATCGTAGTTTGATTTTTATGATTTTTTTTCCAACCTCACCAAAGCGAGTAGAAAACTAATTTCTCTCCATTTTAAGCCATATATCATATTTATTTTCATGCTCTTCTATTTGTTAATATTTCATTACTAGCTTATAACCCCGTGTATTACACATGGGGTGAAAAATATCATACATAAAATTCTTAAATTTGTACGTATATATTTAAGAGATGTAAAAATGTATTACATATACTAAGGATACAAAACAAAATTTAAAATATGTAAAAAATAATATATAATTGGGTTTCGAAAATACGTTAACTACTATTTAATATAATTTGACATTTATATATTATTTGATTGAAAATAAGAGTTATGTAATTAGATTTCAAAATTCTTATAATAAGGGATAGTTTAAATTAAATGTGTTTTATTAATATAATTAGTATTTTCGTTAAATATATATTATTATTAAAAGATAGGGGGAATTTAATAAGAGAGAGAGGCGAGAAAAAAATGATGAGAATAAATATGAAGGCGACATGTGGCATGAAAAAAACATTTATTTATTATAGAGTATAGATTACTAAACTCTATTAATTGTAAGGTTTATTTAACCAAGGCATTAAGTTTATATGGGTGTGAGTGGATATTATAGATGATCATGTTTAATAATCAAATATTTAAATTGTGTCGCTCCTACTCCTGGTATCACCACCATCAACACGATTTAGAAGTTTTAGTCTTCTAAGACCAAGAATCTCCAAACAAGGAAAGAATGTGGTGTTTTTCTGGAAAGAAGTCAATGTATTTTCTTCATCTCTCCACGAAACAACTTCTTCAATACCATCACATTCTTCTATATAAACATACTTCAAGTTGGATAAATATTTCGCCATAAGAGGTGAAAACAAGTACTTTATGTCTGTGAGGTTTTGGAATGGAAATTGCCAAGGGTGATTTTGAGGAATTAAAAAGTTATTCCAATTGCACTTCCACACATGACTCATATCCTTTAAGTCACGTAACTCTAGAAGCTGAAGGTAGGGAAGTAGTAGTGGCAGTTGACCATCCATCTCAAACACCACCTCCTCCACTCTTTCATCATTCCATAATTCAAGATATTGAAGGTGATGACACATGTGTAAAAGATTAGATGGGTATGTGACATTAGCAGGAATATAATCATCCATTTCCGATACCTCTCCTTTCAATGTAGCATTGATCTGCATATAACATTAAAATGTAATTAAGAATTTAATTTCTATATTCAACATACATACAAGCTAGCACACTTACTTTTAATTTAAATGATTAATTTCCATTTAATTTCATTTAATAACTGGCAAAAAAAATATAGAATGCATTTGTGATATTTTAATCTTTGCAAATTAAAAGGTTGCACTATTTGATTAAATAAAAATTGACTTCTAGGACGACAATAGACCTGACAAAAAGGCCGGGTGTCGGATTATAATGGACTATTAAATAAAAAAGGAGTTAATTACACGGGTGGTCCTGTGATTTGCATAAATTGTAAGTATGGTTTTCAAGTTTAAAAAACTACAAAAACGTAACACCGTTGGTCCGTGTTAACTACAATAACTTTGGTTCGGGTCAAAATATGCTTGTTTAAAAGAAACTATTACATTATATCATCAGACATTACTAATTTAATGTATAAATGGTTTATTTAAATTAATGTTACTAATTTATAAAGTGAAAAAGTAAATGTCACCTTGATTTAACAAAAGTAAATTGAATAGATTTTTAATAATTTATAAATGGAAAATGAAAAAACAAACAAACAAACAAATTTTACAATGAAGTGATGTTTGTTTGAATTACTAACAGTATCTAACAAAAGCAAATAGCATAGATCAATATTTGTATTTAAAAAATAAAATAATAAAAGGGAAACTGTAAGGGTACAAGAGGAAAACTTCGGGTAGTGGGATAATCAGGTACCTCTAGTATACCGTCGCAATAGTATCAGGTATCTCTTACGGGTATTGGTTTTGGGTATAAGTACCCGTGAATGCGGGTATTGTGTGTTTGTTTTTATGTGTTTTTTATATAATTTCTTTTTATTATTTATTGTTATGTAAAAAAATTTTAATTAATGAAATTAATTTTAAATATAGGTTTTAATTTAAAAAATGGGGAAAAAAGAATTACGGTACTTAGGGTTGTAACCCTACCACTTAAGGTACTTTGGGTAAAAATAAAGAAGCACTCCCTTATTGGTTTGGAGCCATTAAGATACTTGGGGTACTTAATGATTATACTCGTGTGGATTTTAGTAATTGTTTATCATTTAACACTTATTACATTAACTTGTAGAAATGTATAAGCTCCTGGGATCAAAGAGAACTTAAGTAGTCTTTAAGCAAATTGAAAATAGGATTTGCAAATGAAGAACCTTCTGATCTTTGAAACATGATTCCATCCATACGGGCTTGCACCATTAGTTGATGTTAAGCTGTCCATTAGTTGCTTTAATGTCATGACGACCCGATCATCTAATAAAAGAAATACCATTCCTATTATTATTATTATCACTATGTGTTGATTGTTTACTAATTATTATACATATTTACTAATTGTTTGTAGATTCGTGAGGAGATGCGACAGGAAATGGAACAACGATTGGATGTTCAAGTGGAAGAAGAAAGGAGAGCACATGAGGAGATGCGACAGGAAATGTAAGAACGAATGGAGCAAACGATCTAGAAATGTTTAGAAGAGGCCTTGAGAACTTGGCGTCCTCCCGGTCCTTAGTAGTAGTTTTTTATATACTATTTTAGACATGTTAGCTTGTCGTTTGGTAATACTTTGATTGTATTTGAGTTTTAATTGTAAAAGATGTATTTGGGCGTTAATTTGGGGTTGTTTTGTTAAAACATGTTTGGTGTATTTTTTAGCAGATTTTTCTATTTTAAAATAGGTTTGGTGTATTTGTAAATCTGGATTTTTCTATTTTTTTTTTAACTTTGCGTCGGAATTGCGTCGGAATTTTTTTAATAATGGTGTCGGAATTGCGTCGTAAATTTTTTAAACTATGTGTTGGAATGGTGTCGTAATTTTTTTAAAGTTGCGTCGGAATTGTGTCGTATTATTTTTTAAAATGTGTCGGAATTGAGTCGTAAATTATTTTAAATTGTGTCAGAATTGCGTTGTACCTCCAACTAAAATACAAATACCGTATTTATGACTATTAGTTTTTAAAATAGTTAATACCGTATTTATACATGTTAAATTGTGACGGAAAAGTGTCGGAAATTTGCGACGAGGAATTGCGTCGCAAATGTGTCACAATTTGCGTCGGAAATGCGTCGTAAACGAATTTCCGACGAAGGTATTTCTGACACGACGATTTTGTCGGAATCAGTGATTTGCGATACATTTCTGAAGCAAAAGTGCGTCGAAAACCTATCTTTTTCTAGTAGTGCAGTATCTAACAAAAGCAAATAGCATAGATCAATATTTTTATTTATAAATAAAATAATAAAAGGGAAACTGTAAGGGTACAAGGGGCAAACTTCGGGTAGTGGGATAATCAGGTACCTCTGGTATACCGTCGCAATGGTATCATGTATCTCTTACGGGCAATGGTTTTGGGTATAAGTACCCGTAAATGCGGGTATTGTGTGTTTGTTTTTATGTGGTTTTTAGATAATTTCTTTTTATTATTCATTGTTATGTAAATTTTTTTAAATTAATGAAATTAATTTTAAATATAAGTTTTAATTTAAAAAATGGGGAAAAAAGAATTACAGTACTTAGTGTTGTAACCCTACCACTTAAGGTAATTTGGGTAAAAAATAAGGAATCACTCCCTTATTGGTTTGAAGCCATTAAGATACTTGGGGTACTTAAGGATGTTGATTTGAAAAAAAAAACTATACAAACAAATTGCCCATCGTCTCCCTCTTCAAAGCTCTCATGCATTCATTTTTCTCTCCTCAAAATTCTCTAAAACGATGCTCTTTCTCTCTCTAAACTTAAAGGTTGTTTCTCTCTGCTCAAAATTATCAAAAACAAGTAAACTCTCTCTCTAAAACCAAAGGTTGTTGGTGAAGGCAGTAGCCGGCAGATCAATGCTATGACCACAATGGTAGATTAAGACGACTACGGTACGCACACCCTATTTTCTCTCTAAAATTAATGGTGGTAGGCCGTAGATAAAGATGACTATGGTACACGACTATAAGTGGTGAAGAGTGGGTCTTATGTTCTAATTACGGAGTTCAAAAATATTGTGTTTTTAAAGGTAAGTGGTAGCGGCCGTTGTGGTCAGGAGTATTGGCGGTGATTGGAAGTAACTTTTTACATGGTTTGATGTTAAGCGGATGGAGAAGAGCAAGGTGTTACATTTAGTGTTGTAAAAATCAGGATTAATCGGTGGATTAATAGAAAATCGGTGGAATTGTAATTTTGGACTAGTCGGACAATTGATTGGTAATTGTTCCTAGTCGGGGCTAGTCGGTCTAAATTAGGGGTGTTCTTCGGGTTTGTTAATCGGGTTTCGGGTAGATCGGGTCGGGTTGTTCGGGTTTTTCATGTTTCATATTATAACCGATAACCGATCCGTATGCTTGTCGGGTAGATCGGGTTCGGGTAGTTCGGTTCTCGGGTAGAGCGGGTTCGGGTAGTTCGGTTTTCGGGTAGATCGGGTCGGGTAGTTCGGGTTTTACGTTAATCTATAGTTTTTCATAGATTGCAAGTTATCAGTTTACGTAACAAACAAACTTCTACCCACTCTCAACTTAAACGTCCGTTTAACGGTTAAGTTGCTAAATGAAACGATTGTTAGTGTCGAAACAAAAAAATGATTTTGCTTCTGTGATTTTCCCACGTAGCACCACCACTCACCATTTTCTTTGTCACTTGTTTAATCACCAACTTTCTCGATCGAATTATATATACAAATCAATTGTATGATTTTCATAAATGGATATAAATAATTCAGTTGTGTGATTCTCTGTTTCGTGGATATAAATGAGAGAGAAGAAAAATAAGTGGTGGAGATAATCGGTGGTGTTTAGAGGTGTTTCTACGACGGTGGTGGTTATTAGCTAACGGAACTCTGATATCAACAGTGATGAAACCCGGTTAAACGCGGCAGCTCAAAGAAAACTATATAGTGGGATATTAATCGGTTTAATCGGTTCGGGTTATTCGGGTTTTTGATGTTTGAAAGTCTAACCGATACCCGACCCTAATAACAATCGGTTTGATCGGTTTTCGGGTTAATCGGTTACGGGTTATTCGGGTATGAGTTTAATCGGTTCGGGTGAAATCGGGTCGGGTCGGGTTAATCGGGTACGGGTAAAATTGACGGGCCTAGTCTAAATCGGCCATAATTGGCACAATGAGTTTTTTTTCATTAATCACTTATTTTTTTTTAATATTGCAAGTTTCATCCTCAAAATTATAGTTTTAACAAAATTAATCAAGACTTTTATATATATTTTTTTCATTTATCACTTATTCTTTAATAAAACTACAAGTTTCATCCTCAAAATGATAGTTTTAGCAAAATTAAAAGAGACTTTTACATATGTGTTCATCAAGATGTTGTACATATAGATTTTTAGGTTGTATAAATATATTTTTATATATTAAAACATATATAAAGCTTGTTTATACCTAAATTTTTGGTAAATAATTCTAAATACATATAAAAATTCTAATCCGATTAATCACTAGTCGGTACCCCCACCGCCCGACTAGCATCTAGCAATTTTTACAACACTAGTTACATTGTTAGATAACATAGTTTTAGTTCTGCATATGCTAACCCGTTCTTAGTTTTACTTATTTTAATTGCACATCCTGATATGTTCTCGAATTTTCCTTACCCAGGATGACCTATGAGGTCATCAAAGAACATATGAACTCAAAATTAGGTTTCCGTGTTAGCTTTGCCAGGTATATATGGCATGAATCGGAATTGGAAAGGCCAACACAAGTTTTAAATTTAAATGATTATCATTTAATTTCATATAAAAAGTTTTTATATGCAAATTAAAAAGTAAGTGCTTAATGAAACAAACAAGTTATTAAAAACTAGCAAGAAAACAAATAAAAATAATGGAACGCATTTGTAATATATGAATGAGATAACTTTACAGAATAGTAACCAAGTTTCTCAAGTATTCCATTTAAGTCACTCAAAGTTTTTTTGTTTTTCTCAACTTTCACCAAGTGTTCTAATCATATATAATATTTTTATAAATGTTTAATTTTTTTAAAATTGGATCAGATAAATGAAATATATATGAATCTTTTTACTATTTAGCAATTATTTTTTTTCCAATTCGACTTAAATATAACAATTTTAAAAATTGTTTATTATTTGGTGAATTTTTTTTCTTCAGTATTACCTCATATTTTAAATTAATTGGAATAAAATTCACTTATTGGTAACTATTATTCATATATATTTCAATTGTCTCATTCAATTTTAAAAAATGTACACATTTATATAAGTATTACATAGGATTGAAACAGTTGGTGAAATTTGAGTTACTTTAAAAGAACAAAAAAACTTTGAGTGACTTAAATAAAACACTTAGAGAACTTGTTTACTATTTGGTGAAGTTTTCCCTATTTTTTAATCTATGCAAATCAAGATGTGGCAATACTTGATTAAATAAAAAATGACTGCAAGGATGACATGAGATACCTTTTCACCGGAATCCCACATAATGTACTCAGTAAGTGCTCCCAAATCAAATTTGGATGTGGTAGGTGTGAATATATGTTTAAAGATGGAACATCGTCCAATCTCAATGCTTTCCACACCTTTAAAGCAACTGATGAGCATATCGGAGTCATTTATACCTTTCATTCTCCACAACTCTTTTAGTTTCTCCAATTGAGAAACTTTAATGCTTCTTAATCTGCTCCAACTTAGGAATCACAACTGATGAGCTTATCAGAGTCATTTATACCTTTCATTCCACAAAAGCTTTCACAGTCAATGTTGAATAACACTTCAATGGAACCACATTCTTCAACTTCAAGTTCTTCTAAATGACTCAGTAATGGCAATGGATTGCATGGAAAAAGATTTATAAGGTTATCACAGTCTCTCACTATAATCTTTCTTAACATGGAAACATTATTTTCCTCCATAGTGGTCTCACATGGCCATATCTGCTTCAAGTTCACCATCACAGAAATATCTAATTTCTCCAACTTAGGAATCACAACCTACACAGTAATTAAGCCATGTTAGATATGTAAATAGCATATGCCTGCCCAAAATAAATTAAAAACTATAATTTATTTACATTATTAGATATAAATATAAAAATAACTGCAAGTACCTTTTTGTTCAGTAACGATTTCATCTGAGAAGTATTATGACCGTGAGGATAAATGCTTGTGAAGTTAGGAAGGCCATCAAGTATTAACTCCAACATTTCAGGAAATTCAATCATATTGTCCCAAAAACTTACCATCTTTGGTAGTCACATCTAGTAACTTCAGCCTTTTCAATTTCGCTATTGTTGATGGCAACCTTGTTATATAGCAATCTACAAAGCTTAGTATTTCCAAGTTGCTATGACTTCCAAGAAATGAGACATCTTCATTTATGAATGAGCATGAACGAATACACAGTGTTCGAAGTGTGGTTGAGTGTTCGAACGTTAACAGAATCGATGGAATATGAATTTCCTCATACGACACAACCTTAAGCTTTTCCATTATTTTGTAAATATCATCCGGAAACTTAAGGAGTTCATACCCATCCATTAACATCAATAATGAGAGATTTGGGTAATTAAAGTCTGCCGGAAATTCAGTCATACCTGTGCACTTTAATAGAATTCTCTCATAAGACTCATTTGTATCTTGTTCTGGTCTGTTAACATGGTTGACAATTGAAGCTTGTTTGACTTCTGAAATTTTATTCAAAATAAAAGCACGCACGAGATCATGTAATTTGACACATCCCGTCCGATCACTTTTAGTAAACAAGTTTGCACGCAGGAGATTGTTAACACAAATTTTTATATCGCTTCTTGTTGCTGCCAAAGTCTTGGCATCTTTAAAAAATGTCAATCCCCATCCAAACCTCAACAAGTCCTCGGTGCGTATATCAAAATCATCTGGAAACAAGCCACTAAGAAGAAAAATTGCTTTATCATCATCCTTCTTGAGATTCTCATAACTCATCTCAAATATTCTATGTGTGATGCTGTCAAGGTCTTCAAGGTCATCTTTCTCTAAACGCCAAAGTGCCTTTTTCCATGCTTCCTCTATGTCTCCGCTAAGATTTTTGGCAATTGTTACTATGGCAATCGGCAAACCATGACATTTCTTCACAATATCTTCTCCTATCTTTTGGAGTGGAGGATCATCACTATCTAAAAGTCCCACAATTCCAAAAAATAAACTTTTTGCTTCTACATCATTTAAGATGCCTACTCTAAAAATTGAATTGGGTTTAACACCCATGGTAGTGCAAACACGTTCATCTCGTGACGTGAAAAATAGCTTGAACCCATTTGGCAATGGACTTAGTCCAACATCTTTGAGGTCAAATGCCTTCCAAAGATCATCCATTATTACCAAAATTTTCTTTCCTTGTTGTGACCTCTCCTCAAATATCCTACAAAGACGATCAGCCCTTGCATCTTTAGTTTTTTCACTTAAATCTTTAACATCAATGTACTCTCCAATAGCTCGTTGAAGAGCAATGATGTCGGTGTTTTCCCCAATAACCACCTTCACAACCCGATCAAAATTGCTTGAAGCTTCCACCTCCTTCTTTAGCTGTTCCATCATTGTGGTCTTTCCAACACCACCCATCCCACATAAAGCAACCATCTTTTGGGACTCATTATTTGATTGAAGGGATTTCAGGGCAGCATTGTATATCAAATCTCTGGACTTGAAGTTGTTTTGGGTACCATCAGGGTTAGAGGTTGATGCCCCTGTAGAATTAGATACAACCTCAGCGAGAGGTATTTGCATATCAGTAAACTCGATCTTGGATTTCCTTGTTTCAAGATCTTGTATCTCCTCAATAATAGTACATGATTTTTTTCCTGCTTTGTATCTCTTTGCCACACTGAAGCACCCGATTCCACCGGTTGGAATACTTTGCGCCCTCTCGTTCATCTTTTGGACGTCTTCCAACCATTGAGGCACATGGTGAGACACCACATGATTTCTTGCAACAGCTTCTTCCCAATCACGACGAGTATCTTGTTCCGTGAGATTTAAGTGCTTCATTTTCTCCTTCATATCTTTAACATACTTTGTGGATGAAACCAAGAAACCCAAATGTTTCTTAACAGGTACCATCAAAGATTCAACAACCGGAGTAATAATTGAACTTATAATAGTATCCATTTTTCAAAACTGCAGTTTAATACAAACAATAAAAATAATTAATAAGAAAGTAAAGGAACTATAATTACCAAAGCAGTTAGTCATACATTCATTATTTTACAAAAAGGACTATTTCTTTTTTCACTAATTTTAAGTCAAATAATGCTAACAAAACAAAGTAAAAGAATAGGTAAATATAAGTGTAAAGAGATTCGAAACGGATACTTATAAGTGCGTGAAAGTGGCAAGTAAGCCACTTGTCTGGGTTATATCTTTGGTTATAACTATGAATAGAATATATTTATATTAATGACTAGTTTTAAGATTATATTGATAAATATCTTAACATATTTTTTTATATAAATTTGATATAAAACTTAATTAAAAAACTAATAATTAAATATTAGCTAATTTTATATTAACACGTATTTATTTAAAAATACAAAAGTAGTATTTTTAAATTTTATATGTAAAATTAAAATTTTGGTTTTTTATTGATAAAATTTTAAAAACTCGCTTTTAGATAATAAACTTTAAAAACTCGTTTTTTTAATATCCTATTTTTTTATTCTTGTTTTATTTAAATAATCACTTTTAATGATAAATTTAAAAAAAAATGTGAGTCAATGATGAAATTGATTTCGTAAAATGTTTATTTATGTAATCTTTTTAAAAAAAATGAGTTAAATATGGAAATACTGGATGAATGATGTAAATGTGGTTTTGACAAGTGTATGGATGTAAAGATGAATATAATGTTAACAAGTGATACAAAATTTAGTTTTTTATTATAATAGTGATTATTTTAGAAAAAAAATAAAAAGGGCGACTGTAGCCGAGAGTTTACATTTTGAAAGGATTAGTAATACTAATTATTGAATTTTTGTATGGATGTGGAGAGATTAATAAACTTCAGGGGCTACAATAATTGGAATTTAAGCACACACGTGACGGTTATATAAGAATATTTTTATATGTTCAAGGACCAATGTGAAAAATGCTCACAAAATATCTCCACACTTGAAGTTTAATTATTTCCATTTTAATTTCGAGAGGGTTCCATCTTCACTCTAGGGTTCCATCTTCACTCTGGTTCTTCATCATCGATTCTTATGTTTTGCTTTTTGTTTTCTTCCATATTTGTGTTACAATCGACATGCCTCTTGTGTTGTTAATCGAAGTGTCTGCCTAAAGTATTTAGTATTCTGGTCTTTATCAAACCGCCTTGTTTAGACTATTCGTAATACCCGGGTGAGGGTGAGGGATTTCCTGTGACACGTACGTTGTGTTCCCGAGTTTAATAAAGGAAAGAAAAGAAAAGAATCGTTTCTTTTCTTTTCCTTTCCTTTCCTTTCCTTTCTCTCCAAAACTCTCCATTTTGGAAGGATACAAATAAGCTTTGTTTTCTTTCCATTTCCCTCATTCAAAAAATCTTTGAAACACACATCTCCCCATTTTATTTCTTTTCCCTCTTTAAAAAAAACTCTGGAACAAGGTTTCATTCTCCCCTTCTTTTCTTTTCCCTTATTTTCTCTCCTTTAATGAGACTCGGGAACACAACGGTAGTGCCATGTAAACATTGCCTTCCCTCACCCTCACCCATATGCGTAATGGTGAGATGAGGGTAGCCAGTTTTATAATAATATTACATAATTATTGTCTATTTAATTTAATTAATTTAATAAATTAATACTAAAAACATCTTACTACTCTAATAAATAAAAATCTTTGGTGAAACGTGTCACTGGTTAATCTTCACCCTTATTTTTCCGTCTCTCTCTTCTATTAATTATTAATTTTTCGTTTCTCTTTCTACTAAATAATGAATATTAATAACAATCTTTGTATTAATAAATAAAAATCATATGGATACGTGTCACTTTCTGGTTCATTTTTATCATTTTGTTTCCTCTTCTCTCTTCTATTGAATAATGATATTAAAATAATTTAATTTTAGATTTTTAATACAAATCTAATTACGAATACTTATTAATATCAACAATAAAATGAATTTAATATTAATTAACATATATCAATTAAATAAAAAATTAATACTCAGTTGAAAAAAAGTGTTTTAGAAACTAACTTAACACAGCTTATAACAGTCACGACAAATTACATTTTTTAGAGACATATTTTGACGAGTGTGTGTTAACAAATTACATTATATTTTATTCAAATGATGTAATACACCGGTTTATTCAACCCGTGTATTACACGGGTTTTTAAAAAATATAATTTTTTATTACTAAATATATACATATATATATCATTTTATTATTTGATCCGTGTAATACACGGGATTTTAACCTAGTTTAATAATAAAAAAATAACATAATATTAAAAGGGGAAAATGAATATGGTGTTGTTAGGCATCTAACTTGTATGCGAAATCCTTCAAAACTACATCGTTTTGATTAAAACCAACTAAATATTAATTTTATAAAATAACTCTCATTCATCTCGTCCATATCTTCATGCAATGTCTCACCCTTCTTCATGCCAAGAATTCTCTCCAAATTCGATGTTGTTGACACTTCAACATGATATTAGGTTAATAGAACAATTACTTTGTTCAACATATTTGAAAGCTTTAATTGTTTTTTTACTTGACAAAGATAGAATCTCACGTTTTCAATCAAATCACCGACAATAATATTTAAAAGCTTAAATTGTTTTTTTAATAAAGATATAAACTAGCGTTTCGAATCAAATCTGTGCCAATAATATATATATAATTACTTTAATGGATGGAATTATTCTGCGCATTAAGAAGGATTAGACCTTGTATATCGGATGGGATGCACGAAGAAAGAGCACCTTGTGAAGCTGAAAAAGATTTTGATACTTTACTTTGAACATTTTGTTATTCAAGTTTTGGAATTACGTTTGAATGTTGACTATTTTAGAACTTTCGGTACTAACTAGATGATATTAAATGTTATATAATAGATTTTCCTTATTTTATTTGAAGAATAGTATTGTTTTTAAGTACATAATCCTTTCATTTAAGTGCGTTGTTTTTCCTCATGCCCTCACTTTTTTGCGCCTTGCGCCCTGTGTTGTCAAAAGCCCTCCAGGCGAGCGCCTAGGCGCAAATTTAAAGCCCAGCGTAGCTTTAGTGCCGGGAGGTGACCAAGGCGCAGATCTGGGTTTTTTTTGCAAAGACTAGCTCAGGTGAGCGCTTTTTGTCAGACGCCAAATTAATACTATATTATTCATGGGGTTCCATAGATATCAAAACCGTTCAATTTCAAACTCTACATTTGTTTTTTTTTTCGTTAGAAATTGATCTTGATTTGTGCTCATGGGTCAAACGAGTCAAGTTCTGGAGTGCAAGTTTGGACCATGTTTTGAGTCCTGGGTTCGGTTTAGTTTAAGAGTTTTATTTGGTATTGCTTTATTTATGGTATGTAGTCTTTACTTGGCTGTTTTTATGTTTAGAAGATGGTAAGTTTTAAATAAGGAGAAAAGTTCCATAAATAGGACTAGAATAGCTTGGGGATTAAGTCTTTGTTTTTTAGTATTTATAGGGGGTTGAGGTGTGTATGTATGTTAAAAACCGATTCGAGGTGGTCAATCTCCCAAAGAAATAGACAAAGAACAAGACAAACTTTGAGATTAGTTTTCTGCCTTTTTTTTCTTAATGCCAAAACAACGATTACATATAGAAAAGGAAATGTGATCATGGTTCCTAAATTAATGCAAAACTAATAGATCATGGAATAAAAATAAAGAAATGGAAACAACTACTTTTCTAATATCATGCATGCATTACGTGGATTAAGGGTACTAGTAGGGGCACAACCCTAAGGGTGCAGGGGCACTACCCTAACATTTTGAAGCACCCTAAGAAAATACCCAATGAGGGGTGACACCTCATTTTTACCTAAATCCAACGTATGTACCCTAAGTGGTGGGGGCACTACTCAAAGCCTTTTTTAATTTTTTTTAACCAACGGCTATATTGTGGAAAGAGTGCACAAGTAGTAATACCCGATCTAAATACCCGCTGGCCCTACCCGAAGTGCTTGCGGTCGTGTAGCCGATCTACCCGTCAAACCCGAAGTGGTACCGCCCGAACTGTGCCCCCAGTGCCCCAAGTACCCTAATGGTATTAGAATGTAATCTAGACTTAGATTATTTTTATGTATTTTATATGATATGGTCACAAGGCAGAAAACCAAAAGTCAAACATGACAAAAGTCAAACGGCTGTTATTGGCAGTTATTGACGGTTTTCCGGTACCCCAAACGAATGGGTGTAACAACCTTGATAGTACCGTTTCATAGGCTATATATATGCCCACAATTGTAAAGAATCGTTGGTCAATTTCATATAATAAAAAGGTCTGCTTTGACTTTCGCTGGCAGACCAGATACATCAAAATTGATCCTTGTTCTTATTCTGATTTCACATATATTGGAGGATTGATTCTTGATTAAGTGTTCTTGATATCCCACATAGTGGTATCAGAGCAAATTCTAGGCGATCCGGGACCATCGGAGAAGATATCAATCGAACGTCGCTGCGTAAATTGAAAGGATCAAGAACACGTCACTGCACCAATCTGAAATCAAGAACCATCATTCTGAAATCAACAAATTCGAAATTTGATGAAGAAGACACGTTGATGAATCAAACAACATATCCGCAACAACTTGCGGGCGAAGATAAAGGATTGACACGAAACCGGAATCAAGATTCTAGAACTATCGAATTAGAGAATCACTACCAAGAAATCCGCTGCACATTTATACAAAATTTGCTAATCAAGAAGAATTAGAGAACAACGAAGGATGATTGCGAAAGTTGAAAAAAGCCTAAAAAGAGGAGTCAAACACTGGGATTTGGTTTGTTAACACCATATTTACAATTAATTGCTTTTCATATTACTGTGTATATCAAATTTTATATCAATTGCATACATCGGTCCAATCTACTATGCAATTGGAATCAAGGATCTGCCGTAACCGCCAAAACCATGAGGCGAATCTTAGATTTATTCAGATGGGAAATCAATTGAAGATACATGATGAACAACCAACACATGGTTGTGATTTGTATATATATATATATATACAAACGAAAATCAAGGGACTAAAACCGGTCCGGTTTCGGCATGGTGAAGAGACGATCAGAAAACTAGAAGAATCAAACGGGTTGTTTGCAGAATTAGCAACTAGATCAGAAAAGCAAAACGAAAGAATCGCACACAGATCTAACACCTTCATCAAAATCTCTAACTTACAACGACACATTAGTGATAGAAACAGCGACAAAATGAAGAATTTTTAGCAACAGGATGAAAACTTTTATGACAAAGATAGTGACCAGAACATAGGCGTCAACATACGATCATGATAAAGGAAGAGCAGAAAAAATTTCAAAAGAGAAATGCTGCAAAACTACTGCAGGTACTTAAAGGAAATTGATTTATTTTCAAAATGAAACCGAGTTACTCAAACTCTCATTTTGAATGGACCAAATGGAACGATATGAAACCTCCATGTTAATACGCCACACTACGGTTGATTCAAGGAACCAGGACACTTGTTTCAACACTGCAAAAGAAAAGAAAAAGCACATAATTTGATTGCAAGAATGAACCGTGCAAAGGAAGGAGCACATGGGATCAACGAAGAGGGCTGCTACTGTCGCTACCCTATGGACATCATGTCAAAGAAAGGGACGATGAGACTAGCGTACTACGAAGAAAAAGAAACGCGAAACATATTGGTATTCGACAATCATGATTACCATATGAAGAGAAAGGAGGACTTAAAAATAGTCCATATGATGCGAGGAGTGGAGTATGTGATCGATGGAGGAAGGCTGAAAGTATGGATGATTCGATAATAAAATACTTTGCCTTATATGCGAGATCCGATCACGGAGGAACCCACAAGACGTCTGACGAAAAGAGGACGCTTTTAGATGATGAATATATGCTCATGATGCTTAGCCTACAGAGATAGCAACCATTTGAGACAAGACAAAGAAACGATCAAGCAAACGAAAGAAACAAGATGGGTCATCACATCAACAAATCAGGCATACTCTCCAAGGATTATTGAATACGAGATTAAAGAGTTAATTTATGCTAGATGGATACAAGTCTATCTTAGGGGAGTGTATTAGAATGTAATCTAGACTTAGATTATTTTTATGTATTTTATAAGATATGGTCACAAGGCAGAAAACCAAAAGTCAAACATGACAAAAGTCAAACGGCCGTTATTGGCAGTTATTGACGGTTTTCTGGTACCCCAAACGAATGGGTATAACAACCTTGTTAGTACCGTTTCATAGGATACATATATGCCCACAATTGTAAAAAATCGTTGGTCAATTTCATATAATAAAAAGGTTTGCTTTGACTTTCGCTGGCAGACCAGATACATCAAAATTGATCCTTGTTCTTATTCTGATTTCACATATATTGGAGGATTGATTCTTGATTAAGTGTTCTTGATATCCCACAAATGGCTCCAACCAATGTGGGAGAGCCACCTCATTTTTACCAAAATCCAACCTAAAGTACCCTTAGTGGTGGAGGCACAACCCCAAATACCCTAAGTATTTTTTCTTTTTCATTTTTGGAATTAATTCTATATTAAAACTAACTTCATTAATTTAAAAAAACTTCATTAATTTTTTTTTATATTTTCCAACGGCTCTATAGCCGTTCACCAACCTCACCAATGGCTATCTTTTCCTAATCCAAACATACACATTGCCGTGAACGGGTATATGTACCCGAGAAGACAACCCGCCACGGGTACTCGCATGGCTTGTGGCAGTGTACCCGCAAGCTAGAGTTTAAAAGATCGAAAAACATTAGAATAAAGGATTATTAAAACCTTGAATTCATCTGATTGTGTATATGCTACAAAGTTGTCCTAGTATGTTTTATTCACTAGTGATTGATACTGCCTAGGTTACCTAGGTTGGGTAGTATGAATCTTACATATACTTTTCTTCTAAAATTCCGGAGAAGGTGACCAAGCCGTACCATTATAAGACACCTACGGCATTCATCAATGGCATAATATTTCTGCAATATATAACTATATTAAAATATTAAAATACTGTAAAAACTGTTAAATTAAACTGCAAATAACTAAAAGAAGTAGATGTTAACTGTTATCATTTTATTTCATGGTTTTCAGTTTATTATATTGCAAGAGTCGTGGGAGAGTTTAACCCACAAAAATTCCGTGTGTTGTTCTATGTGTTTCTGATCCAATTTCCAACATGTTGCAGCCTGGAACATTTGATCTTGTTGGGACAATAACATATGAGATTGATCAACATCCAAACCAGAATACATTTTATAATGGCACCATTGAAGTTACCGAAGCTGGTGGGCTTGTTAGTGTCGAGACGGTGTTCTTGGTTTCACTTGGAATTGCTCTTGTGCTTCTTGGCTTGTGGGTTCACACCCAGCTGCAATTTCTTTCCAAGGTAAATAAAAATTACAAACTACTTTTGTAACCCTTTTGTTATAATTCAATGAGTACACGTATAAAGCACATATCTTATGATCTTTTTTATATGTACTCGGATTTCACTTCTGTTTTCTGTGGTTCATTTATCCGACTCAGAAAACTAAGAAGATAACAAAGGTGGAAGTTGGAATTAGGACTGTTGATGCATCAATGGACGAGTGGCTGCGGGTTTGTATTTTCTTTTTATATTTTTTATTTTAATGATTAAATTTCTTTTTTCTGTATATTTTCTTTACAGCTATTAGCTATATTGTTGAACATCTTGTTATGATCACCGTGATCAGCGAATTTTGTTGCGTTCGTGTGTTTGAATCCTGCTGTTTATTTGTGTTAATTGGTTTTAGTGTACATATTTAACCATTGAATAGAGAGATGTAAACACATGTAACATATTCAACCATTGTTTTATTTCTTAAACACTTATATAAGTTTGATAACAAAATATAATATTTTGTTTGATAACAATATATTAGTTTTGAAGTTGCAAGACTGTGAACATAAAGTAAATAGTTTAGAGAATAGAGAGAGATAAACACAGGTGATTCATTCAGATGGATGTTACTCCATTTCAATTGTTTTCTGTATCTTTTCTTTTCTTCAAATTATTTCTACACTTTTACATGACTGTGTGTGGGGCCTTTCCCTAGCTTTGCTAGAGATCACAAACAAACAGCCTACCACAAACCAATCCCTGCTCCCTTGCTTTATTAGAGTTCACCAAACAAATAGCCTACAATAGCAAAGAGTGATACAACCAAAAAGTCCAAACTCACACAAGAAACTAACAAACAAATCCCTTTCTCATCTTCAACCACCGCCTCAATCAATCTTCTAGCACTGCTTCATCCTACGTATGAAAGATCGAATGGATATTATTAGATGTGACAAATGATTTCTAGTAGGCTAAAACGATTTTGAGTCAAAACATGTGTTACTTTTAAAATCAAGTTACACGGGTCGGGTCAAAGCTTTGATGAAAATAATAAATCTGAAATAATATTTATTAAAAATCAAATCATTATTTTTATAAAATAAAAAAAAAGAGACCAGTGTTTACTACAACAGTTAAACCAAAACACCTTTTTCTCTGTTTAAAACAAGTCAACTATGATAGGAAAAGTGATTCGCGTTAACTAAAATTTTCCAGCTTTGGGTTTTGATTCTTATGACTTGGGCCGGAGAAATAACGAACTATTCATCTCAATCCTCATAATACATTGTATAGAGAATTGATTCTGTTGTGTATTACAAGGCTAAAGCAAGGCTATTATATAGCCATTTACAAGAGTAGTTACAGGAGATATATATGGTACATATTACATCTTTGACTATCTATATTTGGCAGAATATTCATGGAGGAGATTAAGGGATTGAGGAGCAATTCCCGGTATCCATAATACGCCCCCGCAAGATGGAGGCTCCATTTGAGACGCCAATCTTGGAACGGAATTTATGAAAGAGCACCCGAGAAAGCGGTTTGGTGAGTGCATCGGCTGGTTGGTCTTTGGAGCTGATGTGATAGACTTTGAGGAGCCCGGCTGCCACCTTTTCTCTAACGAAGTGGTAATCGAGTGCCACGTGCTTCATTCTCGAGTGATAGACTGGATTAGCACAAAGGTATGTTGCACCCATATTGTCACAGTAGAGGCTTGGCGGTTTTGGAGGGGTGATGTGGAGTTCTTTTAACAAGTTTTCAACCCAAGTGACTTCAGCCGCTGCGTTAGCCAAGGCCTTGTATTCCGCTTCAGTTGAGGACCGAGAGACCGTCTTTTGTCGTGTGGACTTCCAAGAAACTATGTTCGGCCCAAGATAAATGAGATATGCGGACGTGGACCGGCCCCCATCATTGATGCCACCCCAGTCAGAGTCGGCGAAGGCCGTGATGGTGACTGGTGCATCTCGCTTTAAGAATAGTCCATAGTGAATGGTGCCCTTCAAATATCGCATGACCCGTTTTAGAGATTGCATGTGTTTTGTTGTCGGAGCATGCATAAATTGTGACAACTTGTTGACCGCAAAGCAAACATCCGGACGTGTGAAGGCTAAGTATTGTAAGGAACCAACAATCTGTCTGTAAGTTGTTGGATCGATGCGGGTGGAGCCATCGTCCGGGCATAGAGATTCCGATGAGCTTAATGGAGTCACCACGTCTTTTGCACCCTCCATGTGGAAGTTGGTGAGGAGGTCATTTATATGTCTATGTTGAGATAAGAACATGCCTTGAGGGGTAGAGACAACCTCTATTCCCAGAAAGTGATGAAGTTGTCCCAGATCCTTGATTGAGAATCTTTTAGACAATAGCTCCACGAAACTGTTTATTAGGGTCGTGCAATTTCCTGTCAAAACAATGTCATCAACATATACCAAAAAATACATGGTTAGACCGTTACGAGTATATATAAAAAGTGAGGCATCCGTTTGGGATTTGGTGAATCCGTAATCCAAGAGGAATGTTTTAAGCTCCATGTACCACGCTCGTGGTGCTTGTTTAAGGCCATATAGAGATTTTCGAAGCTTGCAAATGTGGTTTGGTAGGTGTTGGTTTTTGTACCCCGGAGGTTGGATCATATAGACATCCTCATGTAGTGTGCCTTGTAAGAAGGCGTTATTTACATCAAGTTGTCGTAGTGTCCAATTCTTAGCAAGAGCAAGAGATAGAATTACTCTTATGGTGACCGGTTTGGTTACCGGGCTGAATGTTTCAAAGAAATCTTTACCTGGTTGTTGATGAAACCCTTTAGCCACTAGACGTGCCTTATACTTATCAATAGAACCGTCCGGTTTCCGTTTTACCCGAAATACCCATTTACAACCAATAGGTGTTTGAGACGAGTGGGGTACAAGTTCCCACGTGTGATTATGAAGGAGTGCATTATACTCGTCATCCATTGCTTTTCTCCACAAGGGGTCTTTGATAGCCTGTGAAACACAAGTTGGTTCAATAGTAGGAGGGATGGGATGGACCGTGGTGTGGTTGACAAAGTTGTCACCGAAATATTTTTTGTTTGGTTTACGGGTTCTCGGTGGAAGAGGGGGAGTCGGTTGAGATGGTGGGATAGTGGGGGAGGCAGGCGGTGTGGAGTGGGGAGTAGGGCTGGCGAGTGGACTTGCAGGTGATGGAGATGTGTTGGGAGTGGATGAGAATGTGGGTGATGTAGGGGTAGAAGTGGTTGGGGATAGGAAGGTAGATGATGGAGTTTTGGACAGTGGTGATGAATTAGTAGTTGACAGGGATGAGGGACAGGTGGGTGATGCAGGAGTAAAGATGATTGGAGATTGGGAGATAGGTGATGAAGGTTCAATGTTGGTGGGTACGGGTATGACTGTAGGAGGAATATAGGGTGGTGGTGTAGGATTTGGATTGGTTGGAGGATTAACAGTGGGTGAAGATGGCAGGTTGTTGGAAAGAAAGTCATCAATTGAAATGGATTTGGTGAAAGTTGCAAGTGGGTCACGGGATGGAAAAAGATGATCCACAAACTGTACATGTCGAGAGTGGTAGAGACGGTTTGTGAGAATGTCAAGACATTTGTAGGCGGATTTGGATGTGGAATAGCCAAGAAAGACACACCGAGAGGATTTTGGGTGAAGTTTGGATGGCGAGTATGGTTTAAGCCATGGATAACATAAGCACCCGAACGGTTTGAGTTTGGTATAGTTTGGTGGGTTTTTATATAATTTCTCATAAGGAGTGGAATTGTCTAAGATAGGGGTGGGTAGGCGGTTGATCAAGTAGACGGCCGTTTGGAACGCGTGAGACCAGAACCGTAGAGAAAGACCGGCATAATGTAGAAGAGCTAGACCGGTTTCCACTACATGACGATGACGTCGTTCGGCGGTTCCATTTTGTTCGGGCGTGTGTGGCGGAGTGGTGAAGTGAGAGATGCCAAGAGATTGAAAAATTGGAATGAGGGCTTGGTACTCACCTCCATTGTCCGAAAAAATAGAGATGAGTGGTGTTTGAAAATATTTTTCAACTAGCTTTTTGAAGCATGGAAAAAGAGTAGAAACATCAGATTTATGGCGCATGGGGTAGAGCCATACATATTTGGTGTGAAAATCAACAAATATTACATAATATTGGTAACCATCCATTGATTTTTGTGTTGGTCCCCAAACATCTGTATATACAAGTTGCAAAGGTTTCGTTGTCACAAAAGATGTGTCATGAAATGGATTTTTATGACTTTTATTAATTGAACATGATTCACAATGAAATTGAGAGTTCAACAATTTATTTGACGGAAAGCGTAAAAACTTTGCAAGAGATTTAAAAGTCTTGATAGATGGGTGACCAAGGCGATGATGCCAATCGTGAGCCGTGACCGTGTTTACTTGAGGAAGGGATGGTGCTAAAGCATAGTACACGTCATGGTCGTTCACTCCCCGAAGTAGAGGCGCCCCCGTGAGAAGATCCTTCACAAAAAAATAAGAAGGGAAAAATTCGACAGAAACTTTGTTAGTTTTGCATAGTTTTGCAACTGAAACAAGGTTACGACGTATGTTAGGAACACATAAAACTTGTGGAAGAGAGAGAGAGCGGGAAGGAGTAAAAATACTAGTATGACCAGTGTGAGAGATTTTAAGACCCGTACCATCGCCAAGAACAATTTCGTCGGGTCCGCCATAGTCCATTGGGGGTTGCAAGTGAGAACGATCCGATGTAATATGGTGAGATGCTCCGCTGTCAAAGAGCCAAGCGGGTTGGACGGTGTTTGTGCGAGTTGTTGTAGTGTTAACAGTGGGCCCCGTGTGAATTGCAATATTGTTTTCACGAAGAAAACGTGCGAGTTTGCGACACTCTTTGGTGTCATGGCCATTGATGGAGCAAAATTGGCAATAAGAAGTGGAGCGGTTGTTGCGAGGAGTGGAAGAGCCTTGGGATTTTGACCACTGTGACCGGTTGGGACGATAGCTCGAGCGAGACCCGTGATTTGGGCGCTGATTGGAGGTAGAGTGAGAGGGTCCATTATGTGAGGTTTGTGTGTAATTGACTGTAACAACCTCACTAGGATTTGTTTCTGTGCCTTTTAGGAAGCTTTCAAATTCAACCAATTTTTCATAAAGTTCAGGATAGGTAATAGAGGTTTCTCTAGCCTTAATAGCAGCCACAAAATTTTTGAATTCGCTGCCTAGTTGATTGACGATGTGAATCATCAAGTCCTCATCGGAGATGGGGTTTTGGACCAAGGCAAGTTCGTCCGCGATTGAACGCATATCGCAGAGAAATTCAGAGACGGTACGGGACCCTTTGGGGTTGGTTGTGAGTTTGGATTTGAGCGAAATAATTCTGGAACGGGAAACATTGGCAAAGCTTGTTGTAAGGCGGCTCCAAACCTCACGAGATGTTTCGGCAGATGATAACAGTGGCTGTATAGCCTCCGTACAACTGCCAAGGAGAGCGCTAATTAGTATTTGATCCTGCCGATACCAGCGAGAATATTCGGCGCTGGTTTTTGTTGGGGGTGCGGAAGAGCCTTCGATAAAATCGTGAAGGTCAAGGCCAATTAGGATGGAGATGATTTGCTTCCGCCATACAGGGAAGTTAGTGGCAGTGAGTTTGATGGGGAAGTGATTAGAGGCGGTGAGATGAATGATAGCAGAAGCAGGAGGAACTTCATCGGATTTAGTCATCGCGATGGAGGTGTTTGATCGGAATTATGTGGATCGGTAGGGATCTCAGAGGAGAAAAAATGCTCTAGATACCATATAGAGAATTGATTCTGTTGTGTATTACAAGGCTAAAGCAAGGCTATTATATAGCCATTTACAAGAGTAGTTACAGGAGATATATATGGTACATATTACATCTTTGACTATCTATATTTGGCAGAATATTCATGGAGGAGATTAAGGGATTGAGGAGCAATTCCCGGTATCCATAATACATTGAAGGGGATGCCATGTGTGCAATGTAGCATTTTAACATTTATATTACCTTGCAAATAAAACATTTATCTTCTCGTTCTAGAATTCATACCCCTGCAAAAAAGTTGATGAATAAAAATCATCAATTTTCACTTATTTTTAAATTTTTGTGTAACTTGCCTTTTCAAGAATCATTAAAGAAGGGAATAATACCTCTACTTGTTTGGTCTTTATAAATGAGTTAAGATCTGGCTTCACATAATACTTCCCAAACCTTGTGTCTATTACTTTCAACTCAGGGGTAAACAAGTATCCATTGGTGAAAACTGTAACCGCTGAGCAGTCACGCATTTCTAAAGTATCCAATGATGGCCATGAAAAATCCTCCTTCCCTAAGCAAAATCCCTTGAGACTTTGAAGGCCATTTAGTTTTAAGGACTTTAGACGAGGTAACAAAATCTCATTTACTTTGACATCACATTCTTCTTCATTCTTCACAATTACCACTATTTTATTACAGTAAGTAATTGATAGGTCTTGGAGTTGCACTAGACTACCAACCATGGAACATGTAAAAACATGTTCCAAACTATGGCAGTTACTGATAGACACATTTGTTAGGTTTGGAAACTCCAGTACCATCCATTGGTTGCTCTTCCATAAATACTTGAGACAATATAGCCATATTAACTTCACCTGGGTTAGGTTTGGAATTTGGACAATAGTTTGTGATTCATTGAAATCACTCCCTTCAAATACCTCGTTAGATGATTTTATAGATGGAAGAATCGTTTCAACATATTTGTTACTTTGTTCAATTTCTACCAGATTATGAAAAGAGCAAGGTATCCCTTTTGTAATAGTAGGATCATAAGAACTTGGGAATGTGATCTGCATCAAAAATAGGGAACACATGGAATTATTAGAAACCTTGCTTTTTAGAACCTTGTTCTAGTTAAATTAATTTTCTTGTGAATGAATACAAATATGCAATTTCTACAAAAAAAAAGTTCATTTGAGTATTCTAGCGATCGCTATACATTCACGACAATATAAATTGATAAAATGGCCTTCAATAACAAAACAATCATTTAGTAGATGATGCAAAATAATTTAATACAAAAAAGTGTACCTGAAGCTCTTTGATCATTCCATGAAAGTTAAGGCCACATTCAAGACTATGTTTGCCTAAGCTTGTGCGTATGTACTTGAGCTTTGGAGTTTTTGACTCACCAGATGTAAACATCATCAATTGAGGGCAATCATTGATCATTACATCATCCAATAAGGGCCATCTGAACTCATTCATTCCCAAGAAGAAACCCTTGAGGCTTGGTAGATCGTCAAGGACAAGGGTCTCTAGACGAGGAAACACCACATTTTCGGATGACATTCCGTTTTCTTCTTTTACAATCACTTGTATTGCCTTGCATTCTTTTACTTTCAACTCTTTGAGTTGCTTGAGGCTTTCAAGAGTGGAGAATGTGAATACATGTGAGAGAAGGTCACAACTTTCGATATACACATGTTTTAAGTTGGAGAGTTGAGGAACAACAATAGTAATGTTTTTCAGCGTTAATGAAGTAGATACATGTGCACTTCCTTCATCAACATTCGATTCACTTTCAAATACCTCCATCATCGTTTCACAATTCATAACCATCAGGTGTTCAAGCCTATTCATTTGTCTTACTGCATACCATGGAACCAGCCTTGACAATGCATCACATCCATTTGTATATATATTTCTGGGGTATTGGCACAAGGACCAAAAAGCACCAATTACTTGAGAACTCTGCAGTGAATCAAGAATCAATAGTTATTATATCGTAGTTTGATTTTTATGATTTTTTTCCAACCTCACCAAAGCGAGTAGAAAACTAATTTCTCTCCATTTTAAGCCACATATCATATTTATTTTCATGCTCTTCTATTTGTTAATATTTCATTACTAGCTTATAACCCCGTGTATTACACATGAGGTGAAAAAGATCATGTAAAAATTAATATATAATTGGGTTTCGAAAATACGTTAACTACTATTTAATATAATTTGACAGTCATATATTATTTGACTGAAAATAAGAGTTATGTAATTAGATTTCAAAATTCTTATAATAAGGAATAGTTTAAATTAAATGTGTTTTATTAATATAATTAGTATTTTCGTTAAATATATATAGTATAGATTACTAAACTCTATTAATTGTAAGGTTTATTTAACCAAGGCATTAAGTTTATATGGGTGTGAGTGGATATTATAGATGATCATGTTTAATAATCAAATATTATACCTGATCATGATTGGTATTAGTAATATTGGAGCAAATTGTGTCGCTCCTACTCCTGGTATCACCACCATCAACACGATTTAGAAGTTTTAGACTATGAAGCTCAAGAGTCTCCAAACAAGGAAAGAATGTGGTGTTTTTCTGGAAAGAAGTCAATGTGTTTTCTTCATATTCATCATCTCTCCACGAAACAACTTCTTCAATACCATCACATTCTCCTATATAAACATGCTTTAAGTTGGAGAGAAATTTCGCCATAAGAGGAGAAAACAAGTACTTTATTTTGTGACAATCCCACAAGGTAATGTCTGTGAGGTTTTGGAATGGAAAGTGCAAAGGGTGATGTTGAGGAATGAAGAATTTATTCCAATTGCACTTCCACACATGCCTCATCTCTTTCAAATCATATAACTCTAGAACCTTAAGGTAGGGAAGTAGTAGTGGTCGTTGGCTATCCATCTCAAACACCACCTCCTCCACTCTTTCATCATTCCGTAATTCAAGATGCTGAAGGTGATGACACGTGTGTAAAAGATTAGATGGGTATGTGACATTAGCAGGAACATAATCATCCATTTCTGATATCTCTCTTTTCAATGTAGCATTGATCTGCATATAACATTAAAATGTAATTAAGAATTTAATTTCTATATTCAACATACGTACAACGATCATGAAAACAGAAATAAAGCACACAAACTTTTAATTTAAATGATTAATTTCCATTTAATTTCATATAATAACTGAAAAAAAATATATATATAGAATGCATTTGTGATATTTTAATCTATGCAGATTAAAAGGTTGCACGATTTGATTAAATAAAAATTGACTTCTAGGATGACAATAGACCGACAAAACGGCTGGGTGTCGGATTAGAATGGACTATTAAATAAAAATTGACTTCTAGGATGACAATAGACCTGACATTATATCATTAGACATTACTAATTTAATGTATAAATGGTTTATTTAAATTAATGTTACTAATTTATAAAGTAAAAAAGTAAATGTCACCTTGATTTAACAAAAGTAAATTGAATAGGTTTTTAATAAATTATAAATGGAAAATGAAAAAACAAACAAACAAACAAATTTTACAATGAAGTGATGTTTGTTTGAATTACTAACAGTATCTAACAAAAGCAAATAGCATAGATCAATATTTGTATTTAAAAAATAAAATAAGAAAAGGGAAACTGTAAGGGTACAAGGGGCAAACTTCGGGTAGTGGGATAATCAGGTACCTCTGGTATACCGTCGCAATATTATCAGGTATCTCTTACGGGTATTGGTTTTGGGTATAAGTACCCGTGAATGCGGGTATTGTGTGTTTGTTTTTATGTGTTTTTTATATAATTTCTTTTTATTATTTATTGTTATGTACACAAAATTTAATTAATGAAATTAATTTTAAATATACGTTTTAATTTAAAAAATGGGGAAAAAAGAATTACAGTACTTAGGGTTGTAACCCTACCACTTAAGGTACTTTGGGTAAAAATAAAGAAGCACTCCCTTATTGGTTTAGAACCATTAAGATACTTGGGGTACTTAATGATTTTCAACGACGGTGCGCAGCAGTTTGTCGAGGGGTTCGCCTCTACTTTTTCTCTGTTTGCCTTCGTCGTTTATGCTAGGTTGTGTGATTGCAGGTTTTCAAATGTAAGGACTGCTTGCAATTAGGGTTAAAGCCTTTTTCTTTTTGGTCGATTTACATCAGAAGAAAAAAATTATGCTAAACTTGTTAATCTGATAATATACAGAGGCTTTTAGGTTTGTTTTCATCAATTTTGCAATCGTGTGTCGTTCTATTTTGTGATCTGATATGTGTTGTAGGGTTAATTTTGACTTATAATTTCGTGTGTATGCTTAGGAACAATCCAATTGCATCTGAATTGGTCATGATCTGTGTTGTTCATCTGAGTTTTTTTGAGTTAAGGCGTTGTAGTTCTTTACTATTAGTAAGAAATTGAAGTGGGAGGGATTGTGTTGAGGTAAAACTAAATTAGAACATAGAGAGCCAATTGAAGCTTGGGTGGTCTATTTCATATGGTGATCATCCTGTATTTGTTTTGAAGATTGGTTATATCTAATGCTTTTTTGTTTTAACTTTACATGTTTAACATTACTTTTTATTTTTTGTAGACCCGTTGGAGTTGGGAATCGGAATGCGAGCAACTCAATTACGATGCTTTTAAAAACGTGTTGAAGGGACGTTACAGGGACATCATGTATAACATGGAAGTACAATCTTCAACCAACGCCAGGGAAGCAGGATGTGATATCGCGGTAGGAGATTATAAACATTTTGGTATCATTCGTACTTATCCGCCTGATTTGATCACTGAAAACGTATGGCGTCAAATGTGTGATTTAATAGATTATTGTTTTTTTATTACACTGTATTTTTTTTTATATTATACATATATTTTTTTTTTTACTTTTTACAGGTTTGGGACACGGAGAATTGGCGCAAGAAGTCCATTTGTAATATATGAATGGGATAATTTTACAGAATAGTAACCAAGTATTTCATTTAAGTCACTCAAAGTTTTTTTTGTCTCTTTAAAGTCACTCAACTTTCACCAAGTGTTCTAATCATATATAATATTTTTATAAATGTTTAAATTTTTTTAAAATTGGATAAGATAAATGAAATATATATGAATCTTGTTTACTATTTAGCAATTATTTTTTTCCAATTCGACTTAAATATAACAATTTTGAAACTTGTTTATTATTTGGTGAATTTTTTTTCTTGTATTACCTCATATTTTAAATTAATTGGAATAGAATTTTCACTTATTGGTAACTAATATTCATATATATTTCATTTGTCTCATTCAATTTTAAAAAAATTTGAGTTACTTTAGAAGAACAAAAAAACTTTGAGTGACTTAAATGAAACACTTAGAGAACTTGGTTACTATTTGGTGAAGTTTTCCCTATTTTTTAATCTATGCAAATTAAGATGTGACAATACTTGATTAAATAAAAAATGACTGCAAGGATGACATGAGATACCTTTTCACGGGAACCCACCGTAATGTACTTAGTAAGTGCTCCCAAATCAAATTTGGATGTGGTAGGTGTGAATATATGTTTAAAGATGGAACATAGACCAATCTCAATGCTTTCCACACCTTTAAAGCAACTGATGAGCATATCGGAGTCATTTATACCTTTCATTCTCCACAACTCTTTTAGTTTCTCTAATTTAGCAATTTTAATGCTTCTTAATCTGCTCCAACTGGATTCCCCTATTCCACAAAAGCTTTCAAAGTCAATGTTGAATAATGCTTCAATGGAACCACATTTCATAACTTCAAGTTCTTCTAAATGACTCAGTAATGGCAATGGATTGCATGGAAAAAGATTTATAAGGTTATCACAATCCCTCACTCTAATCTTTCTTAACATGGAAACATTATTTTCCTCCATAGTGGTCTCACATGACCATATCTGCTTCAAGTTCACCATCACAAATATATCTAATTTCTCCAACTTAGGAATCACAACCTACACAGTAATTAAGCCATGTTAGATATGTAAATAGCATATGCCTGCCCAAATAATAAACTATAATTTATTTACATTATTAGATATAAATATAAAAATAAGTGCATGTACCTTTTTGTTCAGTAACGATTTCATTTGAGACGTATTATGACCGTGAGAATAAATGCTTGTGAAGTTAGGAAGGCCATCAAGTATTAACTCCAACATTTCAGGAAATTCAATCATGTTGTCCCAAAAACTTACCATCTTTGGTAGTCCGATCAAAGACAAAAAATTTAACTTTTGAAATCTAATCACCCTAACTCCACTATTCTCAGCAACTAGTGTTCTCATACCAAGACAATTAGAAATTGTAAGCCGCTCAAGTTTATTCAAACCACTTGTCACACTAACTGTAAAGAGGTATGTCAAGTCTTCACAATTATAAATATCAAGGACTCTTAAATAGGAAAATGAGTGATGCATTGAAACATCTTCAAGATGGTTCATGTCATTCACTTCTAAATAAAGCTCCTCTGTTTTGCTGAATAGGTCACTAATTTTGCATTCGAGCAGCTCATTGTAGTCACCAACAAATCGAATTATGTTTCTAAATGAATATTTTTCACCATCTTTCAGTGCTTCCAATTGACAACCGATAGATATCCTGAACCTTTCAAGGGTTTTAAAGGACACGTTTTTTGGTTGGGCCGTATTCTCAAAGAACTCCAACTCTAATGCTAATAGCCTCCTTGAAAGTATCTCCAGCTCATCACAGTTTCCATCTGTAAACTTAATATGACCAACTCCGGAAGTTCTCATATAAAGTTCTTCAAGACTACTCAAGTTTTGAAAGACACCATCATCAATATGAAGGTAAACACATCCGGTCAAATCTAGTAACTTCAGCCTTTTCAATTTCGCTATTGTTGATGGCAACCTTGTTATATAGCAATCTACAAAGCTTAGTATTTCCAAGTTGCTAAGACTTCCAAGAAATGAGACATCTTCATTTATGAATGAGCATGAACGAATACACAGTGTTCGAAGTGTGGTTGAGTGTTCGAACGTTAACAGAATCGATGGAATATGCATATTCTCATAAGACACAACCTTAAGGTTTTCCATTCTTTCATAAATATCTTCTGGAAACTTAAGGAGCCCATACCCATCCATTAACATCAACAATGAGAGATTTGGGTAATTAAAGTCTGCAGGAAATTCAGTCATACCCGAGCACTTTAATAGAATTCTCTCATAAGACTCATTTGCATCTTGTTGTGGTTTGTTATCATGGTTGATAATTGAAGCTTGTTTGACTTCCGAAATTTTATTCAAAATAAAAGCACGCACAAGATCATGTAATTTGACACATCCCATCCGATCACTTTTAGTCAACAAGTTTGCATGTAGGAGATTGTTAACACAAATTTTCATATCGCTTCTTGCCGTTGCTAAAGTCTTGGCATCTCTAAAAAAAGCCAATCCCCATCCAAACCTCAACAAGTCCTCGGTACGAATATCAAAATCATCTGGAAATAAGCCACTAAGAAGAAAAATTGCTTTATCATTTTCCTCCTTGAGATTCTCATAGCTCATCTCAAATATTCTCTGTGTGATGTCTTTAAGGTCTTCAAGGTTATCTTCCACTAAACGTGAAAGTGCCCTTTTCCAATATTCTTCCTCTTTTTTTCCACGAAGATTTTTGGCAATCGTTACTATGGCAATTGGCAGACCACGACATTTCTTCACAATATCTTCTCCAATCTTTTGAAATGGATGATTATCACCATCATCCACAGTTTCAAAAAATAAACTTTTTGCTTCGACATCATTTAAGACGCGTAGTGTAAAAATTGAATTGGGTTTAACACCCATGGTAGTGCAAAAATGTTCAACTCGTGATGTGAAAAACATTTTGAACCCGTTTGGTAAAGGACTTAGTCCAACATCTTTGAGGTCGACCTCGCTCCAAAGATCATCCATTATTACCAAAGTTTTCTTTCCTTGTTTTGACTTCTCCACAAATATTTTACCCAGATGATCAGCTCTTGCTTCTTTAGAGTCTTCTTTTAAATCTTCTTGAATGTATTCTGCAGTAGCTCGTTGAAGAGCAATGATGTTGGGGTTTTCCCCAACAACCACCTTCACAACCCAATCGAACATTTTTGAAGCTTCCACTTCCTTCTTTAGTTGTTCCATCATTGTGGTCTTTCCAACACCACCCATCCCACAAAGAGCAATCATCTTTTGGGACTCATTATTTGACTGAAGGGAATTCAAAGCAGCCTTGAATACCGAATCTCTAGACTCAAATTTGTTTTCGGTTCCCACAAGGGTTAAGGTTGATGGCTCTGTAGAAGTATATGCAACCTCAGCAAGAGGTCTTTGTCTATTCGTAAACTTGATCTCAGATTTCCGTTCTTCAAGAGATTCTATCTCCTCAAGAATTTTATAAGATTCTCTTCCTGCTCTGTATCTTTTTATCATATTGAAGCATCCGATCCCACCCATTGGAATGCTTTGCGCCTTTTCGTCCATCTCTTTGGCCTTTTTCAACCATGGCGACGCATGGTGAGGCACCTCATGATTTCTTGCAACAGCTTCTTCCCAATCACGTCGAATATCTTTTTCTGTGAGATTTAACTGCTTCATTTTCTCCTTCATATCTTTAACATACTTTGTGGATGAAACCAAGAAACCCAAATGTTTCTTAACAGGGACCATCAAAGATTCAACAACCGGAGTAATAATTGAACTTATAATAGTATCCATTTTTCAAAACTGCAGTTTAATACAAACAATAAAAATAATTAATAAGAAAGTAAAGGAACTATAATTACCAAAGCAGTTAGTCATTAATTTACAAAAAGGACTATTTCTTTTTTCACTAATTTTAAGTCAAATAATGCTAACAAAACAAAGTATTTACTAATGTGGATAAACTCCAAATTAATGAATTAACCCTTTTATGTATTTGAAGATCGCACACTAGCAACCTTTATGCCTGGATTTAATCATTTTAAAACACATACACACATACCCAGAAGTTATACAAACCCAGATCGATTAATCCAATACTTTGAGATTAAAACATGTAAAAAATAAAAAGGAAATACCTGCTTTCTTCTCTTACGATCTTCTTTTTGGTAGAGAGAGCTGTGAAGAAGATAAGAGTAGTAGCAAAGGAGTTGTGATCTGTGGAACCAAGTTTAAGCCACAAGATCTGAATCTACGGAGTCTGAACTTATTAAATCTAAGCACATGGTATGAGAGCATTCACACCCTTTATTTATATATTTAGTTGAGTAAGTTTCCTATTAGGTGGTTTAAAGTGGTTGTTAGTGGAGAAGAAAGAAGAAGTATAAATTTTCTGTATATTTTGAGAAAATATTGTTCACCTGTATAAATTTTTTAATATTTTTTGAAATGGTTGTGAGTGGAGGAGAGAGAAAAGGTAATTATAAAGATATAAGCCAAAGGCTTAATAGTCCAGCGGTATCTTGTTAGTGGGATAAGGCTCAGTGATCATAAGGTCATAGATTCAAATCTTACAAGGGGTTTTCCTAGAAAAATTGGGTTTCCTCCTGAATTTGATGACTTGTGTTGGAATATGATCGGGTGGTACTACTGGTGGCACGATGATACTTCAGTAGTCCGTCAATGATCCAAATTTGTTGTTAAAAAAAATTATAAAGGTATAAAAAATATTATTTAATTTAAAAGAAGAGATAAAATGTAGTAATTTTAGTGTAATTATAGGGATGAAGATAGTGATGCTATTATGAATGCTCGAGTCATGCGTTTATGTTGGTTTTTGTTTGAGATAGATGATACATTTGTAACTTAATTTGATCATTAAAATATTATTTTCTAGGATACATGGCCACCAACTCTCGTTGTATTACATTGTGTAATTGATGGTTGAACAATGAAACATGAAATGGTGGTTTCAGTTTGGGTTGCAGAGGGGGAGGGATGATGGTGACGGGTGGTCGAGATATCGAAAATGATGGTGGGGTAGAAATAATGGAGCGGATGTTGCAAATAGACAATCAAATTTTAAATTAGAAATAATATTTTCAATAAATTACAAATAATAATTTGTAAAATCAATGTAGTAGTTTACGTGGATATCCGGTTAGTAACACTACAAATGAGAGGATTTCACAGACAACAAAATCTGTGGGTGGATATCAACCGTTAAAAATTCATTGTGAAATTTTGTGAAAAATCTGGAAGTGAGTGAATAATTCACTTACGCAAGTTTGGGATGGGAATTGGTAATCAGAGTCTCATATCTGATTCGTGTCTCATTCCTCGTCATAAACTTGACAGGCAATCAAATATACTCGTTGTCATCATGTATGCCCATTAGTTTATTAAAAATTACTCGTTTGATTTTCAAATACATTTTTTTTACTATATTAATTTTTGTATAAATAGATTTTCCAAAAATATCATAAATATAAAAACTAAAAATTAGTTCATTAGTAGATTACTATATTAATAGAAATTCATTGAAGGTCAAAGTTTTCTACAAATTCTTGAAATTTTCTAAGGGTGGTGTTATTTGGACAACCTCAAAAAATACTTGGACAACCCCTATACGGCGCGTATAGCCCTATACGGCCTATAGGGTTTCATCAGCATTAAATGAACATCTATACGACCTGTATAGACCTATACAGGTCGTATAGGTACGATGTATGATGTACGCGTCTGACTTCGGGAGACAGTCTGCAAAAGTGTACCCTATACGGGCCGTATAACTTTTTAGATACGCGTTGTACCGGGCTATACGTGTTGTATAACTAGGTGGTTGGTGAAGCATCAAGTCTTATACGGGCCGTATAGGTCCAAATTTTTTTTTATAAATTTAACATACGGGACCATTTCATATGAAGGAAATTTCACAAACCAACGAATCTGATCAAAACCATTCGTATAACGATGTCGTCTTGGGACATTAGTTATGTTTTTGGCGAATATTCGAACCAGTCATACGTCTCTGATAGCGTTTTCGGACCCGTGGTTGAACGAGGTGAGGAGGTTGTGCCCGTGGTTCGTTGTGATGACGGGAGAGTGCTGCCCGATTTGAACCAGGTAAAAAATATATATAAGATGTGATGTCGTTTTAGTTACCAAAGTCTCACCAATAAGTTGTTTCAGGAGTTCGTATACGAAGCTGAACCATCTTACGTGGCACAAAGCAATCCGCAATATACATACAGGACTTACCAAAACTATTCGCAGTACACATACGGGTCTTACCATTCGCATGTGGTACAACAACACATGAATGAGTACGAGGAAGGTGCCAACGACTTAGAGGAAGTTGGTAAGGACTTCGAGCAAGGTCCTGGAGACGAGGAAGGTGCTAACGACCATGAAGAACCTAACCCGGACGTTTCTTTTGAAACCGGTCAGGTATGACATTCCCGTCACATACATGTTTTAATTGTTACATTTACTCGATATATATCAATTAAGATTGTATAGTTGATTGTCTAGGAGGTGACATTATCTAGGGTTTTCATTGTCATATTTTAGAGAGAGAAACATTAAAGAGATTATTAGGGTTTTCATTGTCATATTTTAGAGAGAGAAACATTCAAGATGTTATTTGGACATTTTAGAGAGAGAAACATTCCCGTCACTTACGTGTTTTCATTGTTAAAGAAATCCGTGTCTCTTGCAGAGTTGAAGGCTTGGGTTTACAAAAGAGCACTTGATAGTGGTTACGTCATTGCACTACAAGAAAATATACCTTTAATGACATGCATTGCATGTCATAAAAGGGGGTAGATGACACGCGAAAGCGTGTCAAGGATAGCCATGTCAAGAATGAAGATGACACGCATTTTGTGTGTCATTTGTTTATGACATGCCTTTACGACACGCAATGCGTGTCAAGAAAGGCCTTGTCAAGAATGAAGATACCCTCATTTTGTGTGTCATCATCTATTTATGACACATTTTTTTGTTATAAATGTGTATCATTGTTTTACTGTTTAAAAAAATATTTTTTTTATAGAATTACTTATTTCCACATTAATATCATAAAATAGTAATAAACATTTCATAATACAAAATAAAATACACATGCAAAACAATCTCATAAAATATAAACAAACATTTAAAAGTAATAAAAGTTAATTACAAAACGTAATGTCAATACAAAGTTTCACCGAAAAATAAGGTTTGATACAAAAGTCAACCATTCTTCACGAACTCCGTCAATATCAACATCGGTGTATTCATCTTTTCTTCCCCCAACCTAAGAAAAAATTTGTAAACAAATAATTATCAAAGATACATATGTAAAATATTACTGAAAGATGATAAGACAATATATTTATCACTACAAAATTTCCATAAAAAAACCGGAAAATTAAAAAAAAACCATAAAAAACCTTAAAATTAAAATACTATTTTCACTGTAACCGTTTCTAGATTCAAACTGTTAACCTATATAACTCTTGAATCTGATGTAAAAGATCTTTAAAACATGAAAACACATAAATTATTGCAAAAGAGTACCTGGTATATGGCCAGTTGTCAAGTTTATCCCATGGTTGTGTATTAATGCAATTAAAAAGGTTTTAGTATATCATTTTTTTAAACAATCCGTTTTGACCCGTAGTCGTTTTTGTTAAAGCCTATCTTGATCCAAACCAAAATGACCCGTTCTGACCGAACCAATTCAGACCCGTCACTCTGGCCCGCCCATTTTACCACAACTTTTATTATAACATCAGATTAATTACCTGGTACAATATCATTGCAAAAGAAAACACGTCGACTTTCTTATCATATTTGCGGTGCTTATAACATCAGATTAAGTACCTGCAGATTTTGTTTTCGCATCAAATAGTAGTATGCTTGCTTGGTTAACTCTCTGACTAAAACGTTATGTACCTGAGCAAAGTAAACTCTTCAAAATGTGTTTGGTTTTGTGATTATGCAACCAGAAATCATGTAATACAGATACAAAACCTGTAGGGGATTATGTGCTTGTTGCTGAAACTAACTTCTGCTAGAGACAGATTTAGATCTTCCCTAATAGCAGACTGAGTAGGAGACGAGTAACCTGCCTGAAAAGTGAAAGTCCAGCAAATCATGGTTAGCATCAACAACATTGCTATGATCTGAACATAGTTCTTAATAACACACGTCTGAAGAAGATAATCGGAAATCATCATCACATACACATGATCCATATGCAAAAGAACCACAAACTGCAACAAATGTACTTATGTACACCATGAAATTATTCTCTTTCCCCTTTTCATCTTGAGCTATCAATGGAGCTCTTCTTCAATGGCCATAACAACAGAATCTATACAACATCAAATAAAAACAAAATTATATCTCAAATGGACCAAAAAATGATCATAAAGCTCTTGAGATTCACTATACCTTCAGAGCAAACCAGAGTTCAACAATCCTTTATTTAATGAAACTTTCATATAGAAGAAATATTTAATGAAACTTTTATACGTAAAAAGGATTTTGTCTAGATAGAAGGCTCTAGATTAAAAAATCTAATGAAACTTTCATATAACTTGAAGAATTGCATAGATTATTGTTCCAACATCAGCAGGAAATCCTGAAAGATTATTGTTCCAACATCAGCAGGAAATCCTGAAAGGTTATACATCAACAAATCGAATAGTTTGGCTTTAGGGAGCTTTGTAGTGTTTCTATATAATCCTATCAACAGTTGCCAGACCTCATTAATAACCCACAAAATTTATATAATTTTTTGCACTGAAAAATAAAGATAAAGAGCCTTGAAATGTAAACCTGGATTTCATCAGGCTACTCAGAAATGCATCATGTAAATAGAAGTAATCACATAAGTTTATAACCAACTGGGACTTGAATTTTGGGCAGATTAACATACCACATAAGAAAAGACACCCATTCCAAATCCTGTTGCTAGTATTCCAATGTCCAGAGGCCTAAAAACCATTTGAGACCTAAAAATGACCAAAAAGATGTCTAAATATACATGCCATTTCAATAATACGTGTGTGCGACCTGCATCAGCAACGAAAAATGACCAAAAACCTTTGCATTAGTTAATTTTGGATTTTGATGATCAAAAGTAGATTCTAGGTATGGAATGAAAGGGCTAATAGATTTAGAAGAGCGTAAGGCAAACCTTTGCATTAGTTTAGAATATAAGCCAGTGGCAGCATCTGCAATTCCAAAACAGAAAGTAGCAAGTAATAATATAATAGTTTTTTTTAAGTTGATAACATATATATTTCTTACGAGCACAATGAGATGCAATCTTTCCTTGCCCCATCTTCAAGTCTTATCTAACAACCATAACCTACAATCAAAACCAAAGTCTAATAGGTGGCATACCAAAACCAAACCAGTTTAGAAACACTCCTCTCCTAGGCATTGAGAATATCAACTGTTTATATCTCAAATGGACCAAAAAAAAATGCTCATAAAGCTCTTAAGATTCACTATAGTAAAATTTCACAAATTAGCAGAGATTTTCATCGGTTTCATTCAACAAGAAGTCATCAAATCTCAACTTTCAAATTTCATTCAACTCTGTTGATGCTTCTCACACTGATGTCCTCCAACTCTCACTTTCTTTCATCTTGACCTTACATATTTAGTATTAAGTTCACAGCTGCACTTTATTAATAAATGTCATTAAGATGAATTATTCAAACCAATATTTCTAAAGACAAATACCTACAAATGCAAAAGCAAAAGCAAAAGATGCACCATTAACATACTAGAAAAAAAAATTCCACCACATATAGTTCAGTCACTGCTTACAGATTCAACTGCATAACAAGGTGCCATGAGTATGATGCCAAACAAAAACTTCTGTTCCTGTTGACCAAACACCAGCAATCAAACATCAGTTTGACATCCATTACACAAAAAAAAATTGATATACAGCAAACGAATTAACCCTAGGAAACTTGAAACATGGTTCAGATAGATATACCTCCGGATTTTTGTAAGCAGATAGGTGCATAGACATGTCATAAACATCATAGTAACATACCTCATCAGATTGGCTTACTCGTCAATCGATTTACTCCAACCTCTCGTGCCTGGTCAGGATGTGTTTGAAAGAGATGAAATCGCCGGAGAAAGGATAGTGATTATCGATTTCTATACCTGAATGTTTAAATCGGAAATTTCTATACCTGGTCAGTTTGCTTCAAAGCCCTAACGAGCGGAGGCTCTCGTGCCTGGTGTTATCGCCGGAGGAGAGGTTTGAGTCGCCGTCGCTTGCCCTCTGGTGGATGTTAGGGCTTTGAATTGAAGATGAAACCCTTTTCGCCCTCGGATGATATTCGACTTTTCATTTTCAGAGATACCGCGCAAAGGAAACCAGTGGGGTGTTGAATCAAAAGATGACATGTTAAACATGACAAATATTAAATAAGTGTACTTTTTTTTTAATATGAAATTAAAAGATGACACATGTTTGTGTGTGTCATAACTCGTGTGTCATTAAAACCTAGTTTTGTTTGTTGACACTAAAACGATGACACATACTTTTGCGCGTCATCGTTCGCGTGTCATTAAATGTCTATTTTCTAGTAGTGTTGTGACCCGACGAACGACCACAAAAGGCGAAGGGCCGTCAGCAAGGACACTGAAAATATTCTTGCGATGCGATCGTGGTGGCGAACACATTAGTACAGCCACAGTTCGACGTTCTTGTAACAAAAAGATTGGTTGTCCTTTTAAACTGATAGGGAGTCTAGTCGCAGAGTCTGGTACTTGGAAGTTAGAGGTGAAGGAAGGGAAACATAACCATGAACCTGCAGAACATCTCGAGGGTCACGCGTTTGCTAGGAGGCTGACCCCAGACGAAGAAATTTTGGTGGAGAGGCTTTATTTACAAAACATGGAGCCAACAAACATACATTTAACAATAAGACAACAAAACTCAAGAGCGTGCGTATTCTACAAGACATACACAACGTGATACAAAAGATTAAACACAGAATTCACGACGATCGAACTCCAATGCAGATACTAGAGAGCATGTTGCTTCAAAACAAGTACGTTTACTACACGAGGCAAAATCCCTCCACAAATGCGGCCGAGGAGGTTTTCTTTGTTCATCGTCACTCATACAAACTATGGCGTGCATTCCCACACGTGTTGATGATTGATGCTACCTACAAAAGGAACGCGTATAAACTTCCGTTTGTTCAATTTGTGGGTGTGACATCGACACATAAGTCGTTTTGTGTTGCTCATGCGTTTGGCTCTAAAGAAAAACAGGATAACTTCTTATGGGTTCTACAGAGGTTGAGAGACTTGCTGCAAAAGTGTATGGAGCCGCGTGTGATAGTAACAGATTGAGATCAAGCTCTGATGAATGCCTATGATAAAGTTTTCCCAGATGCTTCCAAGTTGCTATGCAGGTGGCACATCTCACAGAATATTATAAAACACGGCAAGGCAAAATTTACAGATGAAAACTGGAAATTATTTAAGCTTTCTTGGTCTTGACTGTGTTCGTCTCCCACTCCGGATATATACGAATATAACTTGGAGCGACTCTATGTGCGACTGTGTGACGACAACCTATCTGGTATATATTATATTTATTTACATGCATGCATACATACGTACATACATTACTGGTCGATATATTTTTCAAGAGTTATGAACTATTTGCATTATGTCTGGCTGAGAGAGTATAAAGAAAAGTTTGTTTCAGCATGGACTAACACAAACCGTAACTTTGGTCAACATACAACCAACCGAGTTGAGAGCCAACATGCTAACTTGAAGAGATACCTTAAGGGGCCTAACAGCTCGCTAGATAGACTTGTATGGATTGTAGATAAAATTGTAGAGACACAGCGCATAGCAATAAAACTCAGTTTTCAAACCAGCCGGTCAAATGTAATGGGGGTCCACAAAATACCATTGTTTGATTACCTACGCGGTAATGTTTCTCATAAAGCTCTAGATTTGTTGCCCGTCGAGTTAAAAAAGTTAAGTGTGTTGCTGTCAACAAAAGGAACTTGTGGCCACCAGCTTTTTTCGAGTTGTGGGTTGCCATGTGCTTGTCAGTTGGAGAGGTATGAAAATACAGGCTTCTACCATTTATTACACTTCATATTATTTACCCCCCTTTTAACTATGAATTTTTAATACAGAAAGCAAAATTCCACTTGCCGCGATAGACGTTTTCTAGACAAGACTTAATTTATTACCGGATGAAATTGAGAAAAACGATATTAATCTTGATAAAGAAATGGATAAAGTCAAACAACAACTAAACTCGCAACCACCGCAAGTGAAAGAAAGTTTGTTGTCGAAGATAAGGGCGCTGATAAATCCAAGTATGACTGACCATCAACCGCCTAAGGTACAACAAGATACCCGCTGGCACCCAACTACGAAAGCACAACAACAAAGGAAAGAGGAGACTCAAAAGCCAGCCGTGCAACGCAGTCGTTCAAAGAAATCTAAAGCTAAAACGACAATTCCTGATAAAGATTTTCCACTGTTGGAGGGGGACATGTATATAGATACATATATACATACATAGATACATACATACCCCTGGTAAATAATCAGATATAAAGATTTTCCACTGTTGGCGGTGACATGTACATAAACAGTATCAACCGTTTTAAGGACTGGCTTCCATCTATGTATTGGAGATACATTACAGATATAAAAGATGTCCAGCCGGACGGTAACTGTGGCTTTCGATCTGTAGCTATGGGTTTAGGGTTAGACTAGAATCAATGGTTATTTGTTCGCCAACAGCTTCTAGACGAGACGGTCATTAACAAAGACCAGTTGACGCATGTTTTCAACAGTTTCGATCCGGGATGTTACGACGCAGTATATAAAACAATAAACTGGCTGCATGTGGCACCTGCACCAAATGAATGCTGGATGTTGTTTCCCTACACGGGATTGTTGATTGCTCAAAAATGTGGTGTGATTGTCCGGTCTTTAAGCAATGGTGGTTGTCAAACTTAGTTCCCCCTGTTCGATGGTCCGAACCTTTATCCTGACCATGTTATCATATCGATTGCACATGTGGAAAAAAGTCATTTCATCATGGTTGAGTTAGCCGAAGATTGTCCGATGCCAATACCGAATGGACTTTGGAGTATATACCGATCTGGCGCAGCTGTCGAATGGGAGACTCAATACGCGGATCGTATTGAACAGTTTAAGGCGCTAAGGAGTATTAATAAAACAAAACATAGAAAGTACATGCGCATGTTTTAGGTTTTCGTTGTAATAAAATAATGATTATTAAATATGTAATTCAAAAAATGTAATTCAAAAAGATGTAAAACAAAAAAAATGTAATTAAAAAAAAAATCTAGTACGGGTCGTATAGCTCCTTTCAATCCATGTAATTAAAAAAAATCCAGTACGGGCCGTATAGGGCTATACGACCCGTATAGCTCCTTTCAATCCAGTAAAAGGGGGAAACGGATTCGCATTTGGGGAAAACCAAATTTCAAACTCAAACACACACTCTCTCTCTCGGATCGATCAAATCCAGTAAAAGGTTTTGCCTCATACCACCGCAGGCAGCTCCGTAGCCGTATGTACGGTGGGGCTTTCATCACCGCTATCGCCCAACATTGTCTACGGTATTTTGGATTCATCGACGCCTTGCCACTTCCGGCACCTCACGGTTTTTGGATACGAGGACGATGACAGGGACGAACATAGCGGCGAGATTTCAGGATATCGAATATAGGTTTGTCTATTCTGACGGTCGTATTTTTGTACCGGAGCCATTGGTACAACATCCGATGATTGAGGCTGAGGAAGTTGATATGGCTCATGTTGTTGAGCCGGACGCGCTGCACGACAGCCAGCCTGAGGCAGAGGTCCAACCTCAAGCTGACCCAGCGCATCCACCAGAGCCGCCATAGCATCCTCAACGCGTTTATCATACGATGAGGTTGCCTGTTTCCACCCAGCTTCTCCTCGAGAGGCTTCTGGCGGGTCAGACGGAGATGATTCAACTCCTGACTCGGCAAGATTGGCGGATCGACCGGGTGGAGGATTGTGTGGCGCGGATGATGGAAAGCGAGGTTGCAAGGCGTAGGGATGCGGGTATGCCGATTCGAGACCCGCCACCGCCACAAGTGTATCAGGATGCGGGCCCATCCAGCACGCAAGCCGGTATTGATAGCAACATGTAGTACTTTTACGTTTTACTTGTATCTTTTGATTATTATTGTACGAAATCATGTTATATATTATACTTTCAGTTGTTTATTTCTATTATTTGTTTAATTTTTTCCTTATATAATACATGTTCATTTTGTTTGATTGTTTGTTTGATATAAACGTTTGAATTCGACACGTTTAAATATTTATAACGATAAATTATTTTAAAACAATTACTATACAAGAATATTTGAATTTTTTAATAATAGTAAATCAAAAATATAAATTTTACAAAAAAACAAAATTTTATAAAAATATTTGAAGTTTTTTTTAAAAAAGTACCTATACAATCCGTTAAAATTTCAAAAAAAAATTATAATAATAGTAAATCAAAAAAACAAATTTTATAAAAACCTATACGGCTCGTATAATAGTAAATCAAAAAAACAAATTTTATAAAAACCTATACGGCTCGTATAGCGTATAGCCTTCTATAATGACCATTCTAGTCATCCGTCCTTGCTTTTTCAGTCAAAAATAATACTTGTGCACTATACGGGCCGTATAGGGCAACAGAATGTCCAAATAAAACCACCAGGATGTCCAAATAGCCAAACCCTTTTCTAAAACCATTCAAAATTAGAATAAACTAGATTTCTCATCCTTCGCGCCGGATGCCTTCTTGTTTAGAGCTACAACTGCAAAGCAACAATATTGTATCAGTTCATTCAATCTGACCATATGCTTACATCATTAAGCAACAATATTGTATCAGATCATTCCATCTGACCATATGCTTACATAAAAAATGCAGGATAAATTTCATAACAACCTCAACGGGCTATGCAACATAAATATGTTGGCAAACAGATGTCCATAAAAGTTGCAACATAAATCCTTTCAACTATTCACATACTTGCAACACATTTAAGGCATAATACATAATGACGTAGATACCATTTTTTACTTAACCCAATTTTGCAGACAAACATTATTTTTCCAGATTGGATCATCCTGCAGTTTTTATATAAAAATATAAATATTAAGATTACTGCTCTAAAAGGGGTTCGGATTTGGACAGAGTCAGATACTTGTTATGCCCGGTTTCCCTTTGATCGGAGTCGACTGAGTTTTTCCCTTCATCAAGCTGTCAGATGCCAATAAAACAATCAAACCACCAAACCACAAAATACTCGGCAAACTCATTAGGAGTCCATGGTTCACCAAAGAGGTTAATTGTTATGAATCAGAGTACGGTAACGGATAGAAATTAAATACAAACAGAAACGGATAGATCAATGATATGAATCAGAGTACGGTAACGGATAGAAATTAAATTCAAACAGAAACGGATAGATCAACGGCTCGTTTCGGATACAGATTCATCACCGAAACAAACAGTCGGGCTGCGATCTTTAACCGAAGATACAGATTCACCACTCCGGATAGAAAATCGTGTCTAAGAACGCCACCCAACGCGCCACGGTTGAGCTAGCATAGACGAATCAATCTTAACTCAAAAATCCATTGAGATAAAATCAACACACAAAATTTTTCAATCATAAACTCTCTTCCTTTTTTTGTTCATTCGATTCATCCTAAATAGGATAGGTTACAAGAGATTTGCATTTGAGAATAAACTGCCATGAAGCCCACTTTCTCCATTACTACTACTAAATAATAACTACTAGTAGTTAATTAAAAAAAACAAATAAAAGAAATTGAAAAATGCAAAATTAACGTGGGTGTATGGCTGGAAATTAAACATGAAGACTTTGGTGAAATCTTAAGTGAACAACTTTAATTTGCATGGTTTGGGTTAAGTAGCTTAGGCAACGGTAAATTTGTTGTGGGTCGGATTGCTATCATTAATACTATAGGTATTAATTTCGACCCAGCTATGAATTGGGCGTGTCGCGTCATAATATCATATTTTATCTCTAATTGGTAATTGTTTTTAAAAATAAGTGTCTTAAAAGATAAGTGAACACAAATCTCAATTGCTATAAGTCCCTTCAAATTTTTAGTTTGTTCAAAGCAACTAAGGTTATTACGGATAACTATTTCAAAACTGACCCGTTTGACGCATAATTCTGTGGATAAATCTGTGTTTAAAAAAGCGCCGTGAGGCGCTGCCTTAAGCGCGAGGCGCCCGAGGCGCTGGGCAAAGCGCCTCAAATGGGTGAGGCGCCCGAGATACATGAAGTGCTCCGAGGCGCTTGAAGCGCGAGGCGAGGCGCCGCTTCATGTATTTTCACGTTTTTTTTCACTGTTTTGTTATGAATTTGAGTTCCAATTGCAGTTCCTCTTTACTTAAATCAGTTTTTTAAGTTGTTTTTTGTGAAAATTACTCAAAGGAGGAGTTTTTAGACTGAAACAACATTTAGTGGGAGGTTTTAAGAATGTTACTAAATTTTTTATTACTTTTTTTAGCTTAGCGCCTCGCATACGTGAAGCCCTCGCCTCGCGCTTGAGGCGTGGCGCCTCAGATTTTGGGACCGAAACGCTTCGCCTCGCCTCGCGCTTTTTTAAACCAAGGGATAAATAAAATGTAATGTTTTTATACATTGGCTTCGATGCTACCAAAATGTTAAGACAGTCCTCCAATAGGCTATTGAAGAAAAGAAAATCATTTTTTGTTCTATGTTCACATGTAATAGCAAATCTGCTAATTTAAGAAATTAAAATAATAGATTATAACTTCACAAATTCAAATTAAAAACCTGCACAGGTGTGAAAGCCAAACTTGAAGTCAGTCCAGAGGTTACACCGCGACTACTATATTGTTTATCCTTGAACCTGAAGATTTAAGATCAAGTATATCCAATAACTTATTAGATAAATCAGAATTCTTAAAAGAAATATGTAAAAGATCAAATATTATAAAAAATATAAGCATACTTTTTGGCAACTTTGACTGCGAGCTTGCTTTGACCACCAAGCATGTCATATCCTTCTCCCAAACCATCCCCTATAATCAATTTAGAAAACTTAAAAAAAAAACATTTAAAAAAAGATAAAAAGGTGTGTTGTTTATGATCGGTACTCTAGTATGGAAGCATAATTGGTCTGGAAGTGGTCTTGATTAAGAAATCCTAGTTGAACAGTGGAAGCAAAATCAAGTAATACTAACAAAAATTCCCCACTTTAACAAAATCAATTTTTACCCACAACTAACTTGTAATAAAATCATCTCTTCAAAGATAACACAAAATATTTAAAACACTTGCCTTCTGTAGACTTGAGGGCACCTCTGGTTAGATTAATTTCTTTATAAGGCTGAACTTTCTTGTTAGCATCATGTAGCGAGGATCTAACTCTTAGTCTCAATTGTGTAATTTGAAACCCTAAAATTTCTCAAAAAGGGGAAAACATCTGAATACCAAGAAAGGACATAGGAATTCAAATTAAGAACACAATCATCCGTTTCAACACCTAAAAAAACACCAAATCATAACTCATAAATTACAATGGGTTTGTATGAAAGAAAACAACAGAGCACGTTAATGAAAGGGAGCATGAACCTGCCTAAACTCGGATACGCCAGCCAATTGATCTGAAATTGAATTTCAAATTGAGAGTCCAGTAGCGGTGAATGAAGTTCACTTCACTGTAGTCCTCTTCTTCAGATCTGTGTGAATGGAGGGGGAGAAAAAGGGCAGCGACAGATGTTAAACTTTAAGGGAGGCGTGGCATGAACAGCATTTGGACGCCGACACGTGTGTTACTGTTCATAACAGTTCTCAAATCATATTTAGTGTAGTGTAATGTAATGTAATGTGATGTGATCTTATCTTATCTATCTATATTAATAAACTAGGTTATGTACCCGTGTATTACACGGGATGTATGTTTTATTGACAACTATTGCAATTGATTTTATAATACAATATTCTAGTTCTAGTCACAATCTTTAATGCTTTTGCAATTCATTTACTTCATTTTAAACTTTCAATATTTCATTGTATCTTTTATTGTTATGAAATAAAAACTAAAAACATTTACCTATAACTCCATATTTTCGTAAGAACTTAGCTGCTATGAGTTAGCTGATTACTGAAACCAAGTCCTTACAAATTTGGAAGACACGATTGTAGTTAAGAAATGATCATCCTCTTCACCAGAACTATCATCATCAACAACAATTACATCTTTTTCTAAGTGGTCTTCATCATCTTTAACATGTTCTTCATCAGGTAGTACCATCTGAAGTCCATCTGAATTGAGAACAGTCATATTAAAGTGAGAATCACCAACAACTTAAAACATAAGCAAATTGACAAACATCGTATGTTGCATCACTTTTGTCCATCTCTCGGTGAAATAGTAACCGTCTCCAATCCTTTGTATATTAGTTTAATGTGCCAACTTATTCTTTAACAATCTAAAATGGCTAATCATAACCTTGACATACACACAAATATGTTGCTTTGGTTCTGTTAACAAATTATGAATCCGACTTTTAACTTTCATTAAATAAATTAAGTTCAATAATCAATATCCCACTAAGAAATTAAATTGCTTAGTTGCTATAACTATATATGATACCACATGGAACTTGTATTTAAGTTGTTCCTCCAAAGCGCTCGAAATCATCTTACTAAGCAACTTGATAGAATCCTATTTATCATGATTCAATTATAACTTATAAACATTTTTGCCTGACCAACAAAAAAGTTATGAAAAAGTGAAGACATGAAGAACGCAATAGTTACCGTATTTCCGTTACAAAAAGAAGACAGGAACTTGCCATCTAAGTTCTATTTTGCATCAGCCATACATTGAGCTAAGGCCTTGACAATTAAATCTACAAGGTAAGTATCAAAGTGATAATAAAATCATTCATGGATCCAAGACTCATATGAAGTTTACTGAAGAACCACAAATTATGCATTTAGCCACTAAATCATATTTTCATATAGATAAGATAAAGTAAGAATCTGCAAACATTTTGACATTTTCCCTATCATAACATCTTAAAATCATATTATCAAGAATATGCATGAACACTTCCAAGAATCATTCAAAAAAACATATCAAAATAGTGAATTTCCTAAAAACTGCACATTAAAAAACATTCTGTATTAGTTATATAGAAAATAGAAGATGAAAAGTGCATTTTACATATAGTTATTTGATAAAGTGGTTACTTTCTCAAGCGCCCGTTATACACTTAAATTCAATATTTCTGACCATACAAAAATGTTAAAGTGTTAACAGCAGAATATGAAAATTATGCTACAAAGTAAAATATTTAAAAAAAAATTAAACATGAAAGTGTGCAACAAACAAAACGTGTATAAAAAAATTGTAATACAAATGCATTTGAATCCATGTAGTATGTGTTCAAATATCCATATCGTTATTACGTGATATGTTATATTTCCTTTGCAAGCCTAATTTCATGTCTAATCATTCAAAGATGCAGCAAATTAAAAAAAAGTAGAAGCCGTAACTGAATAAACAAAAATAAAGAAAATCATATAATTTAACAACTTCCAAATGTGATGTGCATAGAAAATTTAAGGTATTTGTAATAAGAAGCTTATACACGAGTCTATAACAAATATCACAGAGGTATTTGCAAGAAGAAAACTTAAGGTGTTTGTAATAAGAAAATTTAAGGTATTTGAGGTATGTGTAATAAACAGGTCTATAACAATCAAGTTTTTTAAATGAAACTATTTAGGGGCTGTTTGGTAGACTCTTAATGACATTAAGAGGCTACCTCTTAATGGTTGAAAATCTCTTAATGGTTAAGAGATAAGGGGCCATGTAACTTGTGAGGACTTACCATTAAGATGTTACCTCTTAACCATTCAGACTTAAGGCTACCTCTTAACCATTAAGAGGCTATGAAACATTAAGAGGTAGCCTCTTAATGTCATTAAGAGGCTACCAAACACGGCCTTAGGAGGTTTTATGAATTAGAAATACACTTTGAGAGATTTTCTACCCATTAGAAATTAAACACTTTTAGGTGTGGAGTCTCGTTTAGAGGCGGCCAGCCCTAATTAGGGTTAGCCGGCCCTAATGGGACTATCTCTACGGTTTGGGCCTAACTTGGAGAACAAGTTAGAAACCCTAGTTTTAATCTATAAATACCCTATATGATAATTGTAATCTGTGTGCCTAGAGCTTAATGAAATAACCTAGTTGCAGCCCGTGGACGTAGGTCCCCTACCGGGACCGAACCACGTAAAATTCTTGTCGTTTATTTTTCTGTACCGCGTGATTATCGTTTGTGCATGTGTGTGTGTTGATTCCGCTGCGCCACGTTGTTCCTAACAAGTGGTATCAGAGCTTTTGGCTCGTTACACACGGTATTGCACGGAAGAACGGTTCGCAAAGGAAAACCCTAGCTGCTACAGTGCCGCCTCCGCAATAGTGCCGTGCCGGCGGTAAACAGTGATTCCTGCGTGAACAGTGTTTTCTGGTCAGCATGAACAGTGTTTTCCGGATGAACAGTGTTTCCCGGCTAGAACAGTGTTTCCAGGAATTTTTTTCGTTTTTCTGCTGCTGTTCCAGGGCTGATTCGCAGCCTGGTTTCTTGATTTTTGGGCCACCGGAATTAGGGTTTTTTCAAACCCTAGGTTGCGCAAAAGGGGAAAGAAAACAGGGTTGTTTTGGAGGAAAACAGGGCTGTTTCGGGATAAAACAGGGCTGTTCGGGACTGATTTGGAGTGATGTTGCAATTAGAGTTTCTGTTGTGGATCTCTTGGAGTTGCTGGTTTCACTCGGGTTTGCAGGTGAAGCGTCGGGTCGGGTGTTTCGGGTTTGTGTTGCGGGTTAACGGTTTGATTGTTTTGGGTACCGGTTTAAACTCTTTGAAGCCGCCGATTAGGGTTTGGTTATAAAGCTCTTGGATTCGTCGGGTAAAGGTTAGAGTTTTTTTTTAGCTCTGTTTGACTGTTTATTATCAACTATTTGGGAACCGGGTTATGTGAAATTCAGTATTAGGGTTTAGATTTGTCTGCGAGGTTTATTGCAGGAGCAGATCGGTTTATTGACAGTGTTTGGTAGAACAACTGTCAAGTTCAGGCCCGTGACATTACTGTGTTTATTTCACTGTTTCGATATGTTTTCTGTTTGCTATTGTTATGGCTAAAGACGGGATGGTTATTATCCAAAGGTTTGACGGTTTGGAGGTTGGTTGGTTTTGTCAAAAGAACTTGGGTGTGGTACTGTGGGATAAAACCGGTGAAAATGGAACCAGCAGGTTTGGAATGCTTTGGGTTTTAAGTATTCCGGTTCTGGTGTGCTGGTGACGACATAAGTGAGAAAAAAAAAATGAAGTCAGGTGATATTGCTCTGTTGAAAGATTTTTCGGTTAGGGTTAGCCGATCGGGTGTACGGTCGCGGAATCCTTGGTACCGTTTGCTTTCATGAAAGCTCTACTTCTGTTATAACCATTTGCCGGTTAGCTGGTCTAAAACTGTGAAGCTATTTCTTGTTCGGTGGTGATCAGTGGTTCGACATTTGAGGGGATCCGGGATCTTGTGCTGGGTGAAGATGTTTGCCGAGTAAGTACGATCGGGGATAATCTCATGGAATGTTGGTGTTGGTAATGGGTTGGGATAACATGGACAGTGGGAGCTGGGCATAGTTGACTTGGTGGAGCTGCATGGAGGTATGTGGAACATTCTTTAGAGTCGATGTCAAAGATAGTAAATTCTGCTTCTGAGAATGTGTCTGGGTTGATGCATTGGGACTCAGTGAAGGCAGTGGAGACTCTTGGGTTCAAGATTCTGGTATGCTTCATTACTCACTTCTGTGAAGCATTGGTGAATCTATTGTTTGAAGACTTTGGGAAGATACAGGTTTATGTATCGCTGGAAGAAGGGAACCAACTTCCGAGTATTAAAGTCTTGGCTCGCTGCATCGGGTAGAGCTAAGTGGATTCATTTTGCAAGTGTGAATCCTAGAGCCACGGAGATGTTAGCTGAGTGCATTCGGAGGTTTAAACCAGGTCAGGGGTTTTGAGAATAGTGGGAGCATGGGACGTGTTCTGGGTACAGTTCAAAACACCGTTGGGTTTTGAAGACCGGAATTCCGAATGGGAAAATCTCTCCATGGTACTTGCAGGTTTTGGAGAGTGGTGTTTCCTCTGGAAGTCTCTGGAGTCGGTAGTTCGAGTGAGTAGGTGCCGGTTGAGATTGAGGATGAGTCAATGGCGGGTTTTGCCATGGCTGGGTCAGTGATGACTGCTGGGTTGGAGCTCGGGGGAGCTTCAACGGGCTCTTCTGGTAATTGAGGAGTTGGCTGCTGCAACTAGGAGGATTGGATTGAAGTCTTAGCTTGTTTATAGGAACTGAAGGCTTGGAGTACTTTTGTTATTTGAAATCTTAGCTTGTTCTTGGGAGCTGGAGGCTTGGAAACTTCTAATAGTGAAGTGTTAGCTTGTTCTTAGAACTGGAGGCTTGGAGGATTTCTGTTATTGAAGATTACTGAAGTTACTGGTATAGGGTCTGCTTGGATGGTGGATTGAGGATTGCTCGAGCCTCCAAGTGGGAGATTGTTAGGTGTGGAGTCTCGTTTAGAGACGGCCCTAATTAGGGTTAGCCGGCCCTAATGGGCCTATCTCTACGGTTTGGGCCAAACTTGGAGAACAAGTTAGAAACCCTAGTTTTAATCTATAAATACCCTATATGATAATTGTAATCTGTGTGCCTAGAGCTTAATGAAATAACCTAGTTGCAGCCCGTGGACGTAGGTCCCCTACTGGGACCGAACCACGTAAAATTCTTGTGTCGTTTATTTTTCTGTACCGCGTGATTATCGTTTGTGCATGTGTGTGTGTTGATTCCGCTGCGCCACGTTGTTCCTAACAAACACATCCCAAATCGACCCATTTGAAAATAAATGGGTTCAAATTCGAACGATGTCTCATACAAAGCTTATTAACAATACCTTGGCCACAACCATGAATAAAAAAAAAGTGTCCCTTCCAGGTAAGAGAGCAAGGTGGATCAGAATCTGAAGTGCATTAATGTAATTCTTTTTCTAGTTACCTAGGAGTCCAATCAAAGCATTCCATTGTTAGGTAAGTAGGAAAAAAATCACTTCATTAGGTTAACCTAATTCAGATTCAGGTAACTACAAATATATTAAATTAATAAATTTCTTTGTTTCATATGTGACTTTTTGTTATACTTTCTATCATATTTTTTTAATTAAATAGTTTCTGTTTTAGATTTGCAAATTTTATGATTGCATTGTCTTCTTATAATGCCCATTTATTATGTGTTTTGAGTGTTTATAATTGGCTTTATTTTTGCTTCTAGGCAGGGTTTTATTTATAGGATAACGCCTAGGTATGGATCTGTGGAATCTAACTTGACATTCCCAAAAAATTCGTACGTGTGTTCCCAAACGCAGCTATATGCAGTATCAACATGAATCACAACTACAAATGAAAACAGAAGACGCAAAGAAAGAGCTTAAACACATACCGATTAAGAATAGAAGTAAGAAGTGATAACGTAGAACTTCAGAAAGGAAACGGGTGCAGTACCAAAATCTGAGAACCTACACAATGATCATAAACATAAAACACAATTGCAAACAAAAACTGAAGACATAAACAAAAAGCAATAACCCCTAGCGATTAACAGCATTAACATTGAACGATAACTCTCAATTCCACATAGGACACAGAGGCAGAACCGACTTCACACGTGAGACCTGCGCAGAACAAAAATATAGGAACTGCAAATTAAAATTAACGCTGAAATACCCCTAATTTTATTTTGCACACTAAATCCTTCAACTTCCACTTCATCCAAAACTGTAGTAACTCGTAATCCATCAAATTAGGGTTTACAATGAATTTAATAAAACAACAAGTAACGAAAAACTGAATTATATTTCTCTTTACTCGGTAAGATCATTAGTGAAAACCATTCGTAATCCATCAAATAAGGGTTTACAACGAATCAAAACATCAAACATACCTATTGTGATGGATTTCATGCGATTAGGAAAGCCAGTCGGAGAAGAAAGATATAGCGATTTCGTGCGATTACGATTAGGAAAAACATACAAAAAAAAAAAACAAAAAGAAGATTAGTAAGTGAAGAAGGATTATGACATTAGAATCTGATTGAAGAGTAACATACCGGTCAGTTGAAGTTGAAGCTTGAATCTTGAATATGAGGATGAAGATGTTAGGGCAGCGGCAAAATTGGGAATTGAAGGGGTGAAGTAGGGTTCCAAATGGATAGGCAAAAGGGGATCCCCCGTATCAATCAATAGTCGGGTTATAAGTCGGATTAAAACCGGGTATGGTCGGCTTATTTAGATCCGCGTGTAACATAATCAAGTATTTTTATTTATTAGTTACTAGGTTAAAATCTCGTGTATTACACGAGTTGAATAAATAAAATGTTATATATTTAGTAATAGATAAATTATATTTTTTAAAACCCGTGTATGAATAAACCGGTATATTAAATTGGTTGAACTATTTATAATTAAATAATAAGTACCTGGCATTTAGATTTATATTAAAAATCTAAAAATAAATTATTTTAATATCATTATTCAATATGAGAGAGGCAGAGATATTCAGAAAAACAAAAATGATACAAATAAACCAGAAAGTGACACATGTCCATAGAATTTTATTTATTAATATAAAGATTATTATTTGATATTATTATTTAATAGGAGAGAGAAACTAAAAAGTTAATATTAAATATGAGAGAGAGATGGGAAAATAAAGGTAAGTAGTAACCAGAGAGTGACACGTGTCTCTCATGGTTTTCCTTTATTATATAGTATAGATGGTTTAGATCCCGTGTCTACACACGGGGTGAAATATATCAATACATAAAAAATTTAAATCTTTATGTATACATTTTTTACATATGTAAAAATTTATTACATATAGTAAGAATAGAAAATAAATTCAAAATATGTAAAAATTAATGTATAATTAGGTTTTCAAAAATACGTTAATTACTATTTTTTTAATATAATTTGACTTTTATTTACTATTTGATTAAAAATAAAAGTTATATAATTAAAGTTTCTTATGATAAGAGATAATTTAAAATAAATATTTCTATTAGTATAATTAGTATTTTTTTTAAAATATATATTATTATTATTAAAAGATAGAAGTGCATTAAATATGAGAGAGAGGCGGTAAAAAATGATGAGAATGAACATGGTGGCGACACGTGCCATGCAAAAACTTTTATTTATTATATAGTATAGATATAGATTAGCACTAAAAAAACATGAAAGTTGAACAAAACACTTTAGCCAAACCTTTGAGCTATAAAATCTTTAATAAAAACTGTAGTAAAACTTTATAAAATCTACAGTAAAATCTAAAATTTACGATAAACTGAATAGAATCTAGATGAAATTCCGAGTAAAAACTACATAGAATTTGCATGAAGATCTGCAGAAAAAACTGCATAGAATCTGCGGTTTTACCGCATAAAAATGTAGTAAAAACGTATAAAAACTGTTGTAAAAACTATAGGACAGTAAAAACACATGTAATGAAAACGATATATATCATAAAATTGTAAACGTGTATCTATTGATCATATCTCATTGGGATTATTCCACAATGGCTGCTTTCACATTCTGATTAGACGCACATTGATAGTAAACTTGTCTTGTAAAACATCAATGGCGTTTAGCATATATACCTTTTCGGACTCCATCACTCTATATAACAAAAAGACAATTGACTTTAATATACTATCATGTATAAATACAATTATAATAATAATATCTTACCTTGGTTTGCAGAGTAATCGAGATAAAGAACTAAATGAGTAGTGTCTTGGGAGAATGACAGGGTATTTATACTTATATAGTATTGAAATTTCTAACACATATAAATTATATTGTACAATTTTTTAAAAATTTAACACAATTTCAAACTTTGAAATTTGAATTCGTTACCAAAATTGGATACATAATCAAAGTTGTCTTTTTTATAAACTTTAAGACGATTTCAAACTTTGAAATTTGAAATCGCTTTCAAAATTGGATAATTAAGCAAGGTTGCATTTTTAATAAATTTTAATAAAATTGTAGGTTTTTTAAATTTGGTAAAAGGTAACCGACGAGAAAATTATGGTGTAAATAAAGAAAGTGATTTTAATTGACAACCAGATAATAATATATAAAAAATAGAAATATTTCAAATAAGTCTATGTATTTTGAATTGTTTATATGATGCAAATATGTAATCTAAAAATAGTTCAACATTTCTGTTAATGCGCTCTCTCTGTTAAATGAGTATGATAAACTTTAAAAAATGTTATACAAATGTTTTGCATTTGATGTATGCATATAGTAATTTTAAAAAAGAGTAATCAGTATTACTAATAATAGAAAAATACAGAATCATGCGACTTATTTTAATGAATTTCAAATCAAATTTAAAGTATTAACTCTCTGATTATAAAATTCAAATTACTCATTTAATTCGCTACATTGTATCCTATATAATTAACAATTATTTTCTAATATAATATAATTAGAACAACTTTCTCATTTAATTTTAAATAACTTATTTAGTTGTTAATTTTTTCCTAATATAATATAATTATGAACCTTTTAAAAAATTTGAAGGATTAAATATTTTAATTTTGGAGGATTAAATTTTTCAAATTCAATTTATTTTTCACTAATTTTGGGGGGAAAACTGGTGAGATAAAATGTGGTGGTGACACGTGTCACCCCATTTTACTTGTTTATTATATATGATAGATTTTACTTGTTTATTATATAGGATAGATAGTAGATAAAAATAAATTAGGACATGTGTCAATCATTCAGGGCATCAAAAAGTTAATTTTCCCGCCTAAAGTGTGGGTATGCAAAATTACACGCGGATCCTTAAGTATGGATCCATATGCGGTTCGAATTCGTGGTTATAACCTGGTTATTCAAGAGACGGGGTAATCTCCTTTTTGTTTTTCATTTGCAAACCCTAAAACACCTTACTATCATCGCCGCTCCATTCGCATCCGACTAGATCTTGAAGTTAAGATTCATATTTCTAACATTTTCCTTGCAGATTGGTTTGTTGATTTCAACGGTATTCCTCACATAATCGACAAACTTTTTCTGACGGTTATGCAGCAAACATCAATATCCTAGGAGTTTCAAAAGTCCAGATTTATGTGGAACAACTTGAAGGTGAGTTTTTTTTTGTTTCTTTTTGCTGATACACATCTACCTTCTGACCTTATTTTCTTTCTTTTTCCTTTTCCATAATGCGTAACCCTAACGAATTTGAATTTTAGGTTAATTTAATAATTTTAGTTGTTTGCGCTATCGATTTGTTAGGGTTTAGGATGGATGTGAAGCTGAAAGTGAGGATTGCGTTAGGGAAACAGTCGTCGATGGCGTCGGATAGTGGTTTTGATTCGGATTCTGATGACGGATCGGAGGCAATTGATCCTAGGGTTAGGTTGATGTTTTTCGCGAGTGAGGGGGATTTGGAAGGGATTAAGAAGCTTCTGAGTTCATGAACGGATGTGAATTTTAAATATATTGATAATTGAACGGCTATGCATGTGGTGGCTTGCCAAGGGTTTAGTGTTGTTGTTGAATTGTTGCTGGAAGGTGGTGTTGAAATTGATCAGCTCGGTATGATATCTTCTGAACACATTTTATAAAAATTTTGTTGTATAATGATTATGATTGGAAACATATATTTGTTAGAATCACATTGTGTAACATCCCAAAAATAAAACGACAATTATAATAATGGGTTAGAATGCGAGAACGAACGGAATAAACGAACGAGGCATGACGGGCACGGCCGGATGGGCCGGCGTGCTAGAAGGGGCGAACATAGGGGAGCCTCCCCTATAAATAGCCTAGGTCACCACCATTTTCTCTCATTTGCAACATCTAGAGAGAAACCGTAGAGAGAGAAAGTTGGCGAGTCGACCCGAGATTTCAGTAAAGTGTTGCTCCATAGCTCGTGAGAAGAACCTTCGAACCAGAAGCTCGATACAGGTAACGATCTGGCCCAGATCTAAGTTTTAATTCGTTTTGGGGTTTTTCGGGTTTTGGATGAAAAGGTAACGTTTTTACGGATGAAACTGGAAGAAAAACATAGATTTGAGTTCTTAAACGAAAAGCAAACGTTTTGAATGTAAACAAGTTCGGGATCTTGACGTGATCAGATCCGCATGCGAAAGTTAGGGTTTTGCGGGGAAGCAGGTCCTGCGTACTTATCAAGTACGCAAGAAGCATTTCCTGCATACTTATCAAGTACGCAAGAAGAAGGTTCTGCGTACTTATTAAGTACGCAAGAAGAAGGTCATGTGTACTTATCAAGTACGCATGAAGTAAAGCCTGCGTACTTATCAAGTACGCATGAAACGAAGTCTGCGCACTTATTAAGTACGCAAGAACAAGGCCCTGCGCACTTGCTAAGTGCAGGCATCAGGCTGGTTAACTAAAGTCAGTATGTTTAGAATGGTTAAACCGTTAGAGTCGGGATTTGTTCTGATGTGTATTTAACTAATCAGTTCAGATCGGAAGTGACGTTGTTGTACCTTTGTTTAGGACAACCCAGATTAGCTTATCCGGTGAGTTCTAGAAGCCCTCTTTTAAATGTTTTGAATAATATTTTTGGGCTGGTGTGCATACGTAACGATGTGACTATTTTATAAAACGATGTTTATGAATGTTGTATGCGACGTTTTATAAAATGATGTTTATGAACGATGTTTTGGGAAGGAAGGGTGATGAAAGAAGTGTTTATGAAATATTTTACCAAAAGAAGTTTATGAAGTGTTTATGAATGAATGAATGAATGACTTTTAATAAAACGTACAAATGCTTTAACTGAAGTTTTGAAGTAAAAGAAGTGAATGTTTACGAAAGTCACGAACGAACGAATCTGTTATTATTCCTTAGGGAATGAAGGTTATGGGTATGGGAAGTATGTTATGGGCCTTTACCATTTAGGGGCCTTTGTGGCTGGCCAACTGTTGTACAACTGGGGTGACGACGGTCACCACAGGGATTATCGTGATCCTTGAAGTTGGTACGATTTACCTTATGGGGTAGTCGTGCTTGAAGTTTGGTACTGATGCCTTACAGGGTACAGTGCTTGAAGTTTGGTACTTGTGCCTTACGAGGTGCAATGCTTGAAGTTTGGTATGTGTCATCTTTTTGATGCCGTGCTTGAAGTTTGGTGTTGAATAACCCAAGTATCGGGCCCTAGGAGTTCTTCACCCGAAGGACAGTACGGTGTTGATGGGCCTAGTGGTGGTGATCTTTAGGTTATCCCACTAGTATGTGACGTTTGGATTTGACGGTTACGACAAGGCGCAAATTCGATATGTTCGTTGACTTATGGGTTATGATGTGTTATGTTTTTGTTATTGCATGTTTTCGTACGCTTTTATTAAATGAAGTATGAAGTTATGTTTTTGGCAATTATTTGAAGTTAACGTTTTATGTTAAAACTAGAAGTATGCACATTCAGGTTAAGGCAGGTTATGATGATGGATGGTGATGCTGGGTGGCTTGATGAGTTACCCGGATGATATGAAGACTGGCATCCCGTTATGATTAGCTTATGTTATGTTTATGTAATAGACTATGTTACGCTTCCGCATGTTGAACAATGTCACGATTATGTTTTAATGAAATTTTCCGTTGCGTTATTTTGATATTTAAGTCTAAGAGCTGTTTGTGAATGAGTAAATCCAACGAGTGAGGCCTTCCGGGTTTTGGGCCTTACACATTGAGTAAGTTCGAGAGGTAAGTTTGATTTGCTGAAAATAATATGTTGATCATTAATGTGTATAATGTGTTCTCCATTATTTTTCTTTTTGGTGCTTTTAACTTAGCTTGATTGAATCATCTTCTTATCTCAATTCAACTTTTTGCAGGCAGTATTAACATAAAAAAAATTGACAAGTGCAACTGCATAGCAATACCTCAGCTGATGCCATGAATAGGGAAAAATATCTTCATTTTTTTTTATCTAACGACAATGGGAACAAAAGGTGTTTTCTATCGGCTACTTCTCCCTTGTGTCACAGCAGTCGGTCACCAGTGTCGTCCCATGCAGTCACCATATAGTCGACCACCGCAGCCCGCTTCCAAGGAGGCTGTCACCGGCCGCCCGCCGTCCCTGCCGTCTTCCTCCTCTCCGGTCACAGGGAACAGAATCAAACCCTACACCGTTTGAAGCAATACCCCCATGCATACACGTAACCGACACAAACAAGAAATTACCTTAGCGACGCGTTGTGCCTCCTGCTTGAATCATCTCGTCGGACCGCTTGTCGCCTATCTTCTCCCTTGCGCCCTTTCCAGCCGTCGCACCACCTTAGGTCACTAATGACCTAGGGTTTTTCCCAATATGTGGTATATAAACCACACATAATTCCATCAAAGTCCCTGATTTCTCGTATTCACACAATTCGACCTCGAAGTTATGATTAAAGCGGTTCACGGTTCTTTCCGAGTTCATAAGTTAAATCCTCATACGTCCATAACCTGCTAACTCAATCATTAAATGGAAATTTGAGTCGCCCGCTTACCCGAACCATAATCTCGTGGATTTTCGGGATGTTACATGAATCGAGCTCCTTCATTCCTTCATGGAATTGTTAATTGTTAGGGTTTACTTTTCATTCTTAATATCTTGAACCAAATGAAAATTTATTACTGATTCAACAATTGCAAAGCGACAATATCTTGGCTGGGTTACCAGATTCTTATTCTTAATAGTGGTCTCTGTGTATTTAGTTTCGTTATTTTTCTGTAAACTAGAATAAATTAAGGCAGCATCTTATTTAATTCCCATTTGCCTACAATTAGAAGTGTCTATTGACTTTATGGTGTAAGATTATTGCTAATTGTAGGCAGATTCTCCTTACACTGATAAGATCACTGCTGAATACAGTTTGTAAGTTCTTTTCCCTTCAAAACTCAACAGAAAAAAGATTTTGTATTCACTATAAATACCTTATCTGTTTTGCTTATTTTGTTTCATGCTTTCTGTGTCTTGAAACAGGATTGGAGGTTCCGGGACAGATCAAATCAAGTGTATGTTGGCTTTTGATGCTTTTGATTATATTTGATCGTGATTTAAACTATAGTTTTGTCAAAAGAAAAAAAGTTAGTTATATTATTCTATCGTTCTTTCATCGACACTCAAAACCAGTTGAGCATCCATTTGAGCTTCCAAAGTGGAACTATGATGTATGAAGTACTGGACAAGCACCCGGAGAAGATAGTGAAGTTATCTTATAGTAAGTGTTATTTATTAAAAGAACACATTAAGTCCCAATTTTTCGTGGTTAACTGTTGTTGAAAATCAACTTCCCAACACAAGCGATCTTTAGGGGGAACCCTTTCCGTGGTGGGAAAAACATCTTGGTAAGTGTAATCTTGGTGAATTTAAGTATTTTATATATATATAACCTGCAAAGTAATATGACATTATAGATTGGATTAACTCTAATTTGTGTCTTTTTTGAAAGGTGATTTGTCACCACAAGGTGAGCCTATCCGTACAAACAAACATGCTAAGGCTACTGAGATTTTCATTGATTCTAAAGTTGTAGCATCAGTGCCCTGGTAGGTTCTTCCGGTGAAAATGTTTTCATTTCTTTTTCATGCAACTAAACTTTTAGAGAATAACTTTTGCTTAAAGTGTGCTACTTATCAGTTTCATAATTGACATTGATTGTTTGTGATCTCTTGTGCATTTGATAATTACATCAAATTTTGTAACACCTACTGCAAATTGAGAATTGCTAGGTTTAAACTTATAACAAAAATATAGATCCTAATTGAATATAGGAGTTAATAGGTTTGACTTTCAATGCATTTTTCTTCAATGTAAAGGGTAATAATTCATTTGAAAACAAATATATATGTTGCCTAATTTTTATTTTCTGCCCTTATTTTTTGATTAATTTGATTCTCTTTGTCTTTTATTTGAAATTTGGGGCCTCAGTTTATGTTCATGAGGTCAAGGTTTGTATCTGGGAAGACGAATTATGATATTATAGTGCTTTTGTTGTCCTTTTTTTTTTTAACTAAGATTAATCATCTTTTCTTTTCGCTCTGTGTTCCTTCTACTCCTTTTGTTTTGCGCAGGTGTCTCGGTTGAAATTTGGTTTTATTGCTTCTTGAATTTTAGCCTTGAAATCAAAGAGGGGAGGTGCTTTATGAATTTTTAGTTCAGATCACATGATTTATCTAATATTTTGCTATGTGTGTTATGATATTTTTTTAATCAAAAGAGGGAGAGGGGGGTTATTGACGTTCAGATGAACAAAACATATGATGTCTTCCATTTTCATTTTGCTTAAGAAAGATGTCTACTTTCCGTATGGATTTTCAAAATCATTGAAAAATGATAATGGCATTACACCTATGGACTTTGTATTGCCAAAGCATACCCTGTTATCATATCATATCTTATCTTTGAGATGGCAACTTGGGTGGGTTAAATAATGGTTTAAAATGGTTTAGATTGAAAGGGTTAGATTACGTTGCATGTTTCACTCTATTTATTGAGTTTGCATTTCATAACCTGTCAAATAGCAAGTTGTATAAATAAGTATTTAGAAATTTGAAGATCGTAATTTCAATTTTTATTATTGTATTTATAATGTAGTTTAATTTTTATTTTCAGTTATAAAAATATATATACATTTTATAATTATATATATTTTTTTAATTATTTCAACCCGTGTAATATACGGGCCTCTAACCTAGTGTAATTATATAAGACAAACACGAGTAACAAAGTAGTTGCAGATTTCCACCCCCATAATAGACTAACAATATAATGGTATAGAATAATTGCAGAATGAATCTCAAAATATTATTGAAACAATTGTCGTAGGTATATACAGAGATTATAACAAAGAAAGGATAAATAATTGGCTAAAGATATGCAATATTACAGTAATTAACTAAAAAAAATACATTAAATGGAATTTGAATGTGGGTTTAACATTCCTTTTGCTTGAGATATGAGTTGATCCGTAATACGCCCCCGCAAGATGAAGGATCTGTTGGAGACTCCAATCTTGGAGCGAAGAAGAAAAACTGACCTCGACCAAGTGGTTCTGTGAGGACATCGGCTAGTTGATCCGCTGAATGTTTGTGTTGAACCCGAAGAGTTCCATCAGCCATCTTTTCACGGACAAAGTGATAGTGCAAGGCAACATGTTTCATACGTGAGTGGTATACCGGGTTTGCACAAAAGTAGGTAGCACCTGCATTGTCACAAATAAGAGTGGGAGGAGTCGAAACAGATAAACTGAGACAACTTAATAACCGTAAATGACACATCCGGGCAAGTGAACGCAAGGTATTGTAGATAGCCTACTAACTGACAATAAGGTGTTGGATCAACACAAGGGCAGCCATCTGTGGGAGATAACGGATCAGAGGAGCTTAAAGGAGTGGCAACCGGCTTTGCACCATCCATTTTGAACTTGGTTTGAAGGTCTTGAATGTGTTGGTGTTGGGATAGAAACAAACCTTTGGAAGTGGAAATAACCTCTATACCAAGGAAGTGACGTCACATGCCAAGATCTTTAATAGAAAATCGTTGTGCTAAGGCATCAATAACCTTTTTGAGGAAAGGGATTGTTGTTACATGTCAAAACAATGTCATCCACATAGACTAGAAAATAGCAAGTCAAGTCACCATGGTTATAAATGAACAATGATGGGTCTGCTAATGACTTTTGAAAGCCAAGACAGAAGAAAATTTGTAAGTTCCATATACCAAGTGCGTGGTGGTTGTTTCAACCCATAAAGAGACTTACGAAGCTTACAAACATGGTTGGGTAAATCCGGATTGACGTACCCTGGTGGTTGGGTCATGCAAACCTCTTCATGTAAGTGACCATGCAAAAACGTGTAGTTGACATGAAGTACCCTCAACGGCAAATGTCTTGACAAGGCAATAGACAATACATTATGAATGGTGACTGGCTTTGTGACGGGACTAAACGTGTCAAAGTAATCCTTACCGTATTGTTGATGAAAGCCTTTCGCGATTAGGCGAGCCTTATATTTATCAATTGACCCGTCCGGGTTCTGTATGACCCGAAATACCCATTTGCAACCAATCGATTTGTGGTAATGAGGAGGTACAAGTTCCCATGTGCCGTTCTTGAGTAGAGCATTGAATTTAAGGTCCATGTGCCATTGAGGATCTTTTAAGGCTTGGGTGTGGGTAGTTGGTTCAAAGTTGAGGGAACAAGATGGATAGTGGATGCATTGACAAATTTATGGGTGTATGGGCCAGGGGGTGGTCCTTTCATGGGAATTGTAGCAAGTGTGTATTGGGATAAAGGTGTAGTGGATAGGATCTAGGAATTAGGTTGCGTATGGCAGGGGGTGAGGTGGGTTGGTATGAGTCTTTGTGGAGTATTTTTTATACAGTAGGTAATGGTGATTGGGGGACCTCTTGGGACTTGCATGGATATATATGTTCAATGAATTCAACATGCCTCGAATGAAATAGGTGAAACATTTGTAGGTCGATTTGAAAGAGGAATAGTCTAGGAAAATGCATGGAGCCGATCTTGGGTGGAGTTTAGATGTTGCATACGGTCTAAGCCATGGATAGCAAAGACACCCAAATGGTTTGAGTGTGTATGTTGGTGATTTTCCATAGAGAATATCGTATGGACTTTTGGAGTTTGAAAAAGAAAACACAAATAAATATAGATTTTTTTGGCTACTGGGAATTATTTCGGTTACTGATTTCTTGAATTGCTTCTTTGATTATGAACAGAAAGATACTCAAAATGGAATTTCAATTACTGATTCCTTGAATTGCCTCTTTGATCATGAACAAAAAGATATTCAAATCAAAGCCACCATAAGAGGTAAGATCTCTGTTTTATATTAATTGGTGATTTCGGTGATCAGTATGAATGTGCAGGTTCTCATTTTAGAAATCAGAAGTTTTTTTGACGGATATGTTTTTGAGTGGTTCCAAAGGTGGCCGGCCTTGCAAAAGGTTAGGGAGAAGTTGAAAAGAGCTGCTAAGGTAATTTCAAAGTCAAACTAATAACTTTTGATTTTGATATTTATAGCAGATGTTGTATCTTTATTCAAATATGATTTGGTGGAGTGAATTTTACACAAATTCTTTCAAATTGGAAAATTTATATATTAAATTCATGACTAAATTACTTCTGATTTTGAATCTGGAAAATACTAACTTTGACTTCAAAAGTCAAAAATTTGGTGCTGCTGTGATGTGATGCATTTTTATTAGTGTATAAAACAATAAACACAATTCAAATGATTCTCAGGGTTTGTTTATTTGTTTTAGATGTAGACATAAAATGAGTTTTTGACGAGTGATTGGCATATGAACAATTGTTGTACAATGCAATGAATTTGCTTGCTATAAATAATTTCTTTCATAAAAGTCATTAGTGAAGACCTTCAAACAGTTAGGCATTCATGTGCATTTTGTTAAATAATTTATTGTTTTTTTCTTCGCTTATACCATTGCGCAATTATAATGAACAATACAGTTAATTGTAGTGCATGTTTCAACACTAATTATCAGGTGGTTCATATTACATTCATTCTTTCCCAGAAAGATTTCAATTTGTAAATTCACTGAGAAAACAAATTAAGGTTTATACAGGTTGTTTCACTTTGTATATGTTGTGAATTTATGTCAGTTTTGGTGCAAGGGAAACGATCCTTGCTGTCAAAGTTTATTACTGGATAGGAATCGAACCTTACTGTTTTTATAGTAGTGCTTGCAACTTGAGGGTAAAGAGCTTGCGTCTTATATGGGGTCCGACGCATCCACCAGAGCAAAAGCCTTTAGAAGAGTAGTAGGAATGGTCTAATCTAAAACCGCTTCAGTGTCTACTCCGCGAGTCCTCATGGCTTCGCCTACATCTTTTCATGTTGAAGACACGGGTATGTTACTCATAGGGTTGTTTTAGCTACAGGTATGTCTAACAAGATTGCTGCTGCATATCACTTTCATATGGTTTTCGAGAATATGAGAAAAGATTGGTATTTTCTTTAGATTGGTGTTTTCTTTGTGTGTATCATATGCTATATATATGTTTCAACATCTGCATAGATCTGTTTTGCTTCTTTTAATATGTATTATGGGTGTTTATCTGTTTCGATTTTGTTGCAGATTTATGCTAAATTGTATAGTTCTCTATCAAATAGGGTCATTTTCACCATGGTTACAAACAGTGTTGTAAAAATTGCTAGGCGCTAGTCGGGCGGTGGGGTAGGGCCTAGGCCTAGGCGGGATTAATCGGGGCCTAGGCGGGATTAATCGGATTGGAATTTTTATATGTAATTTTCAGTTTTTTATATATATACACACATTTTTATATGTAATTTTTATAAAAATGTTCATTTTTAAACCACACCAAAGGTTTTCGCCGGAAATTTCAGGGTTTCGCCGGAAATTTCAGGTTTTCGCCGGAATGTTCGCCGGAATCTGGCCGCCTAGACCGGCCTAGGACCGCCTAGGCCGGCCTAGAGGTGCACAAAAGAACCGGAACCGAATCCGATCCGATGGATTATCCGAAATCGGATCCTGCTAGAACCGGTTCGGATTTTTTGAGAACCGGCGGTTCCAGGACCGGTTCTGGGTTTTTTGACGGACCGGATAAAAATCGGATAAAATGGAACTGGTTTTTTTCAGACATTTTGGAACCGATTCTAGCCGTTGGGGTTAAAAAAAACGGCTATATAGCCGTTTTATGCCCGTTTTTTTGTTTTTTTTGGTTTTTAATGATTGAAAATTAGTATAAATAGGTATTAGGTGTATGGGTTAGTTTACCACAACATTCTAGCTCTCAAAACTCAAAAACGCTCTCAAAACGCAAAAAAAGGCTCACTTTACACAAAAAAAAACGCTCTCATGGCTTCCGCTTCCGCAAGCACTCAAAATTCGGTTGGTGATTCTACTAGCGATATTACGGTTGTGTCAATACTTCCTTGCTCCCGAAACCAAGAAATATGGGCTTATTTCGATTTATGCGAAATGTCGAACGGTTCGCAAAAGGCTCGTTGCAAACGTTGTCGTAGACTTTTGGGTGCGGCGGGAAATAGCATTTTGAGGAAACATATTGCTAGTCACGCAAAACACACTCAAGAAGGTGAAGATCAAACTCAAATTGGTAGGGATGGAGGAGTTTGGCAATACAATGTCGAGAGGGTTCGTGAGAGAATGACACATTTCGTCATTCAAGAAGGCTTGCCTTTTGATCATTTTGATAATCCGCGCTTGACGAGGATGATACAAGAGACGCTTCAACCGAATTACACAAATGTAAGTCGTTCTACTTTGAGAAGAAATTGTTTAAAAATGTGGAAAAGAGCTAAAAAAGAATTAATTTTAGGTTTTGAAAATTTAAATACCGGCATTAACTTAACAACGGACGTTTGTTCCGCTCCACATGGTTTACCCGAATCGTACCTTTGCGTTACCGCACATTGGGTTCAACCGGAGTCGTGACAAATGATGAAGTGTACGATTGCGTTTGATTATTTTGGATATCCACATACCGGTGAAAACTTATTTTATATTTTAGACTCGGTAATTCAAACTTATAAAATTCAACCAAAAATATTTTCAATATCTTTTGATAACGCTTCAAATAACACAAACGCGGTGGAAAAATTAAAAATAAAATATGAACCGCCTTGTAACGGTGTTTTTTTTCATAGTCGATGTGTTGCACACATCATTAACTTGGTTGTGCAAGACGGTCTAAACGTCCAAGAAATAAGAGACGTAAAAGAAAATTTTAAAGTGATGTTACGTGAAGTTTTTAGCACAAGCAAAAAAAGATATATAAACTATAGAAACTTGTGCCAACAAACGGATTCCATCTTTTTAGGTCCGAATTGGGACGTACGTACTAGATGGAACTCGACATGGAAAATGTTTGAATCGGCCTTAAGGCAAAGAGTTACTTTAAAACATTTCCATGATGAACTTGTACAAAAGAAACGTTGTTTACAAAAATTTGATAATATAAGTTGGGATATGATCGAGAAACTAACTAATTTGTTTGAGGTTTTTAAAAAAGCAACTACATGTTTATCGGGAGTTTATTATCCCACGTCTTCGCTAATACTTCAATAATTATACTTAATATGTAATAAATTAAAAGATTTTGAATATCACGACCCTATTTTTGAAAAAATGGTAAAACCTATGAAAGCTAAATTTAAAAAATATTTTTCGGAAATGTCGGCCGTTGTTACATGTTCGGCCGCCTTAAACCCAACGATTAATGTAACCGATGTTGAAACATTAATTGGATCAATATCGGATGATTTAAATATGTTCGAGGAAGACCCAAATTTTGAATCAAAGGCAATAAGGGATTTCAATTCGGCTTTTAATAATATGTTTGATTATTATTTACGCAAATATGGTGGAAGTGTGATCCATCAAACATACGTGAATCAATGGGTTCGGGTTCAACTTCTAGTAGTTCAAAGAACCCGATGCTAAATTTATTTAACACTTTAAGAAACGAAAATACTAAACGAGTGTGTGGAAGCACACCAAGTAGCGAGCTTGGGAGATATCAAGCAACCGACTTTATTTCAACTCTAAGATCCGAAGAGTTTGAAAACTTTGATATCTTGAGTTGGTGGCAAGGAAGGGAATCCCAATATCCCGTTCTAGCCGCAATGGCCCGTGACCTACTAACCGTCCAAGCTTCCATGGTAGCTTCGGAATCTGCTTTTTCTCTTAGTGGCAGGGTTTTATCTATTCAAAGAACGAGGCTTACACCGGAATCTATGGAGATGTTTATTTGCTTGAAGGACCATTTGGATGCCGCCGAACGTGTACAACATGTTGCAAAACTTGTAAGGCCCCCTTTCTCGGGTAACCTTACTTGTTGGATTTACTCATAAACATAGTCATAAAATACTGAATTTATATTAAAAACATTCGTCATCCAATTACATAATCATAACAGCGGAAGTCTTTACAATTAAAAACATAACATTGTTCGAAGACATATAAAACAAAAGAGGGATGTCAGTCTCGTGCCGGGTAACCTCCACGCCATCGCACGACCTTATCTTCCTTTACCTGAAATGTATACTAAAAGTCAGCTAACGCTGGTGAGTTCTAGTTTAATGCAATTTGCTGTAAACATTCTTTTCTTTATAGGTATAAGTATGCATTACTGTATAATCATTCATATAAATACGTATTCATAACTTTTGCCTTTCTTTCTTCTTTCTTTTCTGTATTTTTGTGATTTCATATATATATATATATATATATACATTCACCCTTTTCTTTTCTTTTCTTTCTTTCTTTAATTTCATGGGTCATACTATATAAGGGTGATCAACCCGTCATTTGCTTACGAATGTCACAAAGACAATCGCCGTGGTCCATCGTCATGGCCCACCTATACTTACAACCGTCCGGCAACAAGTGCCGTCCGTCATTTTATTCTTACAACCGTCCGGCAACCTTTGTCCGTCCGTCATGACTTACAACCGTCCTACCGTCGTAGGCCGTAATTCGCCCGTCTACCCGAAGGTATCCGTTTCCCAAGCGACTATTATTTATACAACCGTTCTACTATAAGATGCCAATTTTTTTTTTCTTAGACCGTCCGTTAATAACTTTAGTACGTCCTAGCTGATGAAGGAACGCACTTGTGGCATTCGTACGTCCTAGCTGATGAAGGAACACACTTGTCCCGGTTGTATGATAGTCACGTGGTCGTCCGTCTACCGAAGTAGCCGTTATCATCGAAGCGTCCATAACGTTTTCTGTACTTGGCAAGCAATATATACATGGATATAAAGCAGGATTTCATTCTTTCATATTGTGTTATACTTTCATTCATTCTTTAAAATCATGCTTTTCATTCTTTATTCATAATTTCTCTTTCGTGTATAGGTATATAGATATACTTGTATAACACATATGATCACGTTGACATTCATAACATTTATTCACTTATTGTATACATTTCAGCCCCAAAACATTTGAAAATATTTGCACATAACATAGAAGGGGGCACATAGAACTCACCTGATGAGTAGTTTCTGTAATACACTTAGCTGGCTACTGAGCTTCACTAATGTCACTCACGATCTGTATAATAAAGTCATATACATAAGGTAGTGCTCCTAGATGACACTAGACATTACTATGCTTGAACCTAGTAGTTTCGATTGATTAGCTTATATCGAAACTTGGTAGTTTCGATAGGTTGTTCCTGTCGAAACTTGGTAGTTTCGATAGGTAGTTTCGATTGATTAGCTTATATCGAAACTTGATAGTTTCGATGGATTGCTTCTGTCGAAACTTGGAGTTTCGATAGTTAACTTAGGTGTAAGCTTAGCTTCGGATTCGTGGCTCATATCGAAACTATGGTAGTTTCGATAGGTATGCATATATCGAAACTAATGCACATATCGAAATTATGGTAGTTTCGATTGGTCTGCACATATCGAAACTAAGTAGTTTCGATGGGTCTGCACAGATCGCCATCTCCAAAAATCTGAAGTTTTGCATGCAGGTCTGATTCGAGTCAATATCTCAGTTTTCCTAGATCAAAACGTTGGGTTTTCATTCTAGATGCTATATCTAAGTTCATTTTCAAGTTTCATCCGCAAAATCGTTATCTTTTTAGCCAAAACCCGAAAACTCCCAAAACGAACAAAAACTCATAATGTGATCGAATCGTTACCTGGATTGGATTTCTGATTCAGAGGATATGATCACGAGAACAGCAGCAACGTTCTCCTGAATTCCCGAGTTGATCCGTCACTTTCTCTCTCTAGACCCGAGCTCTCCTTTCTCTCTCTAAAAGTTGCGTGAGTGGGGAAATAAGCAGGGAAGAGGCTGCCTTGCCTCTTATGTGCATGGGCTTCCCTCGGCCCATTGGAGCCGAGCCCAAGCCCGCTCCCTTTGCTTAAATATTCTGACTAAATCACCGGTCTCGCTAGTTTTATTCGTTTTATTATTTTTGGGATGTTACAAAACTAGAAGGCGAGCTTGACGTTGAACAAGAAATACATGAATTCGAAGTAGAACAAGGGGCGGTGAATCCACTTTCGGACGAAGAACAAGCTTATGATGAAGCCCAACGTATCTCAAGCGAAGAAGAATGAAAACCGATGTTACGAAGACTACGCCGAAGAAGATTGAAAACATAATAAATAATTAATATTTTGTGATTCAATTATGTTTTTTGTATTTTTTTTGTACGAACTATTGTTAAATAACTTAAAAAAATCTACAAAACAAATAAAACATGTATTTTATAGTGTATCTTTGTTAATTTAAAAAAAAAAAATTTTAAAAAAAAAATCCGGTGGAACCGGTTTTTTTTGTCCGGTCCGGTTCCATAAATCCGGTCCGGTCCCAATAGGTTCCAAGTCTCCACTCCAATAACCGGATCCGATCCGGAACCGGTTCCAATGGGTCCGGTTCTTGACCATCGTTGACGGAACCGGTCCGGATCCGGAAAAAAACCGGTTTGTGCACCTCTAGGCCCGCCTAGGACCGCCTAGGCCCGCCTAGCGATTTTTGGACCGACTAGGTCAAAATTCCTCCTTAGCCGAGCGCCTAGCGATTAATCGGTACAACACTGGTTACAAAAGATTCAAGCCCATTGGCTAGCTTGGTGTACCAAGACTCAAGGCTACAACAAAGACTGACAAATTGTAAGATTTCAAATTTGATTTTGAAGCTTAAATTTGTTTATTTAAAATTAAAAGTTTGTAGAAAATGATTTTGCTAAAACTTGAATAAGAATTTCCATACACTGTATCCTATTATTAACTTATTTCTTTTTGGATTTATTGACGCCTTAAGGTTTTAGTATACGCGTTTCGATATTTGGGATCATGACGGAATTCCCGGCGCAACGCGTGGAAGAATCCCTCTAGTTTATTATGAAATCAAAACGGTATGTTTCTAGGCAATAGGGGAAAATGGTTTTTGTTAGGGGTGTAAACGAGCCGAGCTGAGCCCGAGCTTGACTAGGCTCGAGCTCGGCTCGTTTAACTTACTGTGAGCTCGAGCTCGGCTCTATTCGAGCTCTAATTTTGAAGCTCGGGCTCGGCTCGTTGGTAGTTTTATAAGCTCGAGCTCGGCTCGGGCTCGGCTCGGCTCGTTTATTATATATTAATTAATTTATATATATTTATAATTATTTTTATATAAATTTTATTATAGTTTTTATATATAATATAATACATATTATTTAATTATATTTATTTTAATTTTATATATACTAATTATTATTATTATTTTATAAATATATATTAAATGTATTAAAAACATTATATAAATATAAGGCTCGCGAACCGGCTCTAGCTCGATAAGTGAAGCTCGGGCTCGTTTATTAAACACGCTTATTCCTAGGCTCGAGCTCGTTTAAGCTCGGCTCGTTTCGAGTTTTTAACGAACTGATCTCGAGTAGCTCACGAGCGGCTTGACTCGTTTACATCCCTAGTTTTTGTAAGTGGAATAACATACCCTAGGTTGTTTTTTATATAAAGTTGTTCATGCTCAAGGAACTCCAAAACATTATACCTTTCAATATTGGTGTGCCGTGTCGGGCGGGTCAGAACAAGTTCGGGTTAGGATGGGTTAGGGTCAAGACGGGCCAAACTAAAAAATAGCACTTTTTAGTTCGGATCATGACGAGTCAAAACTGATTATGATTCAGGCTTGGTCAAAATTGAATCTGAATTGTTCTTGAATCAATTGTGTATTGCTTTTACCGAAGTGGGTGTTTTAGTTGTTCAAAAGATGATTTTTTTTTTGATTGGCTTTTGATTAATCCCAATGTAGGTTTTAAAGTTAAGTTTTTTTTTAATTTTATTTTAAACTTAAATTAAATTGTTGAATCAATTGTGTATTTGGTTTGAGATTTGATTAATCCTAATGTGGGTTTTGAAGTTCAGTTTTTTTTTAGTTATTTCTTTTTATTTCAATCAAAATTATTTTTGAATCAGTTGTGTATTTGTGGTGATTAATTTCCGGTCAAAGCATGATTAAGTTATTATTATATATGCCTTATTTTTTGTTTGGAATTTGAGGTGTTCTTGAATCAATTATGTATATGATTGCTTTTACTGAAATGTGTTGTTTAAGTCTGATGAAACAGATGTTGAAATGGGTTGTTTAAGTCTGATGAAACAGATGTTGAAGTTTCAGTGAATATATGAATAAGTTATGTGAGTGTATTGACTTTTCGAACTATTCATAGGTAGAAGTCTACGAGTGTCAATCGTATCTGGTTGACGTGTTATTTAGTTCCCATGGTGTCTAATATTAATTGTTCGTATTTGTCATGTTTGTGACCACCCATGTTACAGGAGTTTGCTTTGCGTTTGTAGTCCCGCGTTATTGCTTCTTCGACCAGCTATCTTTCAGCTCTAGTTTTCTATATGCTTTCGTTTGCTCTGCACATGTACGCTTCTTCTTTGGTTTTTACCTCATTTCATTTTGTGTGCATCTTACATCCCCGGCAAAGGCGCCATTTTGATCGATGTTGTTTGGTCGGTCAAAAACAATCCTTAAACACCTTAACTAGTAAGGGTAAGTAGAGTATCGAATCCACGAGTAGTTGTGGAAAGTGTCACTTTGTTACAATGATGAAAGACAGAAAAAATAACAATTGATTTGGATTTGGGTTTAAAACAATAATGAGAAAGGTAATCCTCTCCGGGGTTCATGTATGCAAACACAAGTAACTTCAAGATAATTAGCAAGCGATTACATAGATATAATCATACGGTTCAATTGAATTCATTGATAATGTAAGAACCCGTTGTAAATAAAACTTATTCTTACATAACCATCAAAGATTAACCAACTATAATCCAACCCCCAAGTTGTCCCCAATGTGTAAAGAAACCCGAGACTATTGAGACTTGAACAATAATTCGAAATCAATCAATGAAGTTTAAAGCATTCAATCAATAAATGAAATCATATGGCTTAACATGCCAATCAAGATTACAAACCAAAGCTAGTCATTCAAGAAATTACAAATGTTCAACAAAACCCTAGACCCAGAGAAAACTACAAGAGAATTAGCCACTCATGCTTATAACAACAATTAAAACTAATGTAATGGGACTTACAATCATGAAACTCTAGTAACAATCGACCTAAGAATAGTGGAAATCGCCCTCTTGAAGCTCTGGAACGGCTGGAATTGAAGATAGATCGGGATGGGGGCTGATAGAGATTAAAACCTGAATTAGGTTAATTTTTCTATAAAAACACATCTTCGCGTGTCACGAAGATGTTTTCCCAAGTCCTTCGCGTGGCGCGAAGGACAAAACAGGCGGGGCGCCTCTGGAGTTCTCGCGTGTCGCGAAGATTGGCCACCAGGTCTTCGCGTGGCGCGAAGAACAGAAATCCAGCAAATTTGACTTTTCCACTCCGTGCTTCGCGTCTGACTGCTTTGCTCCCATTTCTCGCTCATTTAACACATAAAAACCTGAGAGGTAGACACAACTACAAACACACATAAAACTGAACAAAGATACATATTAAAACAACTAAGTCGCACACAAAACGACATATAAACTGGGGTTATTAAACCCTACATCATATATCTAAACAATAAATACAACCACTGCATTTTAAAGAAAGTTTTATATCAAATTTAAATACTAAATAACTGAATTTAATGCCAAGTTTCATATTAAATATCGGTACAATGCAAAACTACCACAAACAGTAGACGTATTAATGTTATCTTATTACTTAAACGGTAGAGAAACAAAGGAGAGGTGGGAGAGAAACAGAGGAGAGGTTGTGTTGGGGGCAGTGACCCACATTTGCCTCCATATCAAATTTAAAGGTTATTGGGTTAAACTATTAAAGATTTGGTTTAAGAGGTTTATAATTAATGAGTTATGGGTCAATTGTTATAGGGTTAAATGTTTGGTTTAATTGGTTTTTATTTATAAAATCTATAATACTAAAAATATTTCTTGAGGGTCGGTGTCAAAATTTTATGGGGGTCGGTGTCAAAATTTGATGAGGGTCGCTCGGAAATACACCATACATAAAACAAAAAGAAGAAAATTTATCGGTGGCGGCTGACCCGCCGACACCAATGTGGGTACGCCCATGTATGCAGGGTATGTACAATCAATGGTTAATTACTCAAACTAATATGAGAAGATGTGCAATTCGGGTTGAAATCATCGTTTTTAGTCAGATTGACAAATTTTGGATCTAGAAGTGTGAAAGCTTTTGTTTCCTTGTGTTGTTAGAAAGTTGAGAAGAAATAAAACACTTCTAGGATTCAGTTGTTAGATTGGTTTTAATTTCGTTGCAAAATATTATATAAAAAACTTAACTTGAAATGAATTATTTTCGCATGCGGCTCTATTTTAAAATGGCAATGTTTTGAGCTAATTACATGTTGCTACCCTTGAACAGACCATTGTAAAGTAGTATCTTTAATTATATTAGCAAATCAGTTATCAGACGCGACGGGACGCGATGCGACGCGACACCTGCAACAATGCCAAGAATATTTCTCAATACAGACGCGACACCTGCAACGAAGCGTGAGGAGTACTTACAAGTTATTGAAACAATTGTCGGTGGTATATACAAAGATTACAACAAATGGAAAGGAGAAATAATTGGCTAAAGATAGGCAATACTCACTACTAAAAAACCGAACTGTTTCCGAAAAAAAATTCGTAGGAAGTTTGTCGGAACTGCCGTTTAGCGACAAAATACCTACAAAAACCCTTTGTCGGAAAAAAAACCTCGTAAGAAATATTTTTCCGACGAATTTCCGACAAGATGAATTGTCGCTAAATTTGTCACAAAATACAGACAACACAATTTCCGACAACTTAGCAACAAATTTGCCATAAAATTGATTTTTTTTAATTTATTGTTTATTTCTTAATAATAAAAATAAAAGTAACAAATAATAATTATTAAATTTTCTTTTCCGACATTTTTGCAACAAATCATTTTTTTTAAATAATAATAAATAAAAAATTGGATGGTTCCCAATCTATTGTGAACTCCCACTAATATATAAATAAATTATCGTAAAAACCAAACAATAATAATAATCAAAATTCAAAACTATAATACTAGACACCAACTTCAATTCCAAAACATAAGGTATTAAGTTTTGATAAGTGCTTAAACCACAACTTCAATAATCTCTCACCACAAGAACCTACTTATCGACAATTTTTTTCATAATTTCTTCAATTTGTTTTTGTAGTTTCTCGTGTTCGGCGCGCTCTTTTTCCGCGTCTATTTCCATTTGTTGCAAGCGGTTTTCCATGTTTTGTCGGGCCTCCCTTTCTTGTTCTAATTGGGCTCGAACATCTTTAACCTATAATTTGTTAAAACATATTATACCATTTCATCAAACATGTTAACTACATAAATGTTTAACATCCAAATTACACATTTTGAGGTGCTTGAAAAAATCATTATGGTGACCATTAAATACAGAAAACATGTGACGTGCTTTAAAAAATCAAACAAAAAAGAGGTGCTGATAGCCTAATACTAATTCAGAAATACCAACTGATGCTAATACTAACACATTTTTCTCAAGCTAAATTCTAAAAAAAAAAGCAAATGAAGGATAATATCAAATCAATAGATGCATAATATGTTTGAAGATAGCAAGAAACTGAAGAGCAACAGTCACTATACAAGCAAAAAAAAGTCATCAATAAAATTTAATAATAATTTAGCATCAAGCAAGAATCAATAATGAAAATATGAAATTCCCAGAAGCTAAATATGTTTTGAAAAACCTAAAATCTATCAGGTTCATTTAGGAAACCCTAAATCAAGATTAATTTTTAGAGACCTATGAACTAAAAATCTTAAACATTTCATGGGAAACCATTTGAAATAGGAACCCTAGAACATCAATCACATGACCAGAATAATGAGTTTTCCAAGAACAAACATTTCAATACTGAAAAAAGATCAAGTGTTTAACTATTGGTCAAATATCTAAAATACTTGTAAACAATGACGCCCACCAAAGATCTTGTGAGCCTAAATCAATATCATCAATATTCATAACGACTAATATGGGAAAATGATACGTACCCTTTTGGGGTTTATATAAACAGAAGATTAGAGAGGAATTGAAGCAACTTTTCTGGATTTAATTCATACCTTAAAGAAAGATAAAGTCTACTTTTATAGCCATATATGAACCCATTAAGCTACCACTACTATCCAAATAACTACCCACTAATACATAAGAAAATAACTTACCGTTAACTCACTCTTGCATGAGGTAATACTTAATAAACTAAACTGACTCAAGGACTCAGTAAAATCAAGCAAACAGTTACTAAAATTATAAATATGATTAGCTTACCAGGCGGATAAGATGTTCATCAAACCCCATAGACCCGCCTGTATGACAGGATAGATCATTCTGACGGTTCTTTCTCCCGACTTTAGATCTTTTTAACCATTTGTCGATGTTACAAATCTGAAAATCGTAAAAAAAATATATGTATAATATAAAGAACAGTAAAAAATATATGTAAATAATGTATTAATACCCTTACTTTACCCCAATTATGCATCCTTTGATCACACCCAAGATCCGAGTGGTGATTTCTGTATCGTGAATTCATTCGTTGCCTACAGTTACAAACAAAATCACACCCAACGTTCGAATACCGAGTCTCTGGCTATCACCTTTATTATAAGGAATTGAGAATACAAGAATGATACCTACATGCAGTTCATCATATCATCAACTGGAGTTTGGGCTGCCCTTAAAGGGCATAAATCTCCATGCTTGAACAGAATCTTGAAAGAGCGAGTAGGGTGCATTGCCCTGTTCTCATCATTTGGTACTATCTGCAATGTAACATGATCCCATAAGTTAGGAGATTTTATGCATTAAAAATATAGTTTGGGCAAGTTATAATTCGTAGGTAGATGGGTAGAAATTGGAATTGCCACCTATAACTTTTATAAATATATTTTGGGGTCAACTTACAGGCTCCACACATTATATATCGTTGCAGTAAAAGACTGGTTGGTGAAATTCTTCATCGCACACACAAAGCTGCAAGAATAAACAACATATCAGAAAAAGGGAAAAAACATGATCCTATTACTAAATTAAACAAGTTCCCAAACTCAGGAAAAGAAATACAAATAATAATTATTTAACACTTCACAAAAAAAATGTTAATAGAAAGACATAGAATCTACATAGCTTTAGATGACTGAAGTTTTGATGAATACCTCCTCAAAATACAACCACAGCCTGCAGCCCTGCATTTGAACCCCCCAGTGGCCGCCGCCACACCACCACTGCCTGTGCCATGCAAGTTTCAGTTCCATTCTAAATATATAAATGATTGATTTTGTTTCTTGGTGTTATAACGAAAGAGAAGGATCTTGAGGCCAAAAATAGTAGTGAATGTGAGAGAAAGTTATCATAATTATTGGAACCAGTTATCACAGCAACTTGTAAGAGTGTTGGAACCAGTTATCACAGCAACTGCTTAGAATCATCATTGTTGTTACACTTTCTATCACAAATCATATTAAGCATCATAATCTGCGACTGGCAAAAGCAATAAATTGAGCAGATTCAATACAATAGCCTCACCAGGTTTGCATGTCAACATACTGGCAACCATATAGTTAACAGAAACACATAGATTCTGCATAGCTTAAGAAGATTTATCTTCTTTTATAGCTTAAAACAAACTGCAGATCTAGGTATTTAACATCAACGAAATCTGAGAGCGTAAAATTCAAGCCAAACATGAACAACATCAGCAAATCTACCAAATTCGAACTTCAAAATCAATATGCGAATTAGTGAATAACAAACCTGAATTGATCTGCGAAACAAACTGCAGATCTACGTATTTAACCAATTCTTTCACAACAGCTTCTCGATTAAGCTTGGATAGACGAAATCACCGATATCGATTACCTCCTTTCATCGTCAACACTAACTCGAGTGAAATTAAGCGAACCGAGAGTGTAGAAACCTAGAAACCGGGGGTAAGAGTGTAGAAATCACCGGTATCGATTAATTGTGTGTTTATCGATCTGTAACTTGTATGCGAAGTTAGGGTTACCAGAATGGATCGGCTTCGAGACGTTACAAGAGGCGGTGGTCAGACTGACTTTGGTGTTCGAACTTCGGAGGACGGTGGTCGTCCACTCGCCGTCGCCGGTAGGAGTTCAGAGGCGGAGAAGCTAGTGAGATAGTGTGCGAGTAGATTCATTATTCATATACGGTTTTGAACATCACGGAAGCCTTACCAGACCAGATTATAACAACTTTTATATATTATTATTAGTACCCGTGTACTACACGGTTGATGAAAAAAAACATATACCGTTCATAATTGTCTAAAACAATTTCATAAATAAAATAAAAGTTTAATTTACATAGGAAAAAAATGAAATTACAATTACAACATTTGTTGTTTGATTAGTAACTTTATCATCTCTATCCAATATTAGTAATTTTACTCCCTTTTGACTCTTAATAGCGCCACATACAACTGCATGATATGAAATGTAATGTTTTTAGTTAGAAATTAATATAAAAAAACAAAACTCAAGACACTATTGTTGGATTAAAAAGTTAATTTTCTTTCTCATACCTCAAAGACAATATGGTCAACTATGTGAATTATCCAACATCGAAGGGTTGTATGAGAAACCCAGTTGACAAAATTTTAGCTCTCACAAAATGAGGAACTGATGGCATAATAGGGTCATTTTGAGTGTTGTTCAGTCATGACACTTCTTTTGAAACTAACAAATTGAAATACAAATTAGAAAAAAAAAATAGTTTTCACACGTACCACAAGGGACCGTCCTCCAAAGCAGACGTATAACACAGTAACCAAATATCACGTAAAGTTGTTGGTGCTTAAAACTATTAAAACATGGACATACAAAAGAGCCAAAGGTCAACATAGAGTGAGGATTGTCGAAAACAAAACTCGTACAATTTATTCTCAGCAGTGAATATAAATGGAAATAACTTTTTTAATCTTAATATGTTTTTACGTTGGTATGGTTAGGGGCTGTTTGGCAACTTCTGAACCAGTAAGTGCTGAACCAGTAAGAGGTCTGAATGGGTAAGAGACTCTGAACCAGTTAAGTGCTGAACCATTAGTGCTGTTTGGTTGAGCCTCTGAACGACTGTGCAGAATGACTACTTTACCCCTCTGAACTATTTTGTGCTGAAGAAATTTATCTGTTTGGGCAGATCTCTGAATGATTGTACTGAATGATGAATAATTTTAAAAAGAAAATACAAAACATCATAGAAAATCCAAATTACACATAAATCCATGGAAACATACTGAAATCCAAATAGAAATTAATAATTTGCGTACAATTTTTATTTTAATCATTTCTAACTAGTTGATTAGCTATCTGGTCACGCAAATTAGTCATATACTCAATGCCTTGTGAACCCCATTCAATGTCGTGAACGAACTGGTCATCACTTACTCCACCTTGTATTTCAGAAAACAAAGTGTTCTCGCCGTACGCCATAAATAATTGATCATGAATATTGAATTTCCTTATAAAATTATGGACGGCGAAACAAGCAATCACTATGTCCCTTTGTTTTGGAAAAGAAAAGGGAGCCATTTGCTTCAGGATTGGAAATCTCGCCTTCAAAACACCATATGCGCGCTCAATAACATTCCTGAGTTGTGCATGAGCATGATTGAATCTTTCTTCCTTAGTTAACGCACGCCGTCGTCGAAAATCGGCTAACCAGTACCTCGTATTACGGTAGGGAGTCATAAATCCACGAGTGTTGGTGTATGCAGCGTCACAAAGGTAATATTTATCTGTAAATCAAAGCTATTACATAAAAAAAAGATATTTAATAATCAAAGCTAAAGAATGATTAAAAACCTGTTGGGGGAAAAGGAAAGCCGGAAGTCTGGTTAAATGCAACTTCTTTTAAAACTCGTGAATCATGTGCAATGCCCTCCTATCCGGCCCATACGAACGTGAATATCATATCAAAATCACAAATTTTTAAGACATTTTGATAGCATTCACCTTTTTCTCTTCCCCTATAACGGGTCTGTTGATCAACAGGAACAACTGCATGTACAAGAGTTTCATCTAACGCACCTATTGCTCCAGGAAATATTTGTTTTAGCTTTCTATGTCGTTCTGAGGTATTTGCGATTGCATTAGAAGATGTTGAAACTATAACTTCTCTTGCGAAATTCATCATTGCATTTAGGACCTCATGAAAACATCTATGAATTGTTTATGTTGAGTGTTGAAACCTTCGTTTAACCATTCGAAAACGCTCATTATGTCCTATGACAATCAAAAACATAGCCAACTTTTCTTCAAAGCTTATTGACCTACCACTTTGCAACCAATTTTTTTGTCTAAAATGATTGCACATTAGTACAAATGCATCACGTGAAAGACGCATCATCTCATGACATTGTGTAGAAGTTCCATGCAACAATTCTTGCGTGTATGCATGACCGGTCAATGTCGAATTCAGGTCTCTTATCCTTTCATTTACCCTTGTGGCTAACTGTAGCCAATACCAACAAAGGTAAATAAAAACTATAATTTCTTCATCTGAATCCATAGACTACCTGTCATAAAAATTACCAAAAAATTTAAGATGAAAAAACATAACATCCAAAACACAATCCAAAACATAACATTCATAACTTAACATCCTTGTCCAAATAAACATCCCAAACATAACATAACATCCTTGTCCAAGTAAACATCCCTAACAAAACATCCAAAAAACAATCCAAAACATAACATTCATAAACATCCCTAATCAAAACAACCCATATTTCGCTCCCGCATTCTTAACCCATAGCTCACAACTGTGCGGCTTAAGTCGTAACCACACTTTCCTAATATCAGCACTTTCACCAAAAAGCAAAAGTGTCGTTTGATATTTCGCATCAAATTCTTCCCATCCCAATGTCTCAAGCTTATCCATGCATGCATCCATATCATTAGAAAGTTTGTGTTTCTCAATCAACATCTTTGCCACCTCGTTAATATTGTCCCCAACTTCTATTATCTTTGAATTTATTGTTTCCTTATCTTTTCGTTTCTCCCCTCTTTTTTTAGTCGGAACGGATGACTCCTCACTAGCACCTAGAGTCTGGCGGTCCGTTTGAGTGCATTCGAAATCCTCAGTACCATTTAAATTGTGGTCAAACACTTCCTCAGAAGGATGAGGAAGTGTAGAAGATGGCCCCCAACTTTCAAAGCCATTCGAAGTAGAGCCCTCAAACAATTGAATACAAAGTTCGGGATAAGAAAGTGGCGCACTTCTCAAAACCTCAACGTATTTGTTGGACTGTATGGAAAAATAATATAAAATACTATAAGATTATTGAAATATAATAATAATAATAATAACTATTATTTATGAAAATAGAAATACCTTCATCTCTAATTGTCATTCTTCTTCCGACAAGTTAAACGTATTTGTAACGGGATTATAAACGTTACCGGTTTTGTTTTTAAGCTTTGACCAAGCAGCAAATTTTGCTTTTAAATAATCATAACGGTTCTTCATTTGTCTTTGATCCGCTATGAAATTGTGTTCTGTTTTCAATTTTTCCATAACATTCTTCCATGACATTTGTTTAAGGCTACTCCCTTCACGCCCATTGAGTGTTATTTCGTGAATGCATGCTTCAAGAAATGTTTTTTCCACACCTTCTAGTTTCCAATTAATCCTAATCTTTTTTGTTGTCATTTCTTTCCAATTAATCCTTATGCTTCAAAACAAATTACCATAACTCAATGACCAAACTATTTAATCCTAAATTACATAAACAAATAGGTATTCACATAGAGCATGCAAACAAATTTCAAGAAAACCAAACACATAATGTTGCAGTCACTGTTTCAAATTTGAGCACATACTAATTTACTCCCTAAAGTTCAGACCAGATGATCCAGACTAACAGAATGTTGCAGAGGACATATTTGGTAAATATGGGGGTAAAAGCTTAGAAGTAGAATTGCACACACACAAACATAACTATTAAAAAATGATTAAAATAAACCTAAAGTTATGTTGAACTCTAATACTTCCACACCTTCTTGTTTCCAATTAATCTGCATTACCATAACTTAATCATCCACTCAATTAACTTATTATGCATACATATAATTTATATAAGGGCCATAAGGAAGACATGAGCATGCTTAGTATTTGCTACTGTCAATTAACTTATTTTAGGATAATGGTATAAAAACTTCATTCGAAGGAAGTTGAATCACATATATGGCCAAATATAAAAAAAAAGTCAATCACATATGGCCACATACTCAATCACATCTAATATAAAAAATCAAACAGCAAAAGAAAGTTGAATCTAAAATCAACCACATATATGGCCAAATAGCAAACATACAAATACCAATTAATAGGGTTGAACGTACCTTGGTAGTAGCAGCAGCGGAGAGGGATCGAGAAAGACGAGTGGAAGCAGGCGGAGAGGAGAGAGACGAGTGGTAGCAGCAGCGGCTCCGACTGGTAGCAGGAGGAGGGGAGTCGTGCGTAAGAGGTGGAGGACACCCGGTAGCAGCGGCTTCGAAGGTGGAGGCTGGTAGCAGCGGCTCTGAAGGTGGAGGCTGGTAGCAGCAGCGTTTTTTGAGAAGATGGGCAAAGGGGAAAAAATTAGGTTATTATCTCATTCAGAGACTTTTTATGACTGAACCGTTAAGAGGCATTCTGAACCGTTAAGAGGTGATTTTTTAACGAATCAAACACCTACACCTCTGACCGATTCAGAGGTGGCCAACAGGGCCTTAATCAAGTATCCATCACTTCCAATCCAAAACCCAAGCCCATATACTATATGATAAAGACATAAAACATAAATCAAACAAGCAAAATTTCTTGGAAACAATTATATTTCATGAATACACTTTCTCACTAAAATGGCTCTGTAGGCTGTGCATAAACAATATTAACATCACCTCCTAATGTCTTAGTAAACCATGTCAAATATCATTCTTTTTGAACAAATTTCAAAATCAGACACGGTTAGTGAAGCCAATCAAACTAATCGTTTATTATTAACAGAAAATCTAAGATAAGATAATAATTACATCCATCAAAGGAGATTTAAAACCAACATTTCATAACAGCATCAAAACATAAAACTTGCATGATTCATGTTTTTATGCTGTATAATGAGTTAACAATTTATCAACCAATGTACATAATAAAATCTGGTGTACAAATATAGAGATACACACATACAGTTTCTTTCCAATCAACCGACAACTATGCAATATTTCGTATAAAAAGGGGCTTCAATCAAATCGTGATGCAAACTGAAAAAAGGGGCAACGAATTACATACCTTCGAAACCTTGCTGCGAATACGATCGTGGATGAGAGCACCTGAAAGCAGATCGGTTGTTTAGTAGGAGAGAGTAGCAAACACAAACAGTAGCAAATACGATTACAAAATTGCACAAATACGAGAAAGCGATCATGAGCGATGAATGACGGCGGCGAATGAATCGTGGATGAAAGGATCTGAAAGCAGATCAGTGGAGCTTAGGACGCTCCTGACGGCTAAAGGCGAAATGAACGGGTGGAGGAGAAGGACGCTCCTGGTGGCTGCCGGAACGGGTGGAGTAGAGGTGGGTGGTGGAGAAACCCTATTTTGGAGAAAAAAGCGTCTAAAAGGAACGGGTTATGATGCGTGGAGAAAGTCGGGGATTACGGACCCGCGTGTATCAAATTTCTAGAAAAAAGTGTTTTAGGCGGGAAAAGGCAATCTAAGTGCTGTAGAAATTGGACATGTGTCCTCAAAATACCTTTATTTATTAATATGTATGGATATAGATTTTTTGGTTTAAAAAGTAACTATTATCTATATCTATATCTATACTACTATATAATGCATATTAAGATGATATAAATGTAATTTACATTAAAAATTAAGACACCTTGTACCTTTTTTTTCATAGTGTACACGTTGGTAATGCCTCAAATGTGTACAGTTACGTTATAACCTTTATTAATAATTAAACTTTACTAATTACCATTTAACCCACATATTAAAAACTTAGATAAAAGGTATTAAATGGGCATATATGTCTTTTTACAGCTTTTTTTATCCCTCTTTCCTGTGGTTAATGTTAAAACTTAAAAGCCATTTACTCTGCTTCTTTACGACCGTCCCTCTCTCCTGCACTCAATTTTCCACCGACTGTCGTTCTCGGCCATCATGTTTCTCCTCAAATTGAGGTACAAACTCGACGATACTCCTGAGCCGACGCCATTAAACTTCTATTCAATGACGACTGTTCATCTTCGTAACTGATCACGCCAAATATGGATACAAGAGGCCAGGAAAGGTTTGTAGTCTCAGGATAAACTTTGTTTCTTAGTTGTTTAATCTGATAGTTCTTGTAACGATTCTAAGGAAAATCCAATTTTTACTTTCAATTTTGTGTTCTATGGTTTCCGATTGAAATCTCAATCGATTATTTTTCTGTTTTCGAAAACATCTGTTTATTTCGATCGCGACATCTGTTTATTGTAAGGCAATAGGTTTCTACAAACTCCTACGATGAACTTTGTTTCTTAGTTGTTTGATCAAGAATCCATTGATTAACAACAGCTCTCAATTTGAATTAATCAACGTTAATGCGTTTTTCTGTGTTACCATGGACTAAAACCCCTAACTTCGCCAAAATTCATCAATAATTTGATTTTGTTTCACATACTTGTTGGATTAAAATACGAAATCTAGAAGAATCCCTAAAATAATTGAAACCTTCAATTGATTTGAAGGAAACACAAAAAAAATATAAAATATTTTAGTTCTGAATCAGTCATGCCAATTTTGAAGCAAGAAATCAAAGTTTCCTTGTTAATTGAAGTTATAATCCCAATATCTGTAGATCTAAACAATTGTTGATTTTTGAAGTGAAATGGAACGATTCCCACAAAGACACTTGTATGGTGGAGCAATTTCCACTACTTTCCCACTGAGGTTTGAGGTTGGTTTCCATCTAATCTTATCATCTTTAGCCCTCTTTTTCTTCAGTGTGTTCTTCATTTATAGTTTTTTGATGCAATATTCGTCAAGTTCCTGATCATTAGGTTTGTTTATTCCACTGCTTCTATGTTTATTTTCACTTTGGATTTTAAATCGGTGATTTTCGAACTTCAGTTACTCACTAATTGAAACAATTCCTCCTAAATTATTGCTTCTTTCTTAAGGAGGTATTTGTTGACCCTGCACGCGATGAGAGCCTCATAATTCATGTTTTAGAAAAAAATATTATACTTATATGCTTTAATGATTTAACTATGGATACTGTTTTGCGTTGAATGTTCATTTCAGCAGTCATCTGAGTGGACTCCATGCTTAAAGTTCTTTTTGCAAGACATTCCTGATATCCATTTAGAGAAGATTGCACACATTTTTGTTGATGCAGTTTGCCTTGAGCAAGTTAAAATTGAAACGACAAATTCATTGAAGAAAAAACAAAATAAAAATAGAAAAAAACTAACTTTTACAAACGAATATATAAAAAAGTAAAGAAAAAATAAACGGAATTTGAGGGGTAAACTTGAGATTTAGAAATTTGAGTAGAGTTGAGAATTTTGTCTAGATGTAAACTTGAAACTTTAGAAATTTGAGGGATATGTTTAAAATTTAGAAAGTTGAGGGGTATTATATGAAGATGAAGAAAGTTGGATGGTTATTATTAAACCAGGCGGTCACATTAACGTGATTAAGCACAAAAACGTATAAAATTAACGCTGCGACGTAAACAAAACTTGACATTGAAACGACAAACTCGTTAAACAAAATTTTATTAACAAAGACAATTATACAACGATACCGACGTTCTTTAGTCAGTTTCGGTCTAATTCTTCTAGGTACCAGCACGTTACTGACAGTCGATATAAACAACGGTACCTAAAAATTATATTTAACAATTTAAAAAAAAAGTTAATGAACGAAAGTTATTGGAGAAAATAAAATTTAGTTTTAAAAAAATGTTAACGAACGAAAATTATTGAATAAAATAAAATTTAGTAAAAAAAGTAATAGGTTAAAAGCATGCATTATATATAATACAGGGCAGTAATTAAAAGAATTAAAAAGTTGAGGGTTTAATTAGTAATTATAAAAAAGTTAAAATGAGTATGTTAGAATATAGAGTGGAAACTACTTGAAACTTAGGTCGACCGGTATACATGGGATTTTCACGGCGTGATCCAACGTGTAACCAAGAATCACGGCGTGATTCATAAGGCACACCGCCCCCTTGAAAAAAAAATCACGGCGTGATCCCTTCTTGTGATTTGTTTCACGCGAGTGAAGTTTGCAATTCAACCAAAATAATACCGTTGAACGGTATTATTTTCAACCGTTTGAAAATAATTAATTTAATAATTAATAATATTATTTTTACTCAATATAAATACCCCATTTTACTCCATAATATTTACACTTATTTCTAATTTTCTACTCACTCTTCTAAAATGTCTTCATCATCAAACGACGAAGCCCGGGTAATGACGTTCGGAGCTATGGCATCGGCGGCGGTTAGGTGGTGGCAAGAGGCGGAATCGTCCTCAAGACCATTAAAATGAAGCGCACGTCTCAACTGTCGCTAACACACTTTTACTCAAAGATTACTTTGACAAATGTTGTTTATACGGGGAGGAGCAATTTAATACACGGTTTCGAATGAGTCGGAGATTATTTTTAAGAATTAATACTGATCTCGAGAGAGACGTGCCTTGGTTCCGTCAATGTGTTGATGCGAGAGGTCGGGTTGGCTTCACCTCCATTCAAAAGGGTACGACCACGATTCGTTAAATGGCGTATGGTACCGCTAGTGATTCGTTTGACGATTACTTGAAGATGTCATAACGAACGATCATGTCATGTATTTACAAGTTTTCTAAAGCTATAATTTTATTGTACGGTAAAAGATATTTACGTAAACCGCCGGCTAGTGACGTTCAACAGTTATATGCTTTTCATGAAGCTAAACACGGCTTTGTCGGGATGCTTGGTAGCATCGATTGCACGCATTGGGATTGGAGAAATTGCCCAAATGCGTGGGGAGGTCAGTTTGCACGCGGCGATCATCCTCGACCAAGTATTATGCTTGAAGCCGTGGCTTCAAATGATCTATGGTTTTGGCATGCATTCTTTGGCGTTGCCGGTGCGAACAATGACATTATTGTTCTTAATCAATCGCCTATATTAGACGATATGATTAACGGAACCGCACCAGACTCATCGTTTGAACTTAGAGGATCGCATTACAAGCGTGGGTATTATCTAGCCGATGGAATATATTGGGAATATGCAACAATTGTCAAGTCTCTTACGTGTCCGAAAGGTATTAAACGTAATAATTATAAAAAGACTCATGAGGCGGCAAGAAAGGATATTGAACGAGCTTTCGGTCTATTGAAGAACAAGTGGCATATAATAGAAATGCCGGCTCGATCTTGGTCTCAAATCAAAATCCAGAACATTATGTATGCTTGTGTGATTTTGCATAATATGATTTTAGAGGATCAATGAGCGACAATTTATCAATACAACTCAAATGAGGAGGATGTTACGTACGAAGAAATTGATGAAGATCAAAAGCGAGTAAACCGTAAAGAAATACGCAATCGAGAAATTCATAACGCACTAAAGGCGGACTTGATTGAGTATGTTTACGAAAAATCAAATCATTAGTAATGTAATTTTTTTATTATTAATGTAATTTTTTTTAATTATTAATGAATATTATTTATTAAGTTTTATTTTATTTAAATAAAAATAAATAAATAAAAATTAAATTATCACACCACCACAATCACATGGGTATACCCCTTGCCATTTTATAAGTTGAATTCCATCTTGTTGGGAGGTCCCAATTGGGACCTAAGCAAATCAAACCCGTATCGTTACATAATCTAATATATTCATGGTATCTTTTTTTACTACTACTAAAAACGTCTTTAAGCATGACTCGAAATGCATTACTTATTTCAATAACGGGTTCAACCCCAAGCCCGTCTTGCACGGCTAAGTTGATGATGTGTGCAATACATCGATTATGGAAAAAAGCGCCGTTGCAAATCGGATTATATTTTAATATTAATTTTTGAACCGCATTTGTATTATTTGAGGCATTATCAAAAGATATTGAAAATAATTTATTTTGTAATTTAAAATCGGTTATCACATCATCTAAAATGTGAAATAAATTTTGACCCGTGTGCGGATATTCAAACATATCAAACGCGATTGTACGTTTCATCATTTGCCACGTATTGGGATCAACCCAATGAGCGGTAACGCAAATATATGAGTCGGGAATACCATGTGGAGCCGACCAAACGTCGGTGGTTAAGTTCACACCGGTTTCCAATTTTTCAAAACCTAAAATTAATTCTTTTTTTGCTTTTTTTTCACATTTTTAGACAATCACGTCTAAGAGTACTACGACTTACTTGATGATAACGTGGTTGAAGGGCTTCTTGAATCATCCTCGTCGTGAGCGGGTTGTCGAAATGGTTGAACGGCAAACCTCTTTGAATAACTAATTTCGCCATTCTATCTCGAACAATATTTGGATCGAAGTTCCAAATTCCACCCTCGCTTGTCATAGATGCTTGACCCTCACCTGGAATATTCTTCAAACTCTGACACGATTTTTCCAGATGAGTTTTTAGAGTAGAATTTGATTCCTTTTTAAAAAAACCACCACATTTTTTGCAACGAGCACGTTCCAACCCGTTAGACAACTCACATAGATCGTAGTTTGACCAAATTGCGGGGTTCCTCGTTGTTGGTATTATTTTCACAACGCTAACTTCGTTAGAGGAAACACCATAACTTGAAGAACCTGCCATTGCGTTTTTTGAAATTTTTTGAGCGTTTTTTGAGCGTTTGAGAAGTGTGATTTAACCAAAACACCCACTACCTATTTATAATGTGTTTGGGGGTTAAAATGGGTCAAAAAACGGTCAAAAATTGGTCCCAACGGCTATATAGCCGTTTCCAACGGCTATTTTTTTTTTACCGTTAAACCGGTTCAAACCGGTTTACCAAACCGGTTTCTCAAACCGGTTCACAAAAAACCGGTTTTAAACCGCTCGTCGCACAAATAGGTTAAACCGGTTGTAAACTGGCGGTTCGTATCGGTTTGAAACCGGTTCACACAAAACCGGTTATGGGGCGGTTCGGGTTCCGGTTCGGAACCGGTTTGGATTTCCAAACTGGTTTTTTTGTGCACCTCTAGTTGTGTTCCCCTCGATTTTTATTCTTGCTAAGAAAGAGGAATTCAAAAGCCCAACCGGCCCACGAAGCAACCACAATGGTTTTATTTTTATCGATCGATTTTTTTTTAGCAGCCCACAATAATTTTCATACCTTATCCAAATGATGGTTTATATCTTATCTTTATAATCATATCATTTTCAATTGTGAAACCACTCAATTCTTGACTAGTGGTCATGTGCAAATTCCGACGTAAATAATAAGTAATAATAAAATGTCCTTTTTAATCTTAGTATGAAGTTCACTCAAAATTTACATTTAATATAATAAATGAATTTATGTCAAATCTTTCCAAACTTGAAATTGTCGCACTCGACATCTTCAGACACAACTATCTTTCCTATACTTTAAATGCCAAAATTCACTTGCTCACTTGATGGTAAATAGTCTGGGAGCGTCAATATTTTTTGACGAGAACGATACTTTTTTACAATCTATAAAACTAAAGGTATAATATTTTCTCAACAGAGGATATACCTCGTTATCGAGGTCCCTCTTGATGTGTAGAGGAACTTCAAAGACAAACTTAACCATCAGAAGTTGGTCATTCTTCCTAAATCTCGTGACAAATTTTTCTACATTCGCGATTGTCAAAGTATAGGATGGTTAGAGAGTACAATTCTAGTCTTTTTCGTATTACCTCCAATTGAAACTATATGTTGAGTAAATATCACTGATGATGACATGTTAGAAAGGATATTCTCCTCTTTCCACACTTTTAACATGCTTTTATCGCATAAGTATGGAAAATATAGCTTTATGAAATACTCGGAGCTCATATCATGTATTATGGTCGTGGTGCAACTAACCGGTACTTGTCCATTCCTGAAGCAAATGTGGCTACCGTTCAAACAGAGGAGAAAAAGAATTCATGAACCTAGAAGAGGTTGTGGAGGTGAGGACCTTCAAGATAAAAAACTTCACATCAATGATTCATGCTAAAGGAGTACGTGTGATATTGAGGAGGAGGTATTACAAGGGCAAGAAAACATCTGTTACAAATACGTAGTGACCAACCCCGTTGGTGTCTGGTTAAGCTCGATCAGAAATCAAAGAAATGTAAGGGAAAAGAGGTTGAAAAAACCTTCATCGAGGGCACCCTTGTAGCCTCGTTATCACATCTTCATTTGAATATTGTTGTTTAGCCATCACCGATGAAAACCTAGTATATAATAGTGTTGGTAACCTCTCGAATGCTCTGGAAGAGCATGGTTATCTTACCTACTAGGTACCAAATTATGTCATAATACTCTAGTAGAGTTATGATCGATGTCGTTTAGTCGGTCAAAAACAATCTTTAAACACTTAACTAGTAAGGGTAAGAAGGGCATCGTATCCACGAGGAATCCATGGTTAGTGAAATTGCTTATTTGATAAATTAGAATGAAAACATAATTCAAATAAAGATGTAACTCCCTCCTAAACTTCAGGTTCTAGACTCATGCAATACTCAGTCATTCAATGGACACCACGTAGACATAGTGTTGGAAAATCAGTTGAAACAGTAATTGAAGATAAGCTGTTGTTAGCAACCTATATGACTAACTCGTCACATCTAGCACAATTCAAATACCCAATTTATGCACACCAAGTTACCCACTTTAGTCACCCAACCCGGCTACAAAGTCTTGTCATCAACCGAACACAAGTTGTAAAGCAAATAAACTCAAAGCATACAATTAAACTATTTAACTCAACCAATACATCAATCTATCAAGCTATTGTCAGAAGCTAATAAGATCCAAACATACAAACAACTGAATAGAATAAGAAACCAAAACGAACCATCTGTTGGGAGGAAGTTACACGCAGCTTAGCCACGCATGCTTGTCAGGCACACGAGCACAGCTTCAATACTTGATCCGGAACTGCTCTATCCTCTCAAAATCGCTCCTCTTGGCTCTGAAAACGGCTGGAAGAAGAGATAGGTTGGAATGGGGGCTGCAATCACTTTTAATTAGATTTAGGGCTTTTTCCTGATTCTGGGACTCTTCGCGTACCACGAACTTCCGGACCAAGTTCTTCGCGTGGCTGATCGGTGTCGAAGGGACCGGTCAAAGATAAAGAAATAGAGTGTCCTAATCACCTTAAATTAGTTAGGGTAAGAAGGGTGACGAACCACGAAGAGTTTGTGGTCGGTGCTCAACTTTAATTAACAATGCAAATTATGAAGTTACAACAGGTCTTTCTGACCAAACACAATCAATGATTTAAGTGAAAACGTTATAAACTCAACAAACAAATCAAGTACCAAACAAAACGGTTTTGGTTGTAAACAATAATTAAAAGGGTATCACACCCGGGTTTCAAGCTCACAAATAATTAGGGATTATCACACCAACATTTGAGTTCAAACAATCGAATGGTTATTCAAATCTAATTAACCAAATCTAACCAAGAATATCAACATTCATACATCATCGGCAAATAGTGTAAAACAGTATTCACGAATGAAATCGAGACAAATGTATGCAATATAGAATTAGATTAATCAATAGATTCAACATAAATCAAAGTTCATAGCAATTATCATCTAACGGGGTCAATGGTGCAAGAATTTATCGACTCCCGTGAGTTCATAACCATACTAAACACAAAGATTCAAGTGTTTCAAACCAAACGATTACAAGAATTGTTTCTCAAAGCTAGCACATGATAAAACCCTAAAAACTTACAAACAATCCACCCGGGAATGATTACCGGTGAATTAGCCGCTCATGGTGGTGGAAATCATCTTCAATCTTTCAATCGGATGTTAGAATCGTGTTCTTTATCCTCCAAGAACTCCAAAATCGCCCCAAGAACTGTGGTGTAAAAGATGGATTCGAATTTGGGAAAGAAAAACCTAATTAAACATTGAAAATCGGCTGTTTCGCCCAAAACCCGCGTCTGAAACGCACCCAGCGTAGGCTTACGCTGGTAGGGCGTAGGCCTACGTCGGTCCCCTGGAAGCCGCTGTGAAGAAAATACTTAGGCGTAGGCCTACGCCGATATGGCGTAGCCTTACGCTGACCCTCTGATGCTTCTGTTTGCGATTTGCCTTCGGCGGCGTAGCCTTACGCTGACCCTGCATTTTTCCCCGTTTTCTCCGAGTCTCTTCCGACTCTTGCATCTCTCGCCTAATATCTTCCAAAATCATACTTTAAGCTTCCAACACCTGCACATGCATGGCTACACAAAACCTTTGTATTCCACATATCAAAATGCATAAATATAACACATTGCACCTCTTAATACATGAAACTTTGGTCACTCATCATATCCCCACACTTACTCTTTTGCGTCCCGAAAAAGAATTATGCAATGGAATCATAATTGAAACCTGCTCTCATAATCTCATACAATTAAAACATAATCACGCATTGACTGTAACAATTGGTATTTCTATCCGACTAAACCCAACCACCGAACCTCGAGCACCCGATTATGTGATCTATTATTCTATCTATTACCAAGCCAACGGTCTATCTATGGGTCTCATACTCAGAAAGCTACGACTTAGCCTAATTCAATCTCAAGGTCATGTTTAGGCCCGGGTTAAACCATATAGATTTCCCACCATTATAAACACCAATTTATATGTTTTTGAAAATTATGGAATTATGGATCGATGGGTGCATGTTTTTAGCTTTTATTATTATTTTATGAACGAACCTAACCCAGTGGTGTTTCAATCACGCTGGAACACGATATATGACACGTAGGCTGCAGTTCTTAAGCAATGAAATTCATAAGCTTCGGAATAGGGGTGTATCCTTCAAGTCGCCATCCCGAAGGGAAACACATAAACCTAACTTAGTCATCCAAACTTATTGATCACCTAGGTCCCGCCCATGGGTGTATCCTCCAAGTCACCATCCTGAAGGGAAACACGTAGGCGAAACTCAAGCTTTCAATTGATTTAATTAATCTCATGCAAGATGGATTATGGAATGCGGGCGCCACTAACTTTCGAATTTATTTTCATAAAAATAAAGCGGTGTGCCAAATAATTTTAAAAACTTATAAATTTTTGTTTATAAAGGTACCTATCACCCTATGTTGACAGATTCGACCTTACCGACACCCCTAAGATGAGAACCCACAAGATATTCTGAATTAATTATTCATTTAAACCTAGATACATTATCAGGATGTTTAAGCTCTTAAGTCGGTTGGGCCTACCAAAACATTACAAATCAAACGCGTTTTCTATTTATTATTGTTTTTAATCACAAAAGCATAGTTTCCAATTATATCTATCATTTTCCATTTAGTTACAAAAATTCTGATCCAAGGACATTTTTGAAAATCAAAAAATTTGTATGGTTTCCAAGATTTTCCACATCCCCACACTTGAACCTTACATTGTCCCAATGTAAATAGTTATGAAATGTAAAAGTGCGATTAGTGGGTGCAAAAAAAAACCAATACCCAATAACTCTCAATATCCAACTCAAAGATTCCCATAACCATAAGCACCAACCCAATCACAATCAACCAAGTTTCAAACATAAACACACCAAAACAAACAAAAACAAATTCGTTCAATCAAAGCAACATAAATATGAGAAAGAGTACGTGGACCTGATTAGAGGTGATCATAGAGTGCTTGAACCATCACCAAAAATGGACTCGTAAGTCTTCCATGAGTCTTCCCCACACTTGAGTGTTGCTATGGTGACGAAAACTAAAACACACAAAACAAAACAAAACAAAGCAAAGACAAAATACAAGCAATCACAAGCTGGGTTGCTTCCCGGTTAGCGCTAAGTTTATTGTCCTCAGCCCGACATTATCTCCTTATGGAGGTTGAAACACAAAATTGCTTCCACTAGCTCCCTCACCACTTCGGTTCTTATCACTCCAACTCCAAGATTCATCTCTCGTAAATTTCACATCACACAAATCTACTTTCTCGTTCGGATGTTGGACATGGTCGGGTGGTTTCTTTTCATCTTTCAGCCTCTCAGTTTTCTTCTCGATTGCCTTCGGCTCGTCTTTCACATTAAACCTGTCAAACATGATACCTTTGTTTTTGGTGTCACCCTCATTTGCCTTGGCGCGAGGATGACCCACGTTAGTAGTGACTGCTTTTGAACACTTATTTTCAACCGAATATGTAAATGAATTTGAAAAAATATTAATGTTTAACTTACGCTTCCCAAAGGTCATGTCAATAGTGCCGGTTCGGCAATTGATTTGTGCATTTGCGGTTGCCAAAAACGGTCTTCCCAAAATCACTCGTGGCTCCTCCTTAGCAAGTGGTGCATAATCAAGCACTAAGAAATCTCCAGGATAGTAGAATTCTCCAATCTTCACAGCCACTCCCACTAATTTCCCCCGAGGACGTGTGCATGTAGCATTTTCTAACACCAACGTGGTGTTGTATTCTTCTAATGGACCAAAATTGTATTGGTCATACACGCTCCCTGGTAGAATGCTCACCCCCGCTCCATAATCTAGCAGTGCCAACTTAGTTTTGAATTCCCCAATTTGAATAGGAACTAAGGGTTCTCCACACTCAATTTCCTCCTCTTCTCCTTCTTCACCTTCTTCATTACCATGAGCCACATCAATTGCACTAACATGATGTTGTGGCTTCAATGTGTTGTCAATTGGCAGTTTACCTTCATTTTGTTTTAGCAAAGATATTTCTTCGGCCATTTGCCCCACTTGTCTTTCCAACGCCACAAAAGACTTGTCTCTCATTTCATTCTCCCTTTTTGACTCTTTCATCATCTCCAACAGTGCATCCAGTTTTGAATTAACCGCGTCATCACCCCCCGATGATCCACCTTGTTGTTGATGATCTTGATTGTAATTCCTTGGGGGGTAATTTGTGTTCCGGTTATTGTTATATGAACTCCTTTGGTAACCGCCAGAATTGTAGTTCCCTTGTTGACGAGGTTGGTATGACGAAGTACCTTGATTTGAACCTTGGAAATTTGGGTTCAATTGGTTTGATGCATCCCCGTATTTGAAATTGGGATGATTCCTCGAGCTCGGGTGATAGGAGTTTGAGTTTGTATCATATGGTTTCCTATCACCAAAAACTTGGTTCACTTCTTCTTGTCTACCATCTTGCAATGGGCAACTTATGGCCTTGTGTCCCAAATCCCCACAACTCTCACAAACATCAAAACGGGTTTTCACTCCCGCTACTTCCTTTTTCTCTCCTCTTTTCAAATTGGCCAATTCTTTCTCCATAGAGGCTAACCTCTCCTTCGTCTCATAGTCCGGGGCAGATTTTGAAATTGGGTGTTTGGCTCTTCGGCTAGCTGATGCCTCGGATTTTGAACTTTGGCTCATTCTTTCTAAGAAATCCCAATCATCTTCTTCGGGATTAGACAACAATGTCCCATTGCTGGTGGACTTCAAGTATTTCCTTTCCTCTTGAGTCAAACCATCAACAAAACACTTTACTAGTTCCCACAACTCAATTTGATGGTGGGGGCATTTCCTCAACAATTCCTTGAAATGGGTAAAAGCTTCATGTAAAGGTTCACCTGTTTGTTGTTGAAAAGTCCGAATCTCAATTCGGGAGTCATCTGTCTTCGCAACCGAGTAATATTCATCCAAGAAAACTTGTTGCATTTCATCCCATGTGTAGATGCTATTAGCCGGCAATGTGATGAACCATTGCTTTGCTCGATCTTTGAGGGAAAACTGAAAAAGTCGGAGTTTGACCTCATTTTGGTCAAAGTTTTCATCCCCAATTGTGCTACAGATGGCAGCAAACTCGGCTAAATGGGTGTATGGTTCTTCGGTGACCATACCATGAAAATGGGGAAGGACGTTGATGTAATTCGGTCTTGACTTGAACCTCCTCATTCCTAGAATTGGTGGAACAATTGGGGAAGCATTCTCCGAAATAGCCGGTCGAAAACGACCATTAACTCCACCCATAGGGGCTACCGGTTGTCTTCGGTTTTTATTATTGTAGCCCCCATTAAATCTCCTCCCTTCCTATCTAAGAGGATACCCAAATCTCTCCGGTCGACCTGTTCGACCCATTGGTTGTCTCGCCCTTTGGTGAACATAATTCACCTCTTCTTCCTCTCCAAAGCCTTGCCCCTCGTTATACTCTCCATATTGGCTCCTCTCACCATCCTCATACTCGTAATAGCCAAACCCTTCACCATTCCCAACATCTTCATTATCGTCATACCCAAAATATTCACCATCTTCATCCTCCCAACCCTCGTTCTCATTGTTTCCGGGAGGGGTTTGATTTTGTTGTGGTCCCCTTCTTCTTTGGTACGTGGGATTGGTACGGATGTTAACGGGTCGATTTTGTTGAACTAGACCCGACCCACGGGGTTGGTTGTTATTGATGGGTATAGGTGGGGTTTGGGTTGAGGTTCGGTGAGGTGGAGTTGGTGGGCGGTTAGGGATAGGGCCTCTGTTTGGAGTTGGGCCACGGTTTCTTATGCTAGTTCCAGAATGACTGCTTCGACCATCCATGGATGATGGTTCCGATGAAATAGGTTGTAAATTTTGTTGTTGGATTCGGTTTTGCCTTGCTATCCTCTCAATTTCCGGTTCAAACACAAGTGGTTAAGTTCTCCCAGATGAACGGGTACGCATGCACTAATCTGTCACCTGCACACACAAACAAACACCACGCGTAACACAAAAATAGAAGAAGATTGACTAAACAAAACAAGTAACAAATAGTCACAAGAGTCAACTAAAATAAAACACCAAGCGCACACACTCCCCGGCAGCGGCGCCAAAATTTGATCGGTGTCGAAGGGACCGGTCAAAGATAAAGAAATAGAGTGTCCTAATCACCTTAAACTAGTTAGGGTAAGAAGGGTGACGAACCACGAAGAGTTTGTGGTCGGTGCTCAACTTTAATTAACAATGCAAATTATGAAGTTACAACAGGTCTTTCTGACCAAACACAATCAATGATTTAAGTGAAAACGTTATAAACTCAACAAACAAATCAAGTACCAAACAAAACGGTTTTGGTTGTAAACAATAATTAAAAGGGTATCACACCCGGGTTTCAAGCTCACAAATAATTAGGGATTATCACACCAACATTTGAGTTCAAACAATCGAATGGTTATTCAAATCTAATTAACCAAATCTAACCAAGAACATCAACATTCATACATCATCGGCAAATAGTGTAAAACAGTATTCACGAATGAAATCGAGACAAATGTATGCAATATAGAATTAGATTAATCAATAGATTCAACATAAATCAAAGTTCATAGCAATTATCATCTAACGAGGTCAATGGTGCAAGAATTTATCAACTCCCGTGAGTTCATAACCATACTAAACACAAAGATTCAAGTGTTTCAAACCAAACGATTACAAGAATTGTTTCTCAAAGCTAGCATATGATAAAACCCTAAAAACTTACAAACAATCCACCCGGGAATGATTACCGGTGAATTAGCCGCTCATGGTGGTGGAAATCATCTTCAATCTTTCAATCAGATGTTAGAATCGTGTTCTTTATCCTCCAAGAACTCCAAAATCGCCCCAAGAACTGTGGTGTAAAAGATGGATTCGAATTTGGGGAAGAAAAACCTAATTAAACATTGAAAATCGGCTGTTTCGCCCAAAACCCGCGTCTGAAACGCACCCAGCGTAGGCTTACGCTGGTAGGGCGTAGGCCTACGCCGGTCCACTGGAAGCCGCTGTGAAGAAAATACTTAGGCGTAGGCCTACGCCGATATGGCGTAGCCTTACGCTGACCCTCTGATGCTTCTGTTTGCGATTTGCCTTCAGCGTAGGCTTACGCTGTAGCAGCGTAGCCTTACGCTGACCCTGCATTTTTCCCCGTTTTCTCCGAGTCTCTTCCGACTCTTGCATCTCTCGCCTAATATCTTCCAAAATCATACTTTAAGCTTCCAACACCTGCACATGCATGGCTACACAAAACCTTTGTATTCCACATATCAAAATGCATAAATATAACACATTGCACCTCTTAATACATGAAACTTTGGTCACTCATCAGTGGCACGAAGAACAAAACAGTCGAGGCTGGTTTTCTAGTTTCTCGCGTACCGTGAAATGTTTCCCCTCAGTCTTCGCGTACCGCGAAGACATGGTTTTCCAAAAAAACTTGACTTTTTACACTTTCAACCCCTGTACTTTCGTGCCTTCTCCATTGTACTTATCACCGATGAAAACCTAGTATATAATAGTGTTGGTAACCTCTCGAATGCTCTGGAAGAGCATGGTTATCTTACCTACTAGGTACCAAATTATGTCATAATACTCTAGTAGAGTTATGATCGATGCCGTTTAGTCGGTCAAAAACAATCTTTAAACACTTAACTAGTAAGGGTAATAAGGGCATCGTATCCACGAGGAATCCATGGTTAGTGAAATTGCTTATTTGATAAATTAGAATGAAAACACAATTCAAATAAAGATGTAACTCCCTCCTAAACTTCAGGTTCTAGACTCATGCAATACTCAGTCATTCAATGGACACCACGTAGACATAGTGTTGGAAAATCAGTTGAAACAGTAATTGAAGATAAGCTGTTGTCAGCAACCTATACGACTAACTCGTCACATCGAACCATCTATTGGGAGGAAGTTACACGCAGCTTAGCCACGCATGCTTGTCAGGCACACGAGCATAGCTTCAATACTTGATCCGGAACTGCTCTATCCTCTCAAAATCGCCCCTCTTGGCTCTGAAAACGGCTAGAAGAAGAGATAGGTTGGAATGGGGGTTGCAATCACTTTTAATTAGATTTAGGGCTTTTTCCTGATTCGGGGACTCTTCGCGTACCACGAACTTCCGGACCAAGTTCTTCGCGTGGCGCGAAGAACAAAACAGTCGAGGCTGGTTTTCTAGTTTCTCGCATACCGTGAAATGTTTCCCCTCAGTCTTCGCGTACCGCGAAGACATGGTTTTCCAAAAACTTGACTTTTTACACTTTCAACCCCTGTACTTTCGTGCCTTCTCCATTGTATTTCATTATCCGCTCAATTAGCACCTAATACCTGTCATATACTCAAACACAAATACCAACATAAAACCGACTCTATAAACAAAGTAAAATGCATAAAACTATACAAAACCGACACTTAAACAAGAGACATTTGACCTTACAGCACATCCCCACACTTACTCTTTTACATCCCCAAAAAAATTATGCAATGGAATCATAATTGGAACATGCCTTCACATTCTCATTCATTTAATCATTTAAACATAATCACGCACTGACTGTAACAATTGGTATTTCTATCCGACTAAACCCAACCACCGACCTATTGAACCCCCGATTCTGCGATCTACTATCCTATTCATTACCAAGCAACAGTTTGTCTATGGGTCTCACACTCAGGAAGCTACAACTTAGTCTAATCCCATCTTAAGGTCATGTTTAGGTACGGGTTAAACCGTATAGATTTCCCACCACTATAAACACCAATTTACAAGTTTTTGAAAATTTTGGAATTATGGATCGAGGGATGCATGTTTTGAACTTTGATTAACACTTTTATGAAGAAACCTCACCCAGTCACCATCCCGAGAGGTAACACGTAGGTTTTGGTTTGCACGCAATGATTTTCATAAGGTTCGGAATAGTGGTGTATCCTTCAAGTCGCCATCCCGAAGGAAACACATAAACCTAACTTATTCATCCCATTTTTTATCACCTAATTCCCACCCATGGGTGTATCAACCAAGTCACTATCCCGGAGGGTAACACGTAGGCGAAAATTAAGCTTTCAATTGATTTAATTAAGCTCATGCAAGATGGATAATGGATGCGTGCGTCATCAACTTTCAGATTATTTTCATAAAAAGAAAGTGATGTGCCAAATAATTTTAAAAACTTGTAAACTTTTGCTTCTAGTGGTACCTATCACCCTATATTGACAGTTTCGACCTTGTCGATACTCCTAGGATGAGAACCCACAAAACACCCTGAGTTAATTATCAATTAAATCTAGATACACTATCAGGATATTTAAGCTCCTTAGATCGGCTGAGCCTACCAAAACATTACAAATCAATCGCGCTTTCTATTTACTATTCAATTTAATCACACACAAGTATAGTTCCAATTGTATGTATCATTTCCCATGTAGCTGCACAAATTCTTCCAAAGACATTTTTGAAAAAAATTAAATTTTTATGGATTTTCAAAAATTTTGAATTATACAGACTCAATGAACAACTTAGACGACAGTCTCCCTCCCCACACTTAAACACAACATTGTCCTCAATGTAGGAAGAGAAACGAAAACGAAAAGACATATACAAAAATTAAAGGACTTAGCTGGATATGCGATCGTATAAAATTTCATTCGTAATCGTGCTCCACAGATGCAAGTAGACTGCTGTGTACACGAGATTGTTCAAAAGTCGAAAATCACCACTCGAATGGATTGAGTACAGGCGGGTCAATCAAAACCAACAAAAATAAGTTCGAAACAACCCACAGCATCATATCGACTCAATATAATGACTCAAAGAAAATAAAAATACTACACGGACTGAACATGAAACTTCTCGCGTACCGCGAAGATTTGGAAAATGACCCGTCCCTTGAACTTTGTCTCTCGCGTGTCCCGAAGTCTGGAGGCTGGGTCTTCGCGTACCGCGAAGACCCTCTGTTGACAGAAAGTTTTGACCATTTTGTAACTTAGAAAATTTTTCAACTCAAAAACCAATTTTTGTTCAAAGCCTCCAGAAACGTGCACACGCACCCAATTGCATTCCATGTGCATGAAAACCCATGTGACTTCCTCACACTTGGCCGGTTCACACACAAAACACACAAAACAAAGATAAACCTAACTCACTTTCGTAGGAATCAAGGATGCATTTAGCATATGCATCAAGCCTTTAAACCCCTCGGTAGCCCGAGTGGACGAGTTTAATCTTGTGGGGGCTTCTATTGAACACACTCGCAAAGTTCATTTAACTAGATAAGAAATTAAGACATACATTAGGCTACCTCCTAAGAGTGCTAAGTTGTAATATCTGTACTTTTCCGTTTACAATTTCCGGCCATTTGACATTTATTGTAAATCCTAATTATCCATATTTAATAATATGTGAAAATTCTTAAATGAATTTCTTAAACTATGTGGCTAAAAACCATACTCAAACTATGTATTAGGGCTAATATTCATGGTATTTGAATAAAGTCCCTAAACTATATAAAATAAATCTCATAAATTATCTAAGTGTAAACAAAAAAATTGTACTTATTTAATTTGGAAAATCTTAATTGTGTTTTATTCAATTAAAACACAAATTATATAAATTAAAATGATTTTTATAAAATTATTATGAATTTTTAAGAAATAATAAGATTTATTCCTAAATAAATCAAATAAATAAAGTTTAATTAAATAAATATTTTTAAAATGAAGTTTTATAAAAATACGTCATTTTTCTCATTCTTGATTTGGTTTGACTTTTGATAGTCAAACCGTACCACAATGATCGAATTCGAATTCCATAACCGATTTGAGATCGATTTTGTAACTGAATTCGCACGTTGAAGCCATAAACGTCCATCATTAACACAATTAAACCCGACATTGATTCGAATTAATCCTAATAATGCGAATTCAAGCCGAACCGTCGTCACGTTCTTGTTTGATAATCAAATTCGGCAAATTGATATAGTAATCTCACAATCGAGCACACTGCGCACGCCACACGAACATCGTAGAAGCTTTTGCACACACAACAATTGTCGGAGAAGCAGTCAAGGCCGCCGGAGATCAAGTTCTTCATCATCGGCACCTGTTTTAGTCGGGGACTACCAATTCGAGCTCTATTCTGGTAAATTCCTATTCCTATAGCTTCGTTTTCATTCCCAAATGGAAAGCCCTCTGTCAATTCGATCGTATAACATCGAATTGAACTCGATCCCATATCTAGGGTTCATCACAAACCGGTTTAATCGAGCTCTGGTCTAAACACGTTTATAATTCAATTAATTCACATCAACAGCTTCGCAATGATCGACTCTTTGAAAACCCCCTCTTAATTCAATCTCATATCATCGATTTATACCAAATCCTATAACTAGGGTTTGTTCATAAACCGTTTTGGGGTTTTTGATCTTAAACACATTTTCAATCCAATTAACCAACATCCACAGATTCTTAATGACTCAATATATAAAAACCCCATGATTTCAACAAGATTTAATATCGGAATCTTCTAAATTGGATTAGTGTTCATATCTAGGGTTTCGAGGCTCGAACTCGGGATTAAACGACCCAAACCTTGTTGTTTTTTTCAAATTAAAACCTGCCTCAGTTTCGCTAGACCCCGATTAACAAAACCTCTGTGATTCCAAGACCAATCGTGATCGAATTCGCGTAGGTTGGGGCTGGGTTTTCGAGCCGCATGCATGTGGGAGGGGAACCCACTTGAATTGGTTGTTAAAATCAATTCTAATCAGATTCTTAACGCGATGACCCTAGCGGGCGTACTGGTAACTCGCGTGACTCGTAGGCAGGAGACCCGGGTTCGAGACCGGTCTCCTGCATTTTATTTTTGGGACTTTTTCTGGTCATATTTAATTAATAGAAAATGTTTTATTAATTAATATTATTATATATAAATGTGTTTTAACCCGGGAAACGACCCGTAGACTCGGGTATGAATTTATTAACTTATTTTTATTAATATACCCACTTTTATAAATAATATATTTATGTTATTATCAAATAAAAATAATATATTTATATTATTTTCAAAACTATAACTTTGGATAAAAATAATATGTTTTATTATTTTTAACCCGTGACTTTTATTATTAAATAATATATGTTTATATTTTGTTTCATACCGTTTTTGGAACATTTGAAACTAATAAATAATATAATTAGTCACATTATTTACTCGTATTTATTATTTCGACTAAAAAATAATATGTTTATTAACATAATAATTTAGTAATTTAAATACTTACACACCTTAAACTATAACCAAATTACTTTTCAAACCTTAAACTTTCCAAAACCCTAATTTCCCAAATTCGAGAACACGAACGAACCTTAGCTTATTCCTTTAAACTAATTGACTAAACTACAACTATAATAGGTTAATTGTGACCTACTTTGGATTATATCTTTGGATCAAACTTAGCTTGGAAACTACCTACAAATCCAATGTGAGTTTTCATGCCCCTCTTTATACATTTTATCACTTTTGGGGTGAAACATGTTCCTATATAATTACACTTACACTATTGACAAATCTCACAACTTGAAACAAATTCCCTTATGTTAGACTTGTTTAATTGCATTATGTGGCTTATTTGTTGATTACACTAGTTCATATTATTAACTGTTGCGACAGCCTATGAATGGAATTAGTGGTACCATGTGGGTTAGCTACCCCATGCATTTCTTTGATCTAGGATGCATGTAATGAATTCTGAAACTGAAAAACTGTTAACTATATGTTGGACAATCTGAATTGGATAAATCTTAAAAGGAAGGTTTAATTTGGACTGTGTGTATATACAATAAGACTATAATGTATTACTTGTCTTAGCATGGAATTTGTACTTTATCTAAACTACTATATCTATATCTACCATGATTGCTCACCAACAATTCATTTTGTTGATAACTCTTATTTTAAACATGTTTCAGGTGCACCAAGTTCAAGCAACGCTTGATTTATGTTCAACACTTAGGCTTGGACTTAGAAATTTGAAATCTGATTTTATCTTGTTTGGAACTATGTTTTGTCTTGTTTATTTGAACTATTTGTAGCCTTTGAGGCACTTTTAATATTATTGAATAAAATTATGAAATTTTAATAGTTCCAAGTGCTACGAGCAATCTGGTCACAACTCGGGTCATACTCCGACGTGTTCCGCCGCCCGGTTGGGGTGTGACAGATTGGTATCAGAGCCTTGGTTATAGGGATTTAGGTTATTAGAAATCTTTAACCTAGACTATAACTTTAGGACCCTCTTTTAGTCTTGCATGATTAGGAACTTATGTGTTTATTTGTCAAATTCTAAATCTTTAACACAAATCTTACAAATCCTCAAAATTCTAAGACTTTACCATGTACTTCCATCAATGTTCTTTTATATGAAATTCTTCAATGTTTTAAAATATTTTATAAAACCCCCTAGACTTTGTAAGTCTATCCAAAATCTCGTTAAGGTTTAAGACTTTGACAATGTTCAGAAACTCGTGCAATCTGGAAGGGTGAATGCCTGTATTCCGAGTTTCCTGTCTAGGCAAGCGTATTCGTACAAATCCAAATTACTGGACCAGTTACGCTTACCTGGGGATTCTCGGGATGAGTGTTCACTTATAGGCTAAAGCATGACTTTCTCAAATATTGTTGAAATCTTACTAACCTTGATATGTCCTAAGTAATTGTGTGGTAAAACCCAACTAACACAATTACTAACTATGTGTTTAAACTTAAGCCTATCTTTACTTTCAAAGCTTAACTCTTGAATATTATTATTCATCTCAAACTTGCATTCTACTTTATTTTCTTATAGAATGTCTGATCCCGTTGATACAAATCCGGCACTCACACAACAAATTGTTGATCGGATTGCTGCAATACTACCAGCTCTGTTTCAACATCGTGATCAAAGCTCTTCTAATAACAACAACAATGCTTGCAACTTCAAATACTTTAATTCGTGTTCACCACCAAAGTATTCGGGTCATGAAGGAGCCACTGGACTACTCCAATGGTTTGAGGGCATTGAGAACACCTTCCTTAATGCTGGTGTTCCCGAGGCACTCAAGGTTCAATATGGCTCAAGCGTCTTTCAAAAGCGTGCACTAACTTGGTGGAACGGCGAGAAAACTACTCGCACCGTTCTTGTTGCTATGGCTCTTCCTTGAGCTGAATTCAAGGAACTCATGATCAATGAGTTCTGTCCTCGAAACGAAATGATGAAGATCGAGGAGGAATTTTGGACTCTCTCCCAAGATAGTGGTGACAATTCTGCTTATGTCACTCGTTTTTATGAGCTTTGTCTACTCGTTCCTCACCTAGTCGACACCTTGGCTAGGAAGATTGAGAAATTCTGCAAGGGACTCCCAATTCAAATCAGGAGTGCTGTTCTTAGTAGTAGACCTGCTACTATCGAAGAAGCTGTTCGTCTTTCAGCCACACTTACCGACACTTATGTCGATGCGGGAATCCTTCACCGCAAAGGAGGGAAGAAACCTGCTGTGGTTGCTGCTGTGACTTCTAAACCTGAACCTACTGGTAGAAACAGGAAGAGAAAGTCCAATCATAAACAAAATTATGGGACTGTTACACCTGCTCAACCTGTGAGCCAAGTAGCACCTGCTACTACTACTACCTTCAGTCCAACCAAGAAGGCTTATTCGGGGAGTTATCCTCAATGTGATATTTGCAAGTCTCACCATCTTCCCAATTCACCGTGTTGGGTTTGCACAAAGTGCAAAAGGTTGGGACATACTCAAGATCGTTGCCGAACCCCAAGCAACACTCAATCTCAAGTGCAAGGCCATAACGTGATACAAAACACACCATCCTTAACTGTTAAGGCTTGTTTCCAATGTGGAGATCCAAGTCACTTCAAGGATAAGTGTCCATTACTGGCCAATGCAATAAAAGCTTCAATCTCTGCTTCCAAAGGCCGAGTCTACACCATTACTGCTAGTCAAGCTCAAGCCGATAACGATGTTGTCAATGGTACGTATCTGATCAATAATCAATATGCTACTATTTTGTTTGATTCTGGTGCGGATAAAAGTTTCGTGTCCTTTGACTTTGAACCAATGCTTGCTAAGACTAGAACCCAACTAGACAAAACTTATAATGTAGAAGTAGCTAACGGGAAATCCGTTAAAGTTGACTCAATCATTGCAAACAATCAACTACAACTTAACGAACATACTTTCTCTATTGACTTAACTCCTATGCAACTTGGGAGTTTCGACGTGATCGTCGGCATGGATTGGTTATCCAAACATCGTGCTGAGATCGTTTGTGCCGACAAATTCATAAAGATTCCTCTGCCGTCTGGTGAAGTACTACACGTGTATGGAGAGAAACAACCCAAAGGCTTAAAACTGATGACTATAACAAAAGCTCAGAAGTACCTCAACAAGAATTATCCAGCTTTTCTAGCTCACGTTGTGAAAGAGAAGGACAAGGGTAAACTCATGGCTGATATTCCTGTGATTAAGGACTTTCCTGAAGTATTTCCGGAAGACCTACCAGGAATTGCCCCTACACGACAAGTCGAGTTTCGTATCGACCTTGTGCCTGGTGCAACTCCTGTGGCAAGAGCACCATATCGTCTTGCACCATCTGAAATGCAAGAACTTGCTAGTCAACTTCAAGAACTCTCTGATAAAGGATTCATACGTCCTAGTTCCTCACCATGGGGAGCACCTGTCTTATTCGTCAAGAAGAAGGATGGATCTTTTAGGATGTGTATCGACTATCGGGAACTCAACAAATTGACTGTCAAGAATCGATACCCACTTCCAAGGATTGACGATTTATTTGATCAACTCCAAGGAGCTTCTATTTTCTCAAAGATCGATCTTCGTTCGGGTTATCACCAACTACGTGTTAATGAGGAAGACATTCCCAAAACAGCTTTTAGAACTCGCTATGGACACTACGAGTTTGTTGTCATGCCATTCGGTTTGACTAACGCACCTGCCGTGTTCATGGATTTGATGAATCGTGTTTGTCGACCTTATTTGGATAAATTCATCATTGTCTTCATTGACGATATTCTTATCTACTCAAAATCTAAGCAAGAACATGAAGAACATCTTCGCTTAGTACTTGATCTTCTTAAACAAGAACAACTTTATGCTAAATTCTCCAAATGTGAATTCTGGCTAAAGGAAGTCCAATTCCTAGGTCATGTTATTAACGAGGCTGGGATTCATGTTGATCCTGCTAAAATTGAAGCTGTAAAGAATTGGATTGCTCCTAAAACACCAACAGAAATCCGTTCTTTTCTTGGACTAGCAGGATATTATCGACGCTTTATTTCTAACTTTTCCAAGATTGCTGTTCCTCTCGCTGCCCTAACTCATAAGGGTAGGATCTTTGAATGGGGACAAGAGCAAGAAGAAGCGTTCCAAACTCTTAAAGAAAAACTGTGCCATGCTCCAGTCCTATCTCTTCCCGATGGCAGCGACGACTTCGTTGTTTTCTGTGATGCTTCAAAGCAAGGACTTGGATGCGTTCTCATGCAAAGGGGTAAGGTGATTGCTTATGCCTCAAGACAACTTAAGGTTCATGAAGATAACTACACCACTCACGACCTCGAACTTGGTGCGGTCGTGTTTGCTCTCAAAATTTGGAGACATTATCTCTATGGAACCAAATGTGAAATCTTTACCGATCACAAGAGTTTGCAACATATATTCAACCAAAAAGACTTAAACATGAGACAACGTCGTTGGATGGAACTGTTAAATGATTATGATTGCGAAATCAAATATCATCCAGGGAAAGCTAACGTGGTGGCTGATGCGTTAAGTCGGAAAGAATATCCTAACATATGTTGTGCTCTTATTCAATCGGATATCGAGACCAAAATTCTTAAAGCTCAACAAACGGTTCTTTCCGAGGGCAACATGCAAAAAGAATTGGGTTGTGGAGTTGAAAAACAATTGGAGACTCGACCCAATGGGTTACTACACTTCTTAAACCGCTTATGGGTTCCTGATCGGGATGAGCTTCGTACTTTAATTTTTGACGAGTCTCACAAAACTCGTTATTCTATACACCCAGGAGCCGATAAAATGTACAAAGGCCTTCGCCAACACTATTGGTGGCCCGGCATGAAGAAAGATGTTGCCGTGTACGTTTCAAAATGTCTTACTTGTTCTAAGGTCAAGATTGAACATCAACGACCTTCGGGTTTGCTTGAACAACCCGAGATTCCAATGTGGAAATGGGAGTGTATTTCCATGGATTTTATCACCAAACTTCCAAGAACACCTCAAGGATTTGATAGCATTTGGGTAATCGTGGACCGACTCACGAAATCAGCTCATTTTCTCGCAATTCGAGATGATTGGGGAGCTGAGAAGTTGGCTCAAGTTTATTTGGATGAGATCGTTCGTCTACATGGCGTTCCTCTTAATATCATATCTGATCGTGATAGTCGTTTCACTTCCCGTTTTTGGGGATCTCTACAATCGTTCATGGGTACTCAATTGAATTTGAGTACAGCTTACCATCCCCAAACTGATGGTCAAACAGAAAGAACGATTCAAACTCTTGAAGATATGTTACGTGCTTGCGTCCTTGACTTTGGAGGCAATTGGGACAAATATCTTCCACTAGCTGAGTTTTCGTATAACAACAGCTACCATGCTAGTATCGAGATGGCACCTTTCAAAGCTTTATATGGTCGCCATTGTCGTTCTCCTCTTGGCTGGGATGAGGTCGGTGAAGCACAAATCACTGGTCCCGCTCTAGTCCAAGACACCACTGATCGAATCATCCAAGTTCACGACAATCTTCGTTTGGCTCGGGAGAGACAAAAGAAGAATGCTGATATTCGTAGAAGACCTCTTGAATTCCAAGTTGGTGACATGGTTCTTTTAAAGGTATCACCTTGGAAAGGCGTTGTACGATTTGGGAAGAAAGGGAAATTCTCACCGCGATACGTTGGACCTTTCAAAATCATCAAACGTATCGGGAAAGTTGCTTACGAGTTGGAATTACCCGACAAGCTTAGCAATGTACATCCCACGTTTCATGTATCTAACCTCAAGAAGTGTCTTGCCGAGGGAAACCTCCAAGTTCCTCTTGACGAAGTTCACATTGACGAGTCGATGCACTTCGTGGAAAAGCCTATTGAAATCATGGATCGAGAGATCAAACAACTTAAAAGAAGCCGAATTCCGATTGTGAAAGTACGTTGGCAATCTAAACGAGGACCCGAGTTCACTTGGGAACGTGAAGATCAAATGAAGGCCAAGTACCCACACCTGTTCACAAACTCCACTACTTAATTTCGGGACGAAATTTCCTAAAGTAGGGGAGACTGTAATATCTGTACTTTTCCGTTTACAATTTCCGGCCATTTGACATTTATTGTAAATCCTAATTATCCATATTTAATAATATGTGAAAATTCTTAAATGAATTTCTTAAACTATGTGGCTAAAAACCATACTCAAACTATGTATTAGGGCTAATATTCATGGTATTTGAATAAAGTCCCTAAACTATATAAAATAAATCTCATAAATTATCTAAGTGTAAACAAAAAAATTGTACTTATTTAATTTGGAAAATCTTAATTGTGTTTTATTCAATTAAAACACAAATTATATAAATTAAAATGATTTTTATAAAATTATTATGAATTTTTAAGAAATAATAAGATTTATTCCTAAATAAATCAAATAAATAAAGTTTAATTAAATAAATATTTTTAAAATGAAGTTTTATAAAAATACGTCATTTTTCTCATTCTTGATTTGGTTTGACTTTTGATAGTCAAACCGTACCACAATGATCGAATTCGAATTCCATAACCGATTTGAGATCGATTTTGTAACTGAATTCGCACGTTGAAGCCATAAACGTCCATCATTAACACAATTAAACCCGACATTGATTCGAATTAATCCTAATAATGCGAATTCAAGCCGAACCGTCGTCACGTTCTTGTTTGATAATCAAATTCGGCAAATTGATATAGTAATCTCACAATCGAGCACACTGCGCACGCCACACGAACATCGTAGAAGCTTTTGCACACACAACAATTGTCGGAGAAGCAGTCAAGGCCGCCGGAGATCAAGTTCTTCATCATCGGCACCTGTTTTAGTCGGGGACTACCAATTCGAGCTCTATTCTGGTAAATTCCTATTCCTATAGCTTCGTTTTCATTCCCAAATGGAAAGCCCTCTGTCAATTCGATCGTATAACATCGAATTGAACTCGATCCCATATCTAGGGTTCATCACAAACCGGTTTAATCGAGCTCTGGTCTAAACACGTTTATAATTCAATTAATTCACATCAACAGCTTCGCAATGATCGACTCTTTGAAAACCCCCTCTTAATTCAATCTCATATCATCGATTTATACCAAATCCTATAACTAGGGTTTGTTCATAAACCGTTTTGGGGTTTTTGATCTTAAACACATTTTCAATCCAATTAACCAACATCCACAGATTCTTAATGACTCAATATATAAAAACCCCATGATTTCAACAAGATTTAATATCGGAATCTTCTAAATTGGATTAGTGTTCATATCTAGGGTTTCGAGGCTCGAACTCGGGATTAAACGACCCAAACCTTGTTGTTTTTTTCAAATTAAAACCTGCCTCAGTTTCGCTAGACCCCGATTAACAAAACCTCTGTGATTCCAAGACCAATCGTGATCGAATTCGCGTAGGTTGGGGCTGGGTTTTCGAGCCGCATGCATGTGGGAGGGGAACCCACTTGAATTGGTTGTTAAAATCAATTCTAATCAGATTCTTAACGCGATGACCCTAGCGGGCGTACTGGTAACTCGCGTGACTCGTAGGCAGGAGACCCGGGTTCGAGACCGGTCTCCTGCATTTTATTTTTGGGACTTTTTCTGGTCATATTTAATTAATAGAAAATGTTTTATTAATTAATATTATTATATATAAATGTGTTTTAACCCGGGAAACGACCCGTAGACTCGGGTATGAATTTATTAACTTATTTTTATTAATATACCCACTTTTATAAATAATATATTTATGTTATTATCAAATAAAAATAATATATTTATATTATTTTCAAAACTATAACTTTGGATAAAAATAATATGTTTTATTATTTTTAACCCGTGACTTTTATTATTAAATAATATATGTTTATATTTTGTTTCATACCGTTTTTGGAACATTTGAAACTAATAAATAATATAATTAGTCACATTATTTACTCGTATTTATTATTTCGACTAAAAAATAATATGTTTATTAACATAATAATTTAGTAATTTAAATACTTACACACCTTAAACTATAACCAAATTACTTTTCAAACCTTAAACTTTCCAAAACCCTAATTTCCCAAATTCGAGAACACGAACGAACCTTAGCTTATTCCTTTAAACTAATTGACTAAACTACAACTATAATAGGTTAATTGTGACCTACTTTGGATTATATCTTTGGATCAAACTTAGCTTGGAAACTACCTACAAATCCAATGTGAGTTTTCATGCCCCTCTTTATACATTTTATCACTTTTGGGGTGAAACATGTTCCTATATAATTACACTTACACTATTGACAAATCTCACAACTTGAAACAAATTCCCTTATGTTAGACTTGTTTAATTGCATTATGTGGCTTATTTGTTGATTACACTAGTTCATATTATTAACTGTTGCGACAGCCTATGAATGGAATTAGTGGTACCATGTGGGTTAGCTACCCCATGCATTTCTTTGATCTAGGATGCATGTAATGAATTCTGAAACTGAAAAACTGTTAACTATATGTTGGACAATCTGAATTGGATAAATCTTAAAAGGAAGGTTTAATTTGGACTGTGTGTATATACAATAAGACTATAATGTATTACTTGTCTTAGCATGGAATTTGTACTTTATCTAAACTACTATATCTATATCTACCATGATTGCTCACCAACAATTCATTTTGTTGATAACTCTTATTTTAAACATGTTTCAGGTGCACCAAGTTCAAGCAACGCTTGATTTATGTTCAACACTTAGGCTTGGACTTAGAAATTTGAAATCTGATTTTATCTTGTTTGGAACTATGTTTTGTCTTGTTTATTTGAACTATTTGTAGCCTTTGAGGCACTTTTAATATTATTGAATAAAATTATGAAATTTTAATAGTTCCAAGTGCTACGAGCAATCTGGTCACAACTCGGGTCATACTCCGACGTGTTCCGCCGCCCGGTTGGGGTGTGACATAAGTTTAACGTCTTCAGCCAGACGCAGTGTACCTTACTTGGGTCATAGTGGTCGGGTGGGGTGATTGCAATCCTCCTTCCCCACACTTAAGTTCCTTTCATCATCGAATTTCCTCCATGCTTGCACAAACAAAGCAAGGAGTTCTCGTTCTGCATCCGGAACTTGCGGTTTCTTCCATTTCCGCCTTCTCTTTCTGACCCGTTTCTTCCCTTTCTTAGGAGTCTCTCCATCCTCCAGCTCAGTTAACCTGTCAAACACAACACAAACATTCTCAACCCGTGTGATTCACCTTTTCAGGTGACCCACATTTGTTAGCTTTCGGGGCTGGCAAGTTAGAGAATATTTTAAGACTCAATTTCTGAGCCCCCAACCTCATCCTTACCGTTTTCTCAACATAGTTAATATCTGCTTGTGTAGTCGCCAAGAAAGGTCTACCCAAAATAATTGTTGGTTCTGTGTTCTTAACACAGTCCAACACCAAGAAATCCACTGGGTAGTAAAACTCCTTTACCTTCACAATCACATCCTTTACAATCCCCTGAGGATGTGTGGGAGTCTAATCAGCCAACACCACAGTGGTGTTAACTATCTGTATTGGACCAAAATCATGCTGATCATACAGACTCCCTGGTATTATACTAACAGATGCTCCAAGATCCAACAATGTTCTATCCAGTTCAATTTCACCTATTTGTATAGAAATAATAGGTGCCCTCGGATTTTGGAGTTTCGGGGGAAGGGTTCCCGTGAACACAACATTCACATTAGCACTTAGCTTTACCTGTTCGATGTATTTGTGCCGTCGTTTACGGGTACTCAAACCTTTCAAACATTCAACATTATCAAGATCTTGTTTAAGCGTGTTTAAAAATAGTGAGTTAATTTTACGCTTTTCAAACTTTTCCCATCGTTCATCCTGTGTTGGATCTTTTTCCTTATAAAATGGTTTGATTATAGCATTTGGAAACGGTATCTTTACAGGTTTATTCACATTTTCAGTTTTCAAATTGTTTTGTGAAATAAAATCCTGATTAGGGTCAGACTCAGACTCACTGTACTCCACCACTCTCTCTACAACCGGTGGTGGAGTTGGTTCACGAGCAGGATATTCAAATGAGGAATTTAAACTTACAGCATTGAGGTGTGCATTGTTAGTGGTTTCAGAACTGGAGGACTGATGTGCACAGCGAGACTTACCTACTTCTTTGATGATGCTTCCAACAATCTTAGTTAAGTGGGCAACTTGATCTATCAGATCTTGATGAGCTTTTGCCTTGTTATCTTGTTGTTGCACCACTTTCGCCAGCTCTATCATATCTGACCGGATGGCATCCAGTTCAGACTGATAGTTGTTTTGATCAGGTGGCCTGCTTGGGTGGTAGTCTTGGTTGTATTCTTCCTGATAGCTTGGGTATTAAGGACCACCACCATACTGGTTGTAATTTGGGCAATCTTGTAACCTAGTGGCCAGTGATGCCACAGTTTTTGCACGGCTTATAGTAATATTGATCATCATGATAGTTCCTGTCCATGTCAACCTGCACAAGTAGCACAACCGAGTAGTTCTGAACAAAGAAATAAGCAAAATAAACAAAATAAAAACAGAAGTAAAGAAAATCTTTTTGGGTGTTTGTTAAGAATCAAAATCAACTAAAGACAATAAACTAAAGCAACTAGACTAAGCGCACCGATTCCCCGGAAACGACGCAATTTTGATCGATGTCGTTTGGTCGGTCAAAAACAATCCTTAAACACTTAACTAGTAAGGGTAAGAAGGGTATCGTATCCATGAGGAATCAGTGGTTAGTGAAATTGCTTACTTTATAAATTAGAATGAAAACACAGATCAAATAAAGATGTAACTCCCTCCTAAACTTCAGGTTCTAGACTCATGCAATACTCAGTCATTCAATGGACACTTGACTTTTTACACTTTCAACCCCTATACTTTCGTGCCTTCTCCATTGTTCTTCATTATCCGCGAAGATTAGCACCTAATACCTGTCATATACTCGAACACAAATACCAACATAAAACGGACTCTGTAAACAAAGTAAAACGCATAAAACTATACAAAGCCGACACTTAAACAAGGGACATTTGACCTTATATCAAGTTATTATAAGCATCAGTGATTGATGTCTGGTATATACCCTCACGACTAACACTATCCTAAAACATATAATTTAATATTATATGTTGTTTCCGACAAAGACACTTATTGATACTATTTTATGTGTTGTTAACCTTATTAAATGCTCTAGAAGAGAACAATTACAAAACTACTAGAAGAAATATCTTATATTATAGTAAACTCTAAAGAAAATTTACTAATCGACTTGATGATTATCACATTAAAATTGTGACAATATGATATTGGATATCTACAAATTACAAACAAGGCCAGAAGACCATACTAGAAAATTAAAGGTTTTTATAATCTAGAAATGTACTGCACAAAATAATATAATAAAAATCAAATATGGTGACCAGACAAGTTATCAAGGAAGCATTATGTTGAGGTGAATAATCGAAAGTGTCGAAAATCACCCACTCAACAAACTATATAAAAGATTTGCTACCAAAGGACTTAACATGTGTAGCCATTCATCTCATCAAATTAATATTTAGGTCCTCTGAAAACAAATTCTTACAAAGAATCCCTCTTGTATTTGGAAAGAATCCAAGGGATATGTGCGGGCATGTTCATCTCCATGTGAACCATTTTCAATATTTTATGACCGTAATAGATACATCTCTATATGGTCACGTGTGAGTCTTTTAGCTACCCGAATGTAGCATTTGCCCGACTACTAACCCAAAACCATACAATAGAAAGATAATTTCCGGGAAATCAAATTAAAAACATCAGGATGGATCATTCAGGAGAATTCTCCCAAGCTTTATATCTACCAGCATAAATGTTGAACATCCAGAAGCTCATGTTCACATAATAAAACGGTTTAGTTGAATCATTAATTAATGATTAAAGTTAATCGCTAGATCGTGCCTAAAGAGATATGAATTATTATGTAAGGGCATACCATTCTGCATATCGCTACACTAATCAGTTTAAAACCAACTGCTGATCAAATACTCCCTTATGCAACTAGTCTCCAGAAGAGAACCAAGTGTGTCTCGCATAAAAATATTTGGTTATGCGATCTATGTACCAATACTGCCACTATAGCCGGGAAATGTTTATAACATAGTATGTTGACTATCAACTTAACGAGACAGTATTCTCAGTCTTATGGGGAGAGTAAATAAGGAAAGACCGGTAATACAAGAAAACAAAAATATATGAAATGCATCATCTTTGTCAAATTTTTGACCCCTGAAGTGGTTAATGTTAATCAGAAGTCCAACATGTCATATAATTGCAAAGAATAGCAAACAAAACATCTGATGCATTCACACCCACAAACAGAATGACAATGTCACATATACTAGCATAAAATTCACCTGCTCGAACTAAAGTAATCACAAAAAGATTACCATGCATAAGATACATAGGAAATAAATCGGTTCCAAACATAAAACCCATGTATATAAAAAGAGCAGAATAATGCAATTGGACTAATGATCGATGTCGTTTGGTCAATCAAAAACAATGCTAAACACCTTAACTAGTAAGGGTAAGTAGAGTATCGTATCCACGAGGAGTATGTGGAAAGTGTTACTTTGTTACAGTGATCCATAGACAGAAAACAATAAACTGATTTGGATTTGGGTTTAAAACAATAATAAGAGAGGTAATCCTCTCCGGGGTTCGGGTATGCAAACACAAGTTCCTCCAAGACAATTAGCAAGCGATTACATAGACATAATCATACGGTTCAATTGAATTCGGTGATAATATGAGAACCCGTCGTAAATAAAACTTATTCTCATACAACCATCAATGACAAACCAACTATAATCCAACCCCCAAATTATCCCCGATGTAAAGAAACCCAAGACTATTGAGACTTGAACAACAATTCGAAATCAATCAATGAAGTTTAAAGTATTCAATCAACAAATGAAATCATATGGCTTAACTTGCCAATCAAGATTACAAACCAAGCTAATCATACAAGAAATCACAATTGTTCACAAAACCCTAGACCCAAAGAGGACTACAATAGATTTAGCCACTCATATTCATAACAATAATCAAATCTGATGTACTAGGACTTACAATCATGAAATATCAAGAACAATCGGTCCAACTATGGTAGAAATCGCCTTCTTGGAGCTTTGGGACGGCTGGAATCGATGGAAGTCGGAATGGGGGCTGCAAATGGTGAAAACCCGATTTAGGTTGACTTTTCTATAAAACAGCCCCCTCGCGTACCGCGAAGATCTTGGACAAGTCCCTCGCGTACCGCGAGGGACAAACTAATCGGGTGCGCCTCTAGACTTCTTCGCGTACCGCGAAAGTTCATCCCCAGGACTTCGTGAAATCTCAGCAACTTTGACTTTTTGACTTATTGATCCTCGTGCTTCGTGTCCGACTGCTTCGCTTCCGTTTCCGACTGCTTCGCTTCCGTTTCTCGCTCTTTTAGCACATAAAACCTGGGAGGTAGACATAATCACAAACACACATAAAACCGCACAAAGATATACGTAAAACTAACTAAAACGCACACAACACGACATATAAACTGGGGTTATTAAACCCTACATCATCTAACCCCTAGAAGTGGTTACATAATAAAACCTATAAGAGGTTATAGATAAAATCTTAGAAAAGATTAACGAAATCGCACAAAGAAGCGATAAAACCCCAGAGGAGGTAAATGTCCTAGAAGTGACTAATTCGATTCCAGAAGAAAGTAAATGCCCCAGAAGAGGAAAATGGAGTTCTAGAAAAACCTATGTACCAAACAAATATGAGATCTCAATAAATTATGTATAAAATAGTACAATATGGAACCAAAATGAAACACGTGTTTGGAATATTTACATATGATATAGCAATAGATGTAATCGATGGAAAAGATTACGTACATAAAACTATGTAAGAGTACATACACATAGATTATTGTCTACATTGGCAAAACGCCTAAAAGGTTTATTTAAATTTGCATGACAAGTGAAACGTTTTCGACCTGTAGTCCGAACACCCATAGACGTCAAACCAGTAGGTTATAAATGGGTGTCTTTAAATAAAAAGAAACGAAAATTATGAGATATGCGATGTAGGCATGACTTGTAACATTAAGGTTTTTCCCAAATCCCAGAAGTTGATTATGAGGAAACGTGTTACCCTGTAGTGGATGCGATAACCTTTATATGTTTAATCGGCCTCGCAATCTCAAAAGGACTTCAGAAAACATATGGATGTTGTTACTGCATACTTATGCGAAAAACTTGAAAGTGACAACTATATGGAAATCCCTAAAGGGTTAGAAATGTCTGAAGCCTTATAATTAGTACCACGAGATGTGTTATAAATCACAAGAGATTTTTCTATAGTCTCAATAAAACTAGTTGTATAAGATACAATCGGCTCAATATATATTTTGAAAAATGGGGTATAAGTTTGATAAAATCAGCCATGTAAGATTTTGATACGACTAAATTATTGATCGACTAGTATATTCATTGCTCCCATACTACTATATTAGGTAAGTGGTGGTTATTGTGATAGATTCTAATTCCATTATAATTGTTTTATCACTCAAATGTACTAAGAATTCAAATTCTTTTAATAGATTCTAAATCCTTTAAGTTCCAAATCTTTTGAACAATTACAATTCAAAATCCAATTCCTTAAAATTCCAATTCCAATTCAAATTCCAATTCAAATTCTGACAAATTCTGCGAACCAAACGCACCCTAAGTTCCCTGCAATTTTCCATCCCTTTCTATCCAACCCGATTTGAATCGTTTTAACCGACCTATTTTGAAAGCCCTGACATTTTAGTCAACCCATATTTTTTGTCCCCGCTGATGAAAAATCCTAGGTAGGCCACTACCCCCTCTTTCCCTCTGCATCACCGTATCCATAGTCATGAATTAGCCATTTGATGTTATTTACTTATATTTATATTAATATGTGTATGTGAACACAAAAGGATGCGACAATCTTTGCTAAACATGGTAACAATTGATCAAACATGATTACTTGATGTGAATAACCACTATAACTAACGAGATCGTATTTGGTAAATGACCATTATTGAACACGTATTAGTCATATGTTAACCTTTAAGTCATACCATTAACGATGTGTTCCCGAGTGTCATTTAAAGAGAGAAGAGAAAGGATTTGGAAGGAAGTGAAAAAAATCGGTGTTCCAGAGTTTTTTTTTTTTGAGAGAAATGGAAGGGAAAAAAATGTTGTGTTCCAGAGTTTTTTTTAGAGAAGTGGAAGGAAGAGAAGAGAAATTGAGAGAGTTTTGGGCAAAATGTCATCCTTCCAAATCAGAAAGAAGTGGAAAGAAAAGAAAGGAAGAGAAGATGAGAGAAAGGAGAAGAAAGGAAAGGAAAGGAAAGTTAGTCTTTCTCTTCTCTTTTCTCGTTAAATGAAACTCGGGAAACACAGCGTAAAAGAAAATATTACTATGTTAGAATAAAATTTCTTTTGTGTATACTCTCTTTCCTCCTTTATATCTCTCCCCCTCCCCCTCCACATCACCAACAATTCTCATGGTTTCTCTCCACATAGAAGCATCGGAGAAGGCCTTAAGGCTAAGCAACTTTTAATGAACTTGTTACTTTGTGTGGTTTAGATAGGGTTGTTTATACGTGTTAACTGTGTTTAGTATACATGTTTAACCATTTTGTCTCAAACCTTATTGTACGCACTTTATATTTTGAGGTTATAGTTAGACTGTGTCAGAATTCATGCATTCTAACTCTTGTTCTTTCATCAACCCAAAAAATATTAGGAGACCAGAAAAATAAAAAAGTCTTATGAGGCATTTGGGTCATGAAATTCGTTGGAATTGAAAATGAAATTTGAATCGGAATGTAAGGGATTCCTTTGAAAATCCAAAATGTGTTTGGTTGATATATTTGTTAACGGAATTGAAATGTAAAACTAACTAAAAAGACAAAATTACACTTAAAATTAAAAAAATATATAACAAACATCAAATATATTAAAAAAACTATTTTAGTAACCCCACTCCCACCCGTACCAAACGCCCCCTTAGCTTTATATTGTTTCTGTTTATAGGATCTAATTAATATCGACACAATTCCTTGGTCCTGGTCTATTTGTTGGATCTTTGTTTATCCCATTTAAGTTTGAAACATTTGGCCGATTCATAACGTTACTTCCCCATTAACATTCCCCTTGTTCTCGATGTGTAGACCATGAAAAATTTGTTTAGGTTAGTAGTTTCTTCCCAATTTACAGTGGATCATTAGTTGTCCGGACCTAGTAACGGTGGGAGTATCTTTCATCACACGTGGTTGTAATATTAAAGGGGTGTAAAATCAACTAAAAAGCATTTGTGTAGTAAGGAAACATAGAAAACAGGGTGAACTGTGGCCGTGTCTGGTAAATCTAATTTATAAGCAAATGAGCCAACCTTTGCAAGGACTTTATATGGTCTAAAGTACCTCCAGCCACTTCACAATATCAGTCTGATACATTCTTGCTTCTAGTGATCTGTTATAATGTTATGTAATTTTAATTCATGCAGTTCTTCGCTAATGCTGTTGAATATTAGATGCGAGTCGGCGGTGTTATTTAATTGTTTTTTTAGAAATGTAATTGTGTTTATTTGAAGCGTTTAATTTCTCTTTTGATGAATTAATTACTTTAAATTTGTCTCAATTGAGAAAATATGGCATATTTAGAAGCTCATGTGTCATATTTGTCTATGTATAGGGCATGATTTTTTTCCATTAATATGTTCTTTGTAATGCATGCCAAAATTCCAATTAAATGTATTGTAAAAAATCAAGTTTCAAATTTGAGCTTTGTTCTTCATTTAGGTGATTTTGGATTGAAAATGTTGTAGTTTTGCCATACGTTGCTCGTTGAGATATCTGGTGTCATTTTGGTATATTACTGATTTTGCTGTGTAGGTGCTAGGTCACAGTCTGATTCGGACTCTGATGCTGATGCGGAACTTGTGGCTGAAACTGTCAAGGAAGGTGGAGATGTTGGTGATGATATCCACAAATTCGGTGGTGGGAGTTTTAATCCTGCTCCTGGTGTGGAGACACGGTGTGTTTTCCCTAAAAACCCTGCAAAATGTAAGTCCAACATCTATGAGGTCAAATGCCTTCCAAAGATCATCCATTATTACTAAAATTTTCTTTCATTGTTGTGAGCTATTCTCAAATTCCGTACGAAGACGATCAGCCCTTGCATCTTTAGTTTCTTCACTTAAATCTTTAACATTAATATATGTTGCAATAGCTCGTTGAAGAGCAATTGGGTCGTAGTTTTCCCCAAGAACCACCTTCACAACCGAATCAAAGATGTTTAACTCTTTCACAGCTCTCTTTAGTTGTTCCATCATTGTGGTCTTTCCAACACCACCCATCCCACATAGAGCAATCATCTTTTGGGACTCATTATTTGATTGAAGGGATTTCAAGGCAGCATTGTATATCATATCTCTGGACTTGAAGTTGTTTTAGGTACCATCAGGGTTAGAGGTTGATGACCCTATAGAAGTAGATACAACCTCAGCAAGAGGTATTTGAGTATCAGTAAACTCGATCTTGGATTTCCTTGTTTCAAGATCTTGTATCTCCTCAAGAACAGTACAAGATTTTTTTCCTGCTTTGTACCTCTTTGCCACATTGAAGCATCCGATTCCACCCGTTGGAATACTTTCCGCCTCTCCGTTTATCTTTTCGACCTTTTCCAACCATGGCGACACATCATGATTTCTTTCAACAGCTTGCTCCCATTTACGTCGAATATCTTTTTCTGTGAGATTCAACTGCTTCATTTTCTCCTTCATATCTTTAACATACTTTGTGGATGAAACCAAGAAACCCAAATGTTTCTTAACAGGGACCATCAAAGATTCAACAACCGGAGTAATAATTGAACTTATAATTGTATCCATTTTTCAAAACCGCAGTTTAATACAAACAATAAAAATAATTAATAAGAAAGTAAAGGAACTATAATTACCAAAGCAGTTGTTAAGGAATGATCTCATCATCCCTACAAATCAGCCTTTCCTTTGGATGATTATAATTATTTATGTAATGTATTTACTTGTATTATTGGTCAATATTTTGTCTTAATGTTTTAGCTTAATTGTCTCCTATAATCATTCCTGTACATTGTATTTATATTATCATTCCATCAATGAGAATTATCAATTCGATCTTCATCCTTCTGTTAACTTGTCTGAACCTTTTCAGCAGTTTGTCATACATTCATTAATTTACAAAAAGGACTATTTCTTTTTTCACTAATTTTAAGTTAAATAATGCTAACAAAACAAAGTATTTACTCAAGCAAAAAGAAAAAACCTCTGATTTGGATAAACTCCAAATTAATGAACTCTTTTAGGTATTTGAAGATCGCACACTGCGGCCTTTATGGCTGGATATAATTATTTAAAAACACACACACACACACACACATACCCAGATCGATTGGTGCAATACTTTGAGATTAAAACATGTAAAAAATAAAAAGGAAATACCTGCTTTCTTCTCTTAAGATCTTCTTTTTGGTAGAGAAATTGAACGTTATGATGGAGCTGTGAAGAAGATAAGAGTACTTGCGAAGCAAAAAATAAGAAGATAAGGTTGTGATCTGTGAAGAGCAACTTTAGGTCACAAGATATATCATACTACAAAACCAAAACGAAGTCCTTTTTATCATTAAATTTTTATGTTTAATAACTATTGAGGGGGTGTTTGGGATTACTTAAATTTAATTTACTTATTCGGTCAATAAGTTATAAGTGTGTTTAAATATTATAAAAAGACTTTTCAAAATAACTTTTAGAAAAAGGATAATAATTTGTTTTTGATAAGTAACAATTTTTAACTTTTCATTTCTCCTTATTACTTTTAAGGGGTAATTTTCCTGTATAATCTTTTTTGGTCATTTTTCATGAATAGGTCAACTCAAACACTTTTTAAAAAATAAATTATTCACTTATTAACCTTCCCCGTTACATAAGTTAATACAAACACTTTTTTAAAAAATTCATTTTCAAAAAGTAATAAGCTAATAAGTATTTTTTGTCAAAAAGAACTTTTGAGGTTAATAAGTAATCCCAAACACCCCTTAATCAATCGCCTAGTGTTTATTAGAAATAATTTGTAAAATCAATGTAGTAGTTTACGTGGATATTCAATTAGTAACACTACAATTAACTTTATACGTATCGGGTGACCGGGTATTTTAATGTCATAATGTTCACTATTTGCATTTTAAATAAATGGATTCATTCCCTCTTTCATTCACATTGAGAATATCACCACCTTAAATCATGAACCCATGTATGATATGATGGAATAGTGTTCCCTTATAGTATAAGGGTCTACCACTGACACACTTGCCAAATTCCCCTAGTTCCCGATTATGAGATTGCGCATTCCGGAATTCAATGTCAACAGAATCTTAAATGTGAAGAACGCCAAAAGTGTCTACATAACAATAAAAGACATTAATACACGTTTTATTACAACTAGTAAGTGTTACCCGCGCGTTGCGACGGCTCTCTCTTGAACATCGAAACATATATAAAAAAACACGTCGCAATAGTATATTTGGAAAGAACAAAGATGTCAAATGTATTTTAACAAAACACGAGCATGAACTTAAAAAAATGTTTAACAAAAGATAAAACCACGTAAAACTGTCTCACACCCAGATATATCATTTAAAAAAATGTCTCGACAATATAATGGTAAGAAATACGAAAGCGAACATAATATAATCTTTGGTTGAAGATAAAATGGTATAAAACCTTCACATACCCGGATTTAACATTTACAAATTTAGTTTTTTAAATATAATAGCTAAATAATAAAATAAATAAAAGATGATAAATAAATAGTAAAAAACATTTAGTAAAAGAATAGGTAAATATAACATTTACAAATTTAGTTTTTTAAATATTATAGCTAAATAATAAAATAAATAAAAGATAATAAATAAAAAGTAAAAAACATTTAGTAAAAGAATAGGTAAATATAATTGTAAAGAGATTCGAAACGGACACTTATAAGTGCGTGAAAGTGGCAAGTAAGCCACTTGTCTGTGTTATATCTTTGTTTATAACTATGAATAGAATATATTTATATTAATGACTCATTTTAAACCTCATGTTTTTAAAATTATATTGATAAATATCTTAACATATTTTTTTATACAAATTTGATATCAAACTTAATTAAAAAACTACTAATTAAATATTAGCTAATTTTATATTAACACGTATTTATTTAAAATACAAAAGTAGTATTTTTAAATTTTATATGTAAAATTAAAATTTTGGTTTTTTATTGATAAAATTTTAAAAACTCGCTTTTAGATAATAAACTTTAAAAACTCATTTTTTTTAATATCCTATTTTTTATTCTTGTTTTATTTAAATATTCACTTTTAATGATAAATTTTAAAAAAAATGAGTCAATGATGAAATTGATTTGGTAAAATGTTTATTTATGTAATCTTTTTAAAAAAATGAGCTAAATATAAAAATATTGAATGAAGGATGTAATTGTGGTTTTGACAAGTGTATGGATGTAAAGATGAATATAGTATTAACAAGTGATACAAAATTTAGTTTTTTATTATAATAGTGATTATTTCAGAAAAAAAATAAAAAGGGCGACTGTAGCCTAGAGTTTACATTTTGAAAGGATTAGTAATACTAATTATTGTATTTTTGTATGGATGTGGAGAGATTAATAAACTTCAGAGGGGCTACAATAATTGGAATTTAAGCACACACGTGACGGTTATATAAGAACTAGTGATTTTTCTGCCCACGGAACGGAAAATCTCCGGACCAACCTTATTGCCCAATCTTTCCTTATTATTGCCCAATCTTTACTCGCGTTTGAAATTTATACAACTTTTTAAAAAGTTAACTTAAAATAGAAATAAAGGGCAAGTTAAAAGGAAAATCACTTCTTAACTTATAAAGTTCATCAATTAACCATTTGACCCGAACATGTTTGGACCCGTCACTCACATTTAACAACTACCATTCGATACCCTCAATATGTGTAAACAGGCTGCTTCAATGCATTCAAAGCGTATGGCAAGCTACATATCTGAGTTACCTCATCAGAACCAAAATCCAAAAACCTACACAATAATCATCAATATCAGGGACAACTACAAACAGGAACTGAATACGGATTTATAACACACATTCACAAAAGAAACCTGCACATAAGCAAAACCTAATAAATACCAATTAGATTCACCAACTAAAAAAAGAACATCAAGACGAACATTCTTAAACCTAAGAATAATAAGTAAAAATGACCTAAAATCGTTACCTTGGAGAACTAAAAAACATTGATTTTTTGAAATGGTTAAACTGATTGAAAGTCACAAATGTAGTCAAAAGAACCAAAAACTTGATCCTGAAATACATGTTGGTTTGACTTTTGAGGTCAAGAACTACGTTTCCATTTTCATAATTGACGGTTAATTTTTTTTAATCTCTGGCCAAATATTTGATTAGTTTATTGGACCTGATTACAGATATTAAGGGATGGGGCAATGTTGGTCTGTTTGTGTAACACAACCTATCTGGAAATTTAATTGGAACAATTACCAAATTGACTTTGTCTTTAGATCCAAGGGATTTTCTTGATGCTGGTCTCCCCAAAATGAGTAATCTCCACAGTCCATGTTTAAGCTTGATTTTAAAGCAAGAGCCCTGACATCTAATCCCTTTAACTAATTACCAGGTCATGTTCGGGATAACATGTTTAACCCATTTAAATGGGTCGTGTTTTAGTTAACTTGTTTAACCCGCCAACCCGTTTAACTAAACAAATTGACCTACCAACCAATTTAACCCATTTATTACAACATGTTTATCACGTTTACAACTCATTTGACACGTTAATATGAATGGGTAGTATATTTCATGATGATGCCATGTTTAATTTGTAAGAATTTTTTTAATAGTTCACGAAGATCAATTTTTGAAAGATTAAAACAAAACTCAGTAATCTTACCATGAATGACATGTCAAAGGGATTTAGAGGTAGGAAACACAATAGTGGCCACTAACACCATGAAAAATAAAACTTTCATTTTATACTCGGAAATAAGTTAAGATGTTCGTGTAGTTGATTATCATAAAGGCTAATGCACACCTGATCAGATGTTGTGAAGCCACAGATGGTGTCACCCCCAGTATTGCAATTCCTTTATCCCCAATTGGTTGTAAGATCATCGCCTGTAGCCTGTAATCGACATTTGATATTCAGATGGAAGTAAAAATATTGACTTCATATATGCTTGAGTGAAGTTTTACATCGAGAAACCATGTTTAAGAAAAAAATGAATTGCAAGAGAACAGTTCTCTGTAATACCTGTGTATTTGAAGGAAGCATGGTTTAAAAAAACGGCCGAGGCGTACTCCTCGAGGCGAGGAGGTAGAAAATCGTACCTGAGGCGACGCCTCAATTGGGGTTTTAACACGTACGCCTCTAGCTCCGAGGCGGTTCGAAAAAACGTATGAGGCGGTCGTTTTTTTTTAGGGCAACTTTTGGGCGGGAAAATAAGCCAGGAGGGAGAAAAAAATAAGCGCCATTTTCTCTCTCTCCTTTTAGGGCAACTTTATCAGACACACACACGTATCTCTCAATTTCTCCCCATCGCTGCTGTCTTCTCTTCTCCCCATCACTGCTGTCATCTCTTCTCCTGTTTCTTGCGAAGCTGCTGTAACTCTTCCAAGTCTGAATGTGTAATTAGGGACAAACCATATAAACCATCACTGCTGGTCTTTTTTTTTAATTTACATCTCCGACCTGTATTTATTTGTTTGACTTCATGACTGCTTTCAGTTTTCTTTTGTGTTCAGTTAATCAGTTTCATTCTGGATTTATAGTTAATTTTGTATTAATTGAATTCATTTGTATTAATTTTCATTTGTGTTCAGTTTGTGTTCAGATTCATTTGCTTTTGTGTTGTTTAAATTTGATTACAAACTTCATGTGTGTTTTTTATGTTGTAGACTTTATGCGTCAATTCCAAACATTTAGTATTTTATTTTTTATAAGATATATAATTTTTATATTTATTTTTTAATTCCGTCTCGGGCTTACGCCTCGTTTCGCCGTTCTTTTAAACCTTGGAAGGGAGAAATGACAACTCAGATCTTCGAGGATAAAAAAATAAGTTTGTCAAGTAGGTCTCTGTCAAAATTGTTAAAACTATTCAAATCACAATCTTTATAATAAACGACATCTATTTTGAACATCAACGTGTATGGCTTACGTGATCCTGATTTATCAACACGTTGATACTAAATCTTTCAGAACTTCAGTTGGATTATCTACGATACCCATAATTATACTCAATTAATTTTAAGTATAAATCTAAGAATCAAAAAACTTACCTCAAGCACGTGAAGCTTGCATTTAGCTATTGTGTTCCACAAACATTTGATTTTATAGATTCTAGACTCTTCTCCCTCTTTGCTGCAATCCCTAACCTCTGCAATTTCTTCCTTAGAAGCCCTAGCTTTCAAGTAAAACAGATTAAAGTAATAAGAAAAAGTTTTTGAATGACATACCCAAATGCTTCACGGTTGCTGGTATCGTGCTTCCCGACCGGGAATTCTTCACCGCCATCTTCTCTGGCGTGGAGAAGAAGTGAAGGTAGCAGAGGTTTTGACATTAGCATGAAGGAGAGATGAGAGTAAGCAGAGAAAGGAAACGTGGAAAGGAAACGTGGAGATAGCGGGACAGGTGGTGCAGGGACGCGTCAAACAAAGACGTTGGTTGTACGATTAGCTTTGAATTTAGTACTTTACTCTTCAACGCCATGTCTATTCTTTAGTTGGTAATATTGTTATATGTTCAAGGACCAATGTGAAAAATGCTCACAAAATATCTCCTTGAAGTTTAATTATTTCCATTTTAATTTCGAGAGGGTTCCATCTTCACTCTGGTTCTTCATCATCGATTCTTATATTTTGTTTTGTTTTTTTTTTCTTCCATATTTGTGTTACGATCGACATGCTCTTGTGTTGTTAATCGAAGTGTCTGCCTAAAGTATTTGGTATTCTGGTCTTTGATCAAACTATCTTGTTTAGACTATTCGTAATACCCGGGTGAGGGTGAGAGATTTCCTGTGATACGTTGTGCCATGTAGACATTGCCTTCCCTCACCCATATGCGTAATGATGTGATGAGGATAACCAGTTTTATAATAATTACATAATTATTGTCTATTTAATTTAATTAATTTAATAAACTAATACTAAAAACATTTAATAATAAAAAAACAACATAATATTAAAAACATAAAAGAGAAACATTTAATAATTACATAATTTGAGGCTTTTGTATGGTCTCTTATTTTAAGGCCCAAAACATTTTTAACTTTATTGGGTTTGAATTGAATATGCACTTGAAATTAGGGTTTTTCTCATCATCCCATCTTTCTCATTGAAGCTACAGAAGAGGCATGCCACCAACGTCCTCAGCCTGGTCACGCGATCTTCATGGCTCCATCCTTCTAACATTTTAATGAAGGAAATAAGATTTTCGTGGCTCTTTCTTGGCTTCTCCACCACCCCCCCAACGCCCGTGAACACGATCACCTTCCCCCTCTCACGCCCACGCCCACGCCCACCCTCACCCGGGTCCGACGTGGTGTTTCACGCTCGTGGTGGGTGAGGTGGCACCACGCCCTCACCCTCACTCTGGTACTACACATAGTCTTAGATGTGTCTAACGACAACATGTAACTAGAAATTCAGCTACAAACATGCATATCGTGGGTCAGTCTTAACCGACTCTGAGTAACCGTCCTACTAATTCGGTAACTGAATACTTTACATTGGCAAGATTAAGTTTCAGCTTCATCTAATGGTCCACATTGATTTGGACGGCGGTTAGTCTCATTACCGCCGTCATTAAAGAATAATGAGAGGATTTCACCGACAACAAATATATGTTGGCGAAGATACCAACCGTCAAAAATTCATTGGTGAAGTTTTGTGAAAAATTTGGTAGTGAGTGAATAATTCACTTACGAAAGTTTCACGAATAAATTATCGGTAATTACAGTCTCATATCCGATTCATGTCTCATTCTCGGTCATAAACACGACGAGTTTATCAAAAATTACAGTATGCCCGTTAGTTTGTTAAAAATTAGCTGTTTAAAATTTCAAATATATTTTTTGCTATTTTATTTTTTGTATAAATAGATTATTAAAAATTTAGAAATATAAAAATTAAAAATTATTTCATTAGTAGATTACTTTATTAATAGAATTTATTTGAAGGATCACCAAAAGAAGTTTTAGCAAATGATTAACATTCAAAATCACATCTATATCTATACTATCTAATAAATAAAAATGCTAGATGCCACATGTCATAATTCTATACTATCTAAAATTTTGTTTTCCTGCCTCTCTCCCTTATTAAATAATGATATATTTTTTTATACTTTTATATAATTTTAATTATGAATACTTATTATTTAACTATGGTTAGTAATTGTATAATTAACTAAATAAACTTATTACAAAATTAATTATGATTAGTTATAATTTCTTACTTACGTATCAATTTAAAATTATGTTCGTTAAAATATTAAAAAATTGAAAAATAATGATAAATAACTGTTTCTTAAAAGTGATTTATAAAACTTTTTAAAGAATTTAATGTTATTGAATGGTTTGAATGGTAAAGTTACAACATGCCAAATAATATAAAAAATAGGTGGTGTTAAAAAAATCCAAGTTTTATTTTTTATTTTCTTATATGTATTTTTATATTTATAATTTTAATTTAAGTTAACTTATCTGTGCTAAAATGATAATTAAAGAACCAAGTACGTTTTAATTGAATTAAAATTTATCAATTATGTAAAAGAATTAATACGTAGTTGAAAAAAATTGTTCTAAAAATTAATTTAACATAATTTATAACTGTCATGCAAAGCTCATTTTTAAATACATATCTTGACGATTATATGTGTTAACATATTACATTATATTTTATTCAACATGTGTAATACACATGTTTATTCAACCCGTAAAATACATGTGTGTTTTTAATTTTTTTTTAATATAAAGTATATAACATTACATTTATTTAACCCGTGTAATACACGGGATTCTAACCTAGTAAATATATAAAAGATCAAATATTTCCACAAATTCTTCAAATATTCTAAAACCGTTCAAAATTTGAATAAATTATATAAAACTAGTAGTTTTACCTGCCGCGCGTTGCGTCGGCTTTGAAACGTACCCTTACTCGAATTCCGTGTCACGCGGCGTGAAGCGGAGCTTAAGCGTTTGAGGCGGTAAAAAAAGAAATATACATAGGTACATAAAAAAACTTATGAGATTATGTCTACTTGTTTAACCTTGAAAAAAATGTTAGAAAAACAAAAGAAAAAAACCAAAGAAAAAAAATGTTTTGGCAACGATACAAAATACCAAAACGATTGTTTGAGAAATCTAAGACATAAAATATAAAATGCGTGATTGGGAAATATAAAGAATACAAAAAGTATAAAATAAAGTAAATCCACATCAATCTTAATTAAACGTAAATTATTGAAAAAAGATTAACTAAAGTGGGTAAGTAAATTAGGGGAAAAAAATAACCCAGGGACTCAAAACCGGGTTAATAAAAGGAAAGGGCACTTAGGAGAGGGATGTAAACAAGCCAACCATCTAACAATTGTTTTTGAAATGATTGAAATCAATCTTTTAACATAAAATATTTCTGCTTTAGGGAGGACGGAATGGTGAGAACGGGTTCTAATAGGTATAGCGGGCTCCACGGGCTACACCGCCGCAATGCGTGCGGGCTTCACACGGGTTTCCTCTGACGGGTATTTAAACCCTTTACAACCGTTGCCAAATCTAGCCGTTGGGGACTTGTAGCCGTTGGAGGGGACCGTTGGGTGGAGGGTTGGGTATTAAATAAAAAAAAAGTAATTTTTCACCTATAAATATAAATTTTACACAAAAACAATTTTACACTAGCTCTCAATCCCTTTCACAAATAAAAAAAATGGATTCATCCTCCTCCAAAAAATACGTCCTAAAGTGCGTGCCTCTCAACCGCAAAACCCTCGTTCAAGTCAACCGCAACGACCTCGTTCAAGTCAACCTCGGGTATCTCATCCGCAACCGCATTACCAAAACCAACCGTTTCAATACCAAAATCAACCGTTTCAATACCAAAATCAATCGTTTCAATATTACCAAAATAAACCTTTTACTCCCCCCGGACATGTTGACACCGATGTACAAGAAACTCCGCTTCCAATGGAAGAGTTAGAAAGGCTTGCTCAAGAAGACTTTAACTCGTTTGAAAATGTCGTTTTTTATATTGATCAAGAAAACCAAGAAACTCAACCACAACAACATAAAGGTAAAGGTAAAGCAAAGTTCCCGAACCGAGCGGACTAGAAGCCTTGGACCGAAAAGGAACATTTGGCTCTACCTAAAGCGTGGATACATGTATCCGAGGACCCAACAATTGGTGATCAACAAAAAGTCAAACCCTTGGCAACGTGTGCTAGATCATTTTGACGGGCTAATGGGTGGAACCACCCGTACTAGAGATCAATTGAATTCTAAGTGGACGTCAATGAACACAAAGATCAACAATTTCAACGGCCTATACACGCAAGCGGTAAATTTAAGAATGTCACTTTTAATTTAAGAATGTCCTTTTTTGCCTAATCACAACTGTTGAAACCGTTGCCTATTAAAAGAGAGTGTAATTAGTCAAAGATACATGCTATTGGAGTATTGGGTATTGGTAATTAATTATACAATCATTCGGCCCAACAGAGCCCAAGGAAAATTGCCTACCAAATCACTTCAAAAAATAAAATAAAAAGGTTTGGACTGGCAGATTCGAACCTGCGTGCGTAAGGGGACTGCAGAGGCCTAAAGTGGCGCGCCACCACTGCGCCCAGACGCTTTATGGATGAATATACACAATTTACTTCAAGGCTGGTCGGTGGCACTATAGCCACCGACTTTGCCTTTTAAAGAGGATTATAATATCTATTGCTTGTTGATATGCTTTCTAGTTTTTTTATATATAAGTATATCCAAAATCTATATATATATATCTATACTATATAATAAATAAATAATTTTCATACCACGTGTCGCCTCCATACTTATTCTTATCATTTTTTTCTCTCTCTTATTAGATACATCTCTATCTTTTAATAATGGATGTAGCTGAGATGAGGATGTTGAGGTGGATGTGTGGACACACAAGAAAGGACCGAATAAGAAATGAAGTTGTTCGGAAGAGATTGGGAGTCACATGTATCTCAGATAAGATAAGAGAAGGAAGATTGAGATGGTTTGGACATGTCAAGAGGAGACAGAGCACAGATCCAGTGAGAACGGTGGAAACTCTTGTTGTAGAGGGGAAAAGGAGCAAGGGGAGACCGAAATTAACGTGGGATGAGAGGATTAGGCTTGATTTGCTAGATTTACACCTCTCAGAGGACATGATCAATGATAGGATTTCATGGAGACGTCGTATTAGGGTTTTAGGATGAGTGACCCGTTGTGTGAGAGAGTAGAGTTGTTTAGCAAAGATTTTGCGTATGTCTTGTTTCTTGTAGGTGTGTTGTGTTTCTTGTGACTAATATACTCTAGTCATACACTGCTAATTGTTAGATTACTGTTAGATTTATTTTACTTTATTACTCATTAATTTTATTTATATTTTTATTTTTTTCTTTCCCATGGAGCCGGGGGTCTAAACGGGAGCAGCCTCTCTATCCCTTGGGATAGGGGTAAGGTTTGCCCTCATCACACCCTCCCCAGACCCTACTAATAGCGTTAGCTATGTGTGGGATTATACTGGGTACGTTTGGTTTGGTTTGGTCTATCTTTTAATAATAATGTATTTTTAAAGAAAATATTCATTATACTAATAAAACACATTTATTTTCAATTACCTCGGGTGCAACAGAGTTAGGAGTCCCACAAGTTGTTCGAAGGATGGTGACACCCTGCAAATACATTACACAATTCAAACAATATTACTTAGCAAACAGATTACACTTAAATGTATGTTTTAAATTTAAAAAAAAATACACATAGAATGTTGAAGTTTTCATACAAGATAAGCCTTTTGAAACAATTCAGAGTAACCATGTGACTTGATGAAGTCACCCAGCGTTTTGACTTCCCCATTCGCAGCCATTTCCTTTATCTAAGCTCGCTGAAAATGACATATCAGAAATCTCAATATCAACTCCAGGTGTCTCAAACAGTTGCATCATGTTGGGATATGTTACTTTTAGAATTGTGTCTTCGGGTATACTGACAAAAGGTTCCTGCATAGATATTGCCATTAAAGCTATCATCTATATGCCAAAGATGGAGATAATAGATGCTTTTTGAAACTTAAACCATATCATCAAGCCAAATATGAGCACAAACTACTTTGGCAATCTAATTTCAAGCACCAAACTGCATAACTGTTGAGCAACTTTATCTCAATTCCAAAGGGCATAATTAGTTAATCAACTTGAGAATGAAACATTATGCCTACAGAACTGAAGTATGAACATATGATCACAGTAAATGCATCGTTGTCAAGGCGCACTCAAGGCCCAAAGGCCGAGCCCAGAACCTAGTCGCAAGGCGCAAAAAAAGCGAGGACTTTTTTATTTTAGGCGCATAGTATAAGAATATCATTTTTAGGGATTTTAAACTTGTTTTAGGCTTGTTTAGGGCTCGTTCTGGCTTTTTTTAGATTGATTCCAGGCCTGATTAGGAGCGATTAACGGTTTTATACAAGTTCCGGCGAATTTTAGCAAGTTCCGACAACTTTTTGCCGGAATCTGGCCGGAAAACGCGCCTAGGCGCTCGCCTTTGACTTTGAAAGAAAAGCCCCAATTTGCGCCTTCCTCTCCACCAGGCCCTAACCTTGCGCCTGGTTAGCGCACCAGGCGCACGCCTTTGACAACATAGAGTAAATGTTGCACCAATTTTTTCTAATATGTTTTTTTTTACGACAACACATAGATATTCTAAGATAATTGGGTTTCCCCAGGGCAAGCCACCCTAGGAGGAACCCCCAACTGGGTAAACCCCTGACCTGGCCACAGACCCCTTTTTTTGCTGTGACCAGGATTCGAACCCAAGACCTACACTATGGGAAGTCTTGGGGCTACCATTACACCAGATGGCTAACGGTTAGAGTGCACATAACACATAATCAAAGCAATTTTGAGTGCACATAACACATAATCAAAGCAATTTTGAAATCTGATCAACTATAAAAGTTAGGAATACTGCAAATGCAAGACTAATTTATACCTTAGTTCCTTCAAATCCAAATTGAAACAAATGAATTCGATAGTCCTTCAAAAACTCCATATTATGCTCCGGATATGGTTTAGGGCACAAATATCTAGAAATTGACACAAAACACCAAAAAAAAAACTCAAATTCCAAACCCTAGTTATCGGTGCTAAACACAAATTGAACAAAACTGATAGATAATTAGAGAATTAGACACAATGAGTGACATACACAATAGAACGCAGGCCTATATAATTAGAGATTTAGACACAAATTCAGGGGACCAGATTGTTTTTCTAGTCAGTTTTGAAACAAACTATTTGCCAGATCAGTTCATGTGTTCAACCCCCATCTTTTCTGTTAAATTTGCAAATAGTGGATGGATAGTAGCCTATGATAATACCTTTACACAGGTTCATGACGACTTTCAAATTAGGAAATGGCACCATGATCTGGAAATGGCATAACTTGAAATCAGCTCACTCGCTTTCAGATCTAGTGAGAGAAAGGAGAGTCAGCTGCCCACTTCTAGATCCGGCGACGATGGGTTCGGTGCTATGACCCACAGTTGACCAACACCAACCATAAACACATCCAATCGTTCACGTCATTCCGGCCACCACCACCTTCTCCGGTCCGCCACCTGCCGTCTCCAATCTCACCTACTTCATTTGGGTTTAACGTGTTCGCACAAAACTAATGAACTCAACCACCACCGAAGTCCATCGTGATTGAGATTGAGGGTGGCTTCGGCGCTTCGCTACCACTTCCGATGAAGTCCAAAAACACCACCATCGATGAACTCAACAATAAGTAAAAAGGAGTTCAATGAAGACACCAAATCATCAAGATTTTGGATTGGATTTGTGAGTGGAATTTGGTGAAGTCCAAAACACCACCACTGCGAGGATTACATTTTTTTTCGTTGAACTGTCCAAAACTACACTAACACCGTCTTCTCGAGTTTACCGGATGAGAGAAAAGAAAAGAAAGTGTTTTTTTTATTTCTTTTTTTTTCTCTTTTTTTTTCTTTCTTTTTAAATCTCTTTAACTTGGGAGGATGAAAATAAGTTTAGTTTTTCCTTAGAATCATTTCATTTTCCTCCTAAAAAAAACTCTTGAACACCCTTCATCTTATTTTCTTTCTTTTCATCCCTTAAAAAAAACTCTGGAACAAGAGTTCCATTCCCCCTTCCCTTCTTTTCCATTCCTTTCCTTCCTTAAATGAGTCTCGGGAACACAACGTAATGTGTGGATCGTGAATTTGAAGCAATGATGAATTTGGATTTTTGGTGTTGGTTTTGTGATTGAAACGTAAAAAGACAGTAATACCCTTCATATGAGAGGCACATGACCTGAAATTGGATGAGGTTAAAAGAAAGAACTCAATGTGTGTAAAAGTTTAAAAAAAAAAGATATATAGTGTAATTTTTGAAGCTAAAAAATATAATATGTAATTTGCTATAAACTTAAAGGACATAATTTATAATTTAGGGGGTGTTTGGGATTACTTTTCAAAACTACTTATTAACTTTTTCAAAAAGTTAATAAGTAGTTTTGAAAAGTAAGTGGGACTTACTTTTCAAAAACTACTTATTTCTTCTATATTTTCATCTCATTTTGATTTATCCAAACAAACTTTTAACTTATTAACTTTAAAAAAAAGTTAATAAGTTAATAAGTAGGTTAATAAGTAATCCCAAACACCCCCTTACTCTAGTTTTTTTTTGTCACCAAAGCTCTCTTAGAAGAAGTCCCACGTTATTAGATAATACAGTTAGCATGTTGGTATATGAAGGGGATTAGGCAGTCAAAGGGCCGAAGGCAATCTCAGCCGCGGCTGAGGCCGTGCCGCGATTGGCCGATTTCTTGACAACTAGAAGGAACGAACTCCAAAACAAAGAACCCAACCCCAGCCGCGGCTGAGGCCGTGCCGTGGCTCAAGGGTGTTGAAGGGATTAGACTATCAAAAGGCCAAAGGAATAAGACGATTGTAGAAACATCACGAGGATAGGATACCACCTGCCGCGGCTGAGGGTGTGTCACGGCTCAAGCTCTATAATTAATAAGGGACCACCTACCGAGCCTGCCCACGGTTGAGAATCCTCCTCAGGAGAATCGAGGTTCTAAAGATGACGGCAAGAAGGAAAGAACAAGGACGGAACCAAACTACCCAACCCCAGCCGCGGCTGAGGCCGTGCCGCGGCTCAAGGGTGTCACGGCCGAAAGGTTCGTTTGATGTCGGACGACATCTCCCACTCAACACTTAGAAAATACCAAAGAAGTTACGAAGGAAATAATCTCATACCAGGAAATAATACTAAATAGCTAAGATAACGTCTTATTGGGCATAAGAGTCAACTATAAAGACAACACCAAAGGGGAAACCTGAACCCATGATAGAAAGAGGTCAGGTAAGAACCAGTAACACAAAAAGGGAAGTCAGCTAACAAGACAAGATATGTCAGGGACATAACCTGTACACAAGGGACACGGGTCAACTATACAGACAAAGATAATTAAACACACCCTGAGCTCTCTAAGCATGAAAGAGGAAATAACGGTCATACTAGCGGAAGCAGAGAAAGATGTTTGACTACAGACAACCCATAATGGACATTGAGTCCAAATATCTTGACCATGGATATCTTATAAATAGTCCAGTCGATTTCAAAGGTAAAAAGATCATTCTTTACTCACATATTCACAATACCCAAATTTACTTACTTCTCTCTCTCTCTTTTACCTTCCACTATACACATACTTATTCTCAAGCCGGAGGGTGGTCACGAGGAGAAAACTCCTTCTGCTCGTGGCGAGGCTCACGGTGTTTCCTATTTTGCAGATCACCTTTTCAAGACCCGGAGATTCCGTCCGTTCTTCCAAGCCCAAGTCCAGAAGTTCCAGTTTAACTTGTCCATCCCACACTGCTCCGAGACCTCCGCCTCTAGGTGGTAAGTTTTGTAGCAACATTTGGCGCCATCCCGTGCTCTAAAAAAAAAACGATGGGCGAGGGCGAGGAAACTCCTAACAATGAAACCAGAAGTTCTGATATCCTGAACTTAGACGGTAGCAATGCTACCCGAAGGGAGGGAAGCAAGAACCAAATGAGCTGTCTTAATGACTCTGAAAAACAAAGCAATGACAAAGTTGTCGTCACTCCGGAGTTCTTGCGGCAGAATCGCCGACAGATTCTCGCTTTGTTGCAAGTGGAGGAGAAGGAACGCCAGTTGAAAGAAATCCGAACCCGTCTAGAGTTCGGAGATGACGAAAATGACGACTCACCGAAGAAAGATGAAGAAGAGAAAGATAAGCTACACAACACCGAGGTTGTACGTCAAGAGACAACCATGAGGAAGCTAGATTTTGAAGATGACTACAGCAAGCCATACAGGCCATCCACGGCGAGATCAAGATCCAAGTTTATCAACAAAATTGCAGAGTTCACATTTCCCCCAAAACTAAAAATGCCATCCAATGTGGGGAAATATGATGGTCTGGGTGACCCAAACGATCATCTCGCCATTTTCATAGGTGCAACCGAGGTGGAACAATGGTTTATCCCGGTATGGTGTCATATGTTCATGCAAACACTGACGGGAGCAGCGAGGGTATGGTTCGATAGTCTTCTGGTGGGAGAGATAGGAAGCTTCGAACAGTTGGAGGATAGTTTCTTGAAAAATTTCAGCCAACAGCGAAGATCCATCAAGGATCCGACGGAACTACACAACATTAAAAGAGCCGACAACGAATCAGTAGGAGACTTCATCCTGAGGTTCGTAAGGGAGAGCATGCAAGTAAAAGGAGCTGGTGAAGACATACTGATCGGTGTCGAAGGGACCGGTCAAAGATAAAGAAATAGAGTGTCCTAATCACCTTAAACTAGTTAGGGTAAGAAGGGTGTCGAACCACGAAGAGTTTGTGGTCGGTGCTCAACTTCAATTAACAATGCAAATTATGAAGTTACAACGGGTCTTTCTGACCAAACACAATCAATGATTTAAGTGAAAACTTTATAAACTCAACAAACAAATCAAGTACCAAACAAAACGGTTTAAGTTGTAAACAATAATTAAAAAGGGTATCACACCCGGGTTTCAAGTTCACAAGTAATTAGGGATTATCACACCAATATTTGAGTTCAAACAATCGAATGGTTATCCAAATCTAATTAACCAAATCTAACCAAGAACATCAACATTCATACATCATCGGCAAATAGTGTAAAACAATATTCACGAATGAAATCGAGACAAATGTATGCAATATAGAATTAGATTAATCAATAGATTCAACATAAATCAAAGTTCATAGCAATTATCATCTAACGGGGTCAATGGTGCAAGAATTTATCGACTCCCGTGAGTTCATAACCATACTAAACACAAAGATTCAAGTATTTCAATCCAAACGATTACAAGAATTGTTTCTCAAAGCTAGCACATGATAAAACCCTAAAAACTTACAAACAATCCACCCGGGAATGATTACCGGTGGATTAGCCGCTCATGGTGGTGGAAATCATCTTCAATCTTTCAATCGAATGTTAGAATTGTGTTCTTTAGCCTCCAAGAACTCCAAAATCGCCCAAGAACTATGGTGTAAAAGATGGATTCGAATTTGGGGAAGAAAAACCTAATTAAACCATTGAAAATCGGCTGTTTCGCCCAAAACCCGCGTTTGAAACGCACCCAGCGTAAGCTTACGCTGGGAGGGCGTAGGCTTACGCCGGGACTCTGGAAGCTGCTGTGAAGAAATCAATTAGGCGTAGGCCTACGCTGTAAGGGCGTAAGCTTACGCTGGTGGCGTAGGCTTACGCTGGAACTGCATTTTTGCCCCGTTTTCTCCGTGTCTCTTCCGACTCTCTCGTAATATCTTCAAAGATCACATTTTAAGCTTCCAACACCTGCACATGCATGACTACACAAAACCTTTGTATTCCACATATCAAATTGCATAAATATAACATATTACACCCTTTAATACATGAAACTTTGGCCACTTATCATATCCCCACACTTGAGTTTTGCTTGCCCTCAAGCAAAGTCATTTGCTTTTAAATTCACATTACAAATTCTTAAATAATTATTTTCACTAAACATAAGTTAAAGTCCAAGGTCATGCAAAATTCATAAAAATTATACTCTCAACAGCTTTACAATCCAACAAACCATCAATAAATTTTTAACAAAAGGAAAATATTGGAACGTGCTTAACTCATATCTAGTTATGGCTTTGCATGCACACACCCCTCACAATCAATCACTCCACTCGGCTTCATATATGGACTAGCGATGATGTGCTAGTATTTTTCACTTGAAACCAAACAATGAATCACATTATTATAGGCTTGCATATTGATCACATCTCCACCTACTAACACAACTAAAACGCACAAATCAAAAGGTCTTTTAAGGGTTGTAATGTAGGCTAGGGTTACGGGTATGGATAAGGATTTTTAAAGTGGCTAAAGGTGAGTGGAATTCAACTAATAACGTTACAAATCAACTCTTAAACCTTCAAAATTCTACCATGGGTATAAATGACCCATCAACACTAAATTTCTTATTTCTTCAAACTATCAAATGAAACTTGAGTAAACTGACCCAATAACATCTTTTATTGTAGCTCCACTAATATTCAAGACCTTTGGGCACATGTTGACCCAATACTATTTTTTTTTTTTTGTATTTCTTTTTCATTCATTTTTTTTTTTCAATGCAACTACACCAATCTAAGTTAATTGAATTCCAACTCACGGGTTTAAAAAGAAAAGGCTAAAAGGTGAATGGGTGAATGTTGTGGGTTTTGTCAAAAGAAAAGGTATAGGCTCAGAATGAGTATCTAGTGGATATTAACGGGTAAAGGCATAAAAATGGCTAAAAATAAAAATGTTTCTCCTAATGCCTTTATCATTTTTGCACAATCAATTGGTTCAAGGTTTCAACATGTATTAACAATATGCAAGTTCTAAAATAAGAAAAACAAAGTGGCTAAACACTCAAATAAGAGAATATATATATATATATATATATCAATTTGGCTCAAATTCTCACAGAAACGGTGGAAAATAGGTTACCGACATGTGCATACAAACTGTCACCTTCTACTTTGTTACTCCCAATTCCAACATTTCCAATTTATTATATATATATATATATATATTTTTTATTTGTTGGAAAAACTTAATTGAGTAACTTAATGAATTAACCATGACCAAAGACCTCTATCAAACATTTTGTAAAACAATTTTCAAAAAATTTGTATGGTTTCCAAGATTTTCCACATCCCCACACTTGAACCTTACATTGTCCCAATGTAAATAGTTATGAAATGTAAAAGTGCGGTTAGTGGGTGCAAAAATAACCAATACCCAAAAACTCTCAATATCCAACTCAAAGATTCCCATAACCATAAGCACCAACCCAAGCATCACCCAAGTTCTTGCCAAAACAAAAGCAAAACAAAATATCAAAATAACCTAAAACACACAAAGCACATCAAATTTTTTTTTTTATTTTTTATATATATATATATATATTTTTTATTATTGTTTTTTTATATATATATATGCAAGAAAAAGGTAAAAGTATGTGGACCTGTTCGAAATGCCCAAAATCAGGCAAAGCTGTCCTCACTGTTTTGTTCCTCATCCTCATCATCATCTTCATCTTCCTCCTCATCATCGTCTGCATCATCATTGCCTGGCTTGTAAGGCCAGTATGCCTCCGGCCTAGCATCATATGGCTCCTGCTGTAAAGGTTGACCAAAAACTGACTCATATAAAGATTGAGTCATATCTCTCATGTTATTCAGACCTCCTTGAGCCGTTCCACTCGAGCCTTGCCCACTGCGCCACCTACTCAGAATGATGACTTTGTGGGTAGCGCTGGTATGTGTCACCCATGTCGTACGGATTCAAAGACTCCCATTCAGCAGGGGCTGGATGTGAAGAATAAGGTACGCCCTGATGGTAATCATTGTAGTGGCGCACTTCTTCATTGTCCCTAAAATTTCTGTTAATTTCCTCCTCTTGTCTCCACATCATCCCCCTTCTATACCTCCTATCTTCCTCCAGATTCTGCGTTTGCCTATCAAACATTAAACGCGAGGCCTCCTCCCAATTAGGATAACTTGTCGGGCGAGCCTGCTCTATTAGTTCCGTGAAAGATTGACTATAATCAACACTATACCCAAACCCGTGCTCAAACCCATAACCTGCACCACTTGTCCCCATAGTTGGTCCTGTGGGACCAACTTCTTCATCTTCCAGGTTCATTTCTTCTTCTTCCGACACATCACTTCTTAATTCCTCCAAGAACCTCGCAGTGGTGGTATCAGTCAACACATGAGTTCTTGCTGTCAACTCATATCTCCAACTTCCTTGCTGCAAGGACCTTAAAGTATAAGGTTTATGTTTTATTTTTAATACCGCCGGTCTTCGTGGCAAAACCTTTGCCCATTTGAGGAACTTTGACAACAACCGACAATGAGGGATGACCATCCTCTCTCTTTCCTCCCGTGACTCCCAAATATTCCACATGATCAAGTGTTTAGATGACATAACTGGGGAACCCGTCAATAGTGCATGTAAAACCATAACTTCATAAAAGCGCACCTTTGTCTTATCCCCCGTTCTTGGGACCACGTTCAATGTCACAAATACCAACAGCAATTTGGGAAGTGGCTTCAGCATATCTCTTCTCAATATCAATCGGAACACATCACAACCTTCATCCACCACAAAGAGGGCTCTGATCATGTTTTCCCACATTGTTTCCTGGATCACGTGAGCCTTCAACTTATCATCAGCTACATATTCATAAGGTTCATTATTTTCTGCTCCTGAGTCAAAGTGGGCAATCTTGTCAATAGTTTGAAATGACAAGTCTGCTTGTTTCCCATTCACTGTACCCCTCAAAATTGTCGTTTGGGGCGGGTTATCTCCTTCAATTCGTTGAAGGGTCGCCATCCACTCAAGAATTGCTTCACCATACACATCATCAATTCCATCATAGTGGAAAGCAAGGCTCTCTTCCCAACCAAGCCGTCAAAAACAGTTAACCACTCCATACCTCTCGAAATCCGGCTCGTGGATCTGCTTTTCACAAGTAAATAACGATTCAAATCCACCAGCCGGGCTTTTCACCTTGTCCATGTATAAATCTTTCTGCTGTGGATATGGGAAAGATGACAATCTCACTGGTTTCTTCCAAATTGTGGGTCCAAGTTCCTCTTCAGATTCATGGGCACTCTCTTCTTCACTTCTTTCGCGCAGAACAATAGTGTTTCGTGCCCTCTTTGATCTACTCCGTGATGAGGACTCACCCGCTTTTTCTTTACCCCTGTGAGACTCTTTCGTTCTGACCATTGTTCCTACAATTTCAACAAGCACACATAAATCAAAGAATTCACCAAGAATCAAACTTGTAACAATTCTTCATTAATAATGCTAATTGAATTCACTCCATATTAACTCTTTATCATGTGAAAACAAAATTTCTGTTATTTTCATCAAAACAAGTTTACATGTTGTTTTAAAATTTCAAAATTTCTCCCAAAATTTTAATCAAGTTCTATTCAATTCATCACTAACACAATTATTTCCAATGCTTCAACAATGTCATCATTCAATCTTCTAATTCTAACTTAAACCATCCTTCCTAAAGTACCCAACAACACAACTACAAGGTAACATCAATTCTTATTCGAAAATATACCTTCAAACAACCAAGAATTGTAATACAAACGTACCTTTTGGGTTTAGACGCTTAAATATCAAAGAGTGATGACTATTCCGTCCACTTCACACAAAAGCCCCAAAAATTTCGAAACCCTAGAATTTCGGGTCTCTCGGGTATGGTTGATTCGTTGAATTCCGCTTGGTAGGGTTTACTCCTCTTGCAAAGTTATGCAAAAACCCTCAACCAATTTTTGATTTTTATCAATAGATGGTAGATTAAGGAGTGGAAGAAGATGAAGGTAAAAGGAAATTTTTAGAGAAGAAGATGGAGTAGAGAGATAAGAGGTAGGTGATAATGAGGAGAGAAGAAGAGAAAAACGTTTTTAAGATTTTTTTTTTTTTTCGGACTTACCTGCGACTTTTTGCGTGAAATCTCGATCCAGCGTAAGCTTACGCTGAAGGGGCGTAGCCTTACGCTGAGCCTCTGACGCTTCTGTTTGAAAAATGACCCGGCGTAGCCTTACGCTGAACCAGCGTAGCCTTACGCTGAGTTAGCGTAGCCTTACGCTGAGTTCATTGGCGTATCCTTACGCTGATATGGCGTAGCCTTACGCTGAAGGTCTGATGCTTCTGTTTGAACTTTGCCTTCTGCGTAAGCTTACACTGATACAGAGTAGCATTACGCTGACCTGCTTTTGGTCTTTTTTTTTCAGCTCCCAACTTGAATGTGTTTCGTCCCTGAAATACCGACATCCGCTGTAACCTCATACTTCACGCCTTCCTTTGATTCTTGCACATAATTTCAACAAAAATTAGCTAAACGAAGAAAAATAATAAAACATAATTTAATTAAAAACATCACATAAGCCGGGTTGCCTCCCGGTTAGCGCTAAGTTTATTGTCCTCAGCCCGACACTTCTTCATGGTATTACTCATGCTCGTTCGTCACCAAGCTCAATAAGAATGCTTCTGCTTGGTTTGTTGGCCCATTAATCTCGTTGAGTTCGAGATATGGCTTCAATCGGTTACCATTCACAACTTGCCTCAAGTGATCCTCACAATCTTCAATCTCTATATCTCCATAGTTGCCAACTCGTGTGATCACAAATGGTCCCGTCCACTTGCTTTTCAATTTTCCTGGAAAGAACTTCAACCTTGAATTATAAAGCCAAACTCTTTGGCCCACTTCAAACTCCTTCTTCCGAAGCTTGGCATCATGAACCGCCTTCATTTTGTCCTTGTAAGCGGATGCACAATCATATGCCTCACTTCTCAATTCTTCCAGTTCATTTAGACTCAACTTCCTTTATTTTCCTACAACATCATAATCCACATTAACTTCTTTGATAGCCCAAAATGCCCGGTGAGCTAACTCTACCGGTAAATGATAATCTTTTCCATAAACCAACCGGTATGGGGTCGTGCCAATAGGGGTTTTATAAGCCGTTCGGTAAGCCCATAAAGCATCAGTCAATTTGGTTGACCAATCTTTTCGGTCCGCCCGAACGGTTTTTTGTAAAATATCTTTTATTTGCCTATTAGACACTTCCACTTGTCCGCTTGTTTGGGGGTGGTAAGGAGTTGCTATTCTATGATCCACGCCATACCGTTTTAGTAATTTGCCAAATTTAAAGTTTTTGAAATGAGATCCCCCATCACTTATAATGACACGGGGGATACCAAATCTTGAGAAAATATTTGTTTGGACAAAGTTACACACAACGGTATGATCGTTCGTCTTAGTGGCTATCGCCTCGACCCATTTAGATACATAGTCGACCGCCACCAAGATATACAAATTGCCAAACGAGTTTGGGAAGGGTCCCATGAAATCAATTCCCCAAACATCAAAGATGTCAAGGACGAGAATCGGTTTCATGGGCATTTCGTCTCTTTTGGAGATGCTCCCTAACTGTTGGCATTTGACGCAATGTTTCGCAAACTCAAACGCATCCTTAAACAAAGTTGGCCAGAAAAGACCACATGCAAGAATTTTGTGTCCTGTCTTTTGGCCACTGAAATGGCCTCCACATGCATAAGAGTGCACATGTGCTAGCACACTTGGAATTTCTTCATTTGGCACACATCGTCTAATCATTTGATCCGCTCCCACTTTAAATAACTCCGGTTCTTCCCAAATGTATTGCTTTACTTGGGATAGAAAGTGGGCTTTCTTCTTCTTTACCCAATGACTCGGGATTGCACCTGTTGCCAAAAAATTTACAATATTAGCAAACCAAGGTACAGATGAAACAGACATTATATGCTCATCAGGGAATGATTCATTTATCACTGTCGTGGACTCTTCATCATCAACCATGATCCTTGATAAGTGATCGGCTACTACATTCTCACTCCCTTTTTTATCACGGATCTCCACGTCAAATTCTTGCAACAACAAGATCCACCTTATGAGTCTTGGTTTAGCATCCTTTTTCTCCATGAGGTACCTGACAGCACTGTGATCAGAATATATAATAATTTTGCTTCCCCATATATAGGACCTAAACTTGTCTAACGCATATACTACTGCGAGTAATTCTTTTTCGGTTGTGGTATAATTCAATTGAGCATCCGAAAGAGTTTTACTTGTATAATATATGGCAACGGGTTTCTTCTCAACCCGTTGTCCCAACACGGCCCCAACCGCATAGTCACTAGCATCACACATGATTTCAAAAGGAAGTGACCAATTTGGCGATTGTAAGATTGGGGCCTCCACCAATTTTTGTTTCAAAATGTTAAAAGCATGGATACATTCATCATCAAAAACAAACGGTGCATCTTTTAAAAGTAAGTTACATAATGGTTTCGTTATTGAGCTAAAACCCTTAATAAACCTCCTATAAAACCCCGCATGCCCCAAAAATGATCTAATGCCTTTAACATTCGTGGGATGAGGTAAAGTAGATATAACTTGAACTTTCGCATGGTCTACCTCAATCCCACGACTCGAAATCACATGACCCAAAACTATTCCTTCTTAGACCATAAAATGACTCTTTTCCCAACTCAAGACCAAATTGGTTTCAACACACCTTTTTAAAACTTTTTCCAACTGGTTCAAACATGAATCAAAAGATGTACTAAAAATGGAAAAATCATCCATAAAAATCTCTAAAGACTCCCCCACCATATCTGAAAAGATACTCATCATACACCTTTGGAAGGTGGCGGGGGCATTACTTAGTCCAAACGGCATTCGCCTAAATGCAAAAGTGCCATATAGACAAGTAAATGTTGTCTTATGTTGATCCTCGGGATGTATAGCAATTTGATTATAACCCGAATAGCCATCAAGAAAACAGTAATATTTCTGACCTGCGAGTTTTTCCACAATTTGATCAATGAACGGCAATGGGAAATGATCTTTTGAAGTAGTTGCATTTAATTTCCTGTAATCAATACAAATCCGCCACCCGGTTACCGGCCGAGTGGCTACTTCCTCACCTGAGTCGTTCTTGACGACTTGAATACCCGCCTTTTTGGGCACGGTTTGTGTTGGACTCACCCATGTACTATCAGAAATTGGGTAAACAATACCGGCGTCCAACCATTTGAGCACTTCCTTCTTTACGACTTCCCGCATATTTGGATTTAACCGCCTTTGTGCATCGTGGGATGGTGTAATAACTTGATCCGTGACAATCCTGTGCATAACAATCGAGGGACTAATACCCTTCAAATCCGCAATACTCCACCCAATTGCCGCCTTATGGGTGGCTAACACCTTCATCAAAGCCTCCTCTTGTTCCTTTGTCAAATTTGATGCAATGATCACCGGGAGAGTGTCGTTTTCTCCTACAAAAGCATACTTGAGGTTCTTTGGCAAATCCTTCAATTCGACCTTTGGGGGTTGCTCCAAAGATGGCTTCAACTTTGTGTCAATGTGTTCGGGCAAGCTTTCCACTTGGTGAGTCCACGGTGGTCTCCCATCCTTAATTGCCATTGCTTCAACCCTCTTTTCTTCTTCTTCTAGTTCCTTGCTTGTCTCAACCTGTAACCTGTCACATGAAAAGCATGTCTCTGTGGTGCTATCCTCGTTTACAATAATATCGCAAAGAGGGATGTACCCGTCAACAATGTCCGCCATAAAGCATTCATCGTTGACCAGAGAGTTAGATATATGTGAAAAAACATTTAATCTCAACTTTCGGTTCCCAAATGTCATGTCAACCGTTCCATTTCGACAATTAATTTGGGCATTTGCGGTTGCCAGAAATGGCCGACCAAGGATAACTGTAGGTTGTTTTGTTCTGTTGGAAGAGATATAATCCAACACTAGAAAATCCACTGGGAAATAAAAATCTTCCACCTTCACAATAACACCAGTCAATATTCCTCGGGGGAGCTTAGGGGTTAAATCGGCCAAAACCACGGTAGTGTCGGCCTTCCTAAGAGGGCCAAAATCATATTGGTCATAAAGGATCCCCGGAAGAATACTAACACTAGCTCCAAGATCTAGGAGTGCCCTTTTTATTTTGAAATCACCTACTTGAATAGATATAATAGGTGCCCCCGGATCTTGTAGTTTAGGTGGAAGAGCACCCGATAGAATGGCATTCACATTAGCGGTTACATCAAGTTTCTTTGGGAATTTATGATTCCGCTTTTGTGTACACAATTCTTTCAAGTACTTCGCGTAAGCTGGAATTTGTTTAATGGCATCCAAAAAGGGTATGTTAATTTTGACTTGTCTAAACATCTCCCACATTTCTTCTTGTTGTGGTCCTCTTTTATTTACCATTTTTGCTTTAGATTGTTCAACTAATGCCTCTGGGTAAGGAACGGAACCACCCGTCATATCCTTTCCTTTAGCAATAGGTGACTCATCTCTAAAAACCGGTTTAATTTTTTCAAGATTTTGATTAATTGGTTTTTTACTATTAACAAATTCCACTTCACCTTCACTTTCCTCACCCTCAATAACATCCTCCACCACTCCTTCAACCAATTGTGGTGGAGACTCAACTTTATTATCGATAACCTTACCATTACGAAGAACCGTAACTTTACTTACATTTGCATTGGTTGAAGTCGACCCTTGATGTTGCGGGTTTAATGTAGTGTTACTCGGTAGCCTCCCTCCACCTTGCTTTAGCAAAGATATTTCTTCGGCCATTTGACCCACTTGTCTTTCCAATGCCACAAACGACTTGTCCCTCACTTCATTCTCCTTCTTTGATTCTTTCATCATCTCTAATAATGCATCCAACTTTGAGTTAACCGCATCATCTCCCCCTGATGACCCATTTTGTTGTTGGTGATCTTGATTGTAATTCCTTGGGGGGTAATTTGTGTTCCGGTTATTGTTATAAGAACCCCTTTGATAACTACCCGAATTGTAGTTCCCTTGTTGATGCGGTTGATATGAGGTTGATGAGGTGTTTTGATTCGCACCTTGAAAGTTGGGGTTCATTTGGTTTGCGGCGTTCCCATACTTGAAGTTAGGATGGTTTCTCAACCCCGGATGATAGGTGTTTGAGTTCATGTCATATTGTTTCCTCTCACCATATACTTGATTCACCTCTTCTTGCCTCCCTTCTTGAAATGGGCACTCCATTGTTTTGTGACCTATATCTCCACAATCTTCACAAACGTCGAATCGAGCTTTTACTCCCGCTACTTCTTTCTTTTCGACTTTCCTCAACAATGCCAGTTCTCTCTCCATAGATGCTAACCTTTCTTTTGTATCATAATCCGGGACGGACTTAGAAATTGCGTGTTTGGCTCTTCGGCTAGCCGATGCCTCGGCTTTAGAACTTTGACTCATTCTTTCTAAGAAATCCCAATCATTTTCTTCGGGATTAGACAACAATGTCCCATTACTTGTGGACTTCAAGTACTTCCTCTCCTCTTGAGTCAAACCATCCACAAAACATTTTACCAATTCCCACAACTCAATTTGATGGTGGGGGCATTTCCTCAATAACTCCTTGAAGCGTGTAAAAGCTTCATGTAAAGGCTCACCCGTTTGTTGTTGAAAGGTCCGAATCTCAATTCGGGAGTCATCTGTCTTCGCAACCGAATAGTACTCATCCAAAAAGACTTGTTGCATTTCATCCCATGTGTGGATGCTATTGGGCGGCAATGTGATGAACCATTGCTTTGCTCGATCTTTTAGAGAAAACTGGAAAAGTCTAAGTTTGACTTCGCTTTGATCAAAATTCTCATCCCCAATTGTGCTACAGATGGCAGCAAACTCGGCTAAATGGGTGTATGGTTCTTCGGTGACCATACCATGAAAATGTGGAAGGACATTGATGTAGTTCGGTCTTGACTTGAACCTCCTCATTCCTGGAATTGGTGGAACAATTGGAGAAGCATTCTCCGAAATAGCCGGTCTAAAACGACCATTAACTCCACCCATAGGGGCTACCGGTTGTCTTCGGTTTTCATTATTGTAGCCCCCAGTAGCTCTCCTCCCTTCTTGTCTAGGAGGATACCCAAATCTCTCTGGTCGAACTGTTCGACCCATTGGTTGTCTCGCCCTTTGGTGAACATAATTCACCTTTTCTTCCTCTCCAAATTCTTGCCCCTCGTTATACTCTCCATATTGGCTCCTCTCACCATCCTCATACTCGTAATCGCCAAACCCTTCACCATTCCCAACATCTTCATTATCGTCATACCCGAAATATTCACCATCTTCATCCTCCCAACCCTCGTTCTCATTGTTTCCGGGAGGGGTTTGATTTTGTTGTGGTCCCCTTCTTCCTTGGTACGGATGTTAACGGGTCGGTTTTGTTGAACTGGACCCGACCCACGGGGTTGGTTGTTATTGATAGGTATAGGTGGGGTTTGGGTTGCGGTTCGGTGAGGTGGAGTTGGTGGGCGGTTAGGGATAGGGCCTCTGTTTGGAGTTGGGCCACGGTTCTCATGCTAGATCCAGAATGACTGCTTCGACCATCCATTGATGATGGTTTCGATGAAATAGGTTGTAAATTTTGTTGTTGTTGGGTTCGGTTTTGCCTTGCTATCCTCTTAATTTCCGGTTCAAACACAAGCGGTGAAGTTCCCCCGGATGAACGGGTACGCATGCACTAATCTGTCACCTGCACACACAAACAAACACCACGCGTAACACAAAAATAGAAGAAGATTAACTAAACAAAACAAGTAACAAATAGTCACAAGAGTCAACTAAAATAAAACACCAAGCGCACACACTCCCCGGCAGCGGCGCCAAAATTTGATCGGTGTCGAAGGGACCGGTCAAAGATAAAGAAATAGAGTGTCCTAATCACCTTAAACTAGTTAGGGTAAGAAGGGTGTCGAACCACGAAGAGTTTGTGGTCGGTGCTCAACTTCAATTAACAATGCAAATTATGAAGTTACAACGGGTCTTTCTGACCAAACACAATCAATGATTTAAGTGAAAACTTTATAAACTCAACAAACAAATCAAGTACCAAACAAAACGGTTTAAGTTGTAAACAATAATTAAAAAGGGTATCACACCCGGGTTTCAAGTTCACAAGTAATTAGGGATTATCACACCAATATTTGAGTTCAAACAATCGAATGGTTATCCAAATCTAATTAACCAAATCTAACCAAGAACATCAACATTCATACATCATCGGCAAATAGTGTAAAACAATATTCACGAATGAAATCGAGACAAATGTATGCAATATAGAATTAGATTAATCAATAGATTCAACATAAATCAAAGTTCATAGCAATTATCATCTAACGGGGTCAATGGTGCAAGAATTTATCGACTCCCGTGAGTGCATAACCATACTAAACACAAAGATTCAAGTATTTCAAACCAAACGATTACAAGAATTGTTTCTCAAAGCTAGCACATGATAAAACCCTAAAAACTTACAAACAATCCACCCGGGAATGATTACCGGTGGATTAGCCGCTCATGGTGGTGGAAATCATCTTCAATCTTTCAATCGAATGTTAGAATCGTGTTCTTTAGCCTCCAAGAACTCCAAAATCGCCCAAGAACTATGGTGTAAAAGATGGATTCGAATTTGGGGAAGAAAAACCTAATTAAACCATTGAAAATCGGCTGTTTCGCCCAAAACCCGCGTTTGAAACGCACCCAGCGTAAGCTTACGCTGGGAGGGCGTAGGCTTACGCTGGGAGGGCGTAGGCTTACGCCGGGACTCTGGAAGCTGCTGTGAAGAAATCAATTAGGCGTAGGCTTACGCCAGTAGGCGTAGGCTTACGCTGGAACTGCATTTTTGCCCCGTTTTCTCCGTGTCTCTTCCGACTCTCTCGTAATATCTTCAAAGATCACATTTTAAGCTTCCAACACCTGCACATGCATGACTACACAAAACCTTTGTATTCCACATATCAAATTGCATAAATATAACATATTACACCCTTTAATACATGAAACTTTGGCCACTTATCACATACGCATCTCGGCCTTTATCCACGGCGTTCGAAGCGAGCAGCTGGTTGAGCGATTCCATGAAAACCGCCCTAATACAGTCGAAGAAATGTTAGAAAGAGCTAAAGCGTTCGTACGGGGAAGAAAAGCAAGCGATCAGTTGAAGGATCGTACACAGAAAAAAACAACTACATGGGATGTCCCTAGAAGGCAGACACCACAGAAAAGGTGGGACAAAGGGCATTTTCAACCACGCTTCCAGCAGCGGAACGTGCCATTCCAGCCTCGATATTCACCGTCACCACGACCCAATGTCGGGCCTACTGTTAGTCTCCCACCACTATCTAAAACACCAAGTGAGATCCTAGCAACAGAAAATGTTAATTTCGTGAAACCATCTCCCATGAGGCCAGGCCCTAGAAAGGCCACGTAAAAGTATTGTGAATTCCACAAAGACAACGGCCACACCACCGACGAGTGCTTCTCCCTAAGGAGGCAAATCGAGTCAGCAATCAAAATAGGCAAATTGGCACACCTGCTGAAAGAGCTGAAGGCTACACCCCAGTCAAGTGGAAAGAGGAAGGAGATCCTAATGGTGAGTCAACCATCAGGAAACGCAGGCATGAAAAGAAGCAACGACCACATGGAGTCATGGATGGAGCAGGAAATTAGTTTCCCCCCAATTAGAAGCGGTGATTTTGCAAGGGGTGCACTACATGTATCCGCTGACATTGCAGGTCACCAGGTACGAAGAGTTTATGTAGATACTGGAAGTGCATCCGAAATCATGTATGAACATTGCTTCATGCAACTAGATGAAGAAGTGCGGAAGGGCCTCGTCACACAAGTCCATCAGCTGACTGGCTTTTCGGGGGAAGTGGTGCAACCACTAGGGAAAATACAACTTCAGGTGACAATGGGAGACAAAACGGGGAGACGAACAGTCCCAATGACTTTCCTCATAGTACGCTCTCAATCAAGCCACAATGTGATTCTGGGAAGACCGGGTTTATGTGCACTCGGGGCAGTCATCTCCACCATCCACGGAGCCATCAAATTCCCAACACCAACCGGTATAGTAACTTTATACTCAACTAAAGAATGCAAAAGTGTAAAAGTTGCAACAGTAGCCCTGAAAGTCATAAGCAAGCAAGAAGGTGTGGCACAGGAAGAATGGGCACTCCACCCAGAATTCCCGGAGCAGAAAATAACCGTTGGACGCCAACTGGGAGAGGAAACGAAGAAAACGCTGAGGCAGTTTTTACTCAACAATCTAGATGTCTTCGCTTGGAAACCTTCAGACATGGAGGGGGTTCCAAGGGAAACGGCAGAACACCGTTTAAACACCTACAAATCAAAAGAGCCAGTGGCGTAAAAAAGATGACATTTGGGGCCAGAGAGAAACCAAGCAGTATTGACGGAAGTTGAAAAGCTTTTGTGTGCCGGCATAGTGTGAGAGGTGAAATACCAAACCTGGGTGGCCAACCCAGTCATGGTCAAAAAAGGAGACGGGACGTGGCGAATGTGCATAGATTTCAAAGATCTTAACGCCTCGTGCCCTAAAGATTGTTACCCGCTCCCAGAAATTGATTCCAAAGTAGATGATCTGGCGGGTTTTCCACTAAAATGTTTTTTGGATGCTTATAAAGGTTACTGGCAGGTACAGATGGCCAAAGAGGACGAAGACAAAACAACGTTCTACACTAGCACTGGGATATTTTGTTTCACAAAAATGCCCTTTGGCTTGAAGAACGCTGGAGCTACCTACCAACGATTGATGGACGCTGCGTTTAGCGAACAAATCGGTAAAAATATGGAAGTTTATGTGGACAACCTGGTGGTAAAAAGCAAGAACGAAGAAGAGTTATTGGGTGACCTGGGCAAAACATTCAAAACCTTAAGAAGCGTCAACATGAAGCTGAACCCAAAGAAATGTTCGTTTGGGGTGGAACAGGGTAAATTCTTGGGTGTAGTTGTCACCAAGGATGGATTTCAAGCAAACCCAGATAAAGTGAAGGCGGTGCTGCAAATGCCCTCACCAAGATCTGTTAAGGACGTGCAAACGCTCAACGGGCGTCTTGTCGCCTTGAACAAATTTTTGTCAAAACACGCTGAGAGAACTTTACCATTCATGGTGACTCTAAGAAACTGCCTAGGTAAAAAGAACTTCGTATGTTCACAAGAAGCAGAAAAGGCATTCGAAGAAATGAAGAGTTACTTGAGTCAACTGCCAACACTCACAGCTCCAGCCCCACAAGAAAACCTGACAATGTACCTATCCGCCGGAACCGCGGCCGTGAGTGCGGTCTTGATGAAAGAGCGGGGTAATGTTCAAACCCCTATATACTTCATCAGCAGAGCGTTAAAAGATCCAGAAACAAGATACTCACCAATGGAGAAGCTAGTGTTATCCCTAGTGCACGCCTCAAGGAGGCTGCGGAGGTACTTCCAAGCTCACAGCATTGAAGTATAAACGGAGCAACCAATACAACAAAACCTGAGAAGACCGGAGATCTCGGGACGATTAGCAAAATGGGCGATCGAGCTGGGGGCGTTCGAACTTAAGTACAAACCAAGGTCCGCAATGAAGGGTCAGGTAGTGGCCGATTTCTTGGTAGAAATACCAACTGAAGGAAAAATGCAAAAAGAGGTTGCGCAAAGTAACCAAGAAATTAAGAATGATAGCACTTGGAGTCTCCACACGGATGGGGCCTCAAACGATGAAGGCTCGGGGGCTGGTTTGATACTAGTGGGACCAGACCAGGTCGAGCTGACCTACGCGCTAAGGTTGGATTTCAAAAGTTCTAACAATGAAGCAGAGTACGAAGCGTTACTCGCGGGCTTAAGATTGGCTCAGAAGATGGGGGTACGAAAACTACACGCTCATGTGGACTCAATGCTCGTAGCAAACCATATCAACGGTTCGTACGATGCTAAGGAAGAGTCAATGAAGCGATACCTGGAGAAGGCCTAGGCCATAATCAAGTTGTTCGATGAATGTATGGTTATACACATCCCAAGAAGCAAAAACAAAAAAGCCGACGCTCTTAGTAAGTTGGCCTCAGTCACTTTCACACATTTAGCAAAGGAGGTCAGGGTAGAAGTGCTAGAATCCCCGTCTATCGCAGACACAGAGATCAGCACAATCACGGAATCGGAGAACCCAGCCTGGATGACTCCCATCATCCAGTTTCTCACAAAGGGTACGTTACCGGACGATAGAGCCGAAGCAAGAAAGATAAGAACAAAGGCGTTGCAATACGAGATGGAACGGGGATGTCTATACCGAAGGTCCTACCTAGGACCTCTACTGAGGTGCCTCGATGAAGAAGAAGCTAACTATGTAATCCGGGAAATCCACTTTGGCATATGCGGAATATATGCAGGCCAAAGGATGGTTGTTGCAAAGGCAATGGGAGCGGGGTACTACTGGCGGGGTATGCACAGAAGCGCCGTCAAGGAAATTCAGAAATGTGAGAGTTGCCAAAAGCATGCCCCAATGTGCCACCGGCCGCCGAATGAGGTGGTCCCTGTCATGGCAGCATGGCCCTTTCAAAAATGGGCAATGGATATAGTCGGGCCGTTCCCAACAACCCAAGGGAAGATAAAATGTTTGATAGTGGCAATTGACTACTTCACCAAGTGGGTGGAAGCAAAAGCTCTCGCATCCATCACTGCATACAGGTGAAGAAATTTGTTTGGGAATGCATTATCTGTCGGTTTGGTCTCCCGTTGTTTATAGTGACAGACAACGGAAAACAATTTGTGGACAACCCGTTTAAACAATGGTGCGTGGATATGAAGATTCAACAAATTTTACCTCAGTGGCACATCCCCAAGGAAACGGCCAGGTGGAGCGAGCTAATCGGAGCATTGTGGAGGGCATAAAGACACGTCTAGGAGACGAAGGAAGAAATTGGCTGGAAGAACTACCACATGTGCTGTGCTGTGGGCACATCGGACGATGCCAAAGACAAGTAATGGGGAAAGCCCATTCAGTTTAACGTATGGCACCGAGGCGGTAATACCAGCGGATATAATCATGACAACACAACACATTCTCCAGGTCAACGAAGTGGATAACGATTCGGAACTACGGTTGAACCTTAACCTCTTAGAAGAACGAAGGATGATAGCAGCAATCCGTGAGGAAAAGTATAAGAGAGAGGTTGAAAGATACTACAACTCAAGAGTGCAAAAAAGATCGTTCAAAGAGGGAGAATACGTGCTCCGAAGCAATGAAGCCAGTAGGATGGAAGATCAAGGAAAGTTGGGCCCACGCTGGGAAGGCCCCTACCAAATCAAGGAAACCGGAAGAAACGACTCTTACAACTTGGCTCGTTTAGATGGAAGCGACGTACCACGAACGTGGAATGGAGCCCAGCTCCGGAAATGTTATATGTAAGAAACGTGTAAGCAGTTATTGTAATCAACTTTGAAACAAGGTGTATGCGGACACCAGGGATTACAAAAACCATTGTCTTTGTTTTTAAGGAATCATATTAAAAGAAACGAGTCAGCTGACCAAGTTCAGACTGTAAAATAATCTAAGTCTTCCAGCCGCGACTGGACAGACGAATCAGCTGACCAAGTTCAGACTAAATAATAATCTAAGTCTTCCATCCGCGACTGGACGGACGAATCAGCTGACCAAGTTCAGACTGAAAAATAATCTAAGTCTTCCAGCCGCGACTGGACAGACGAATCAGCTGACCAAGTTCAGACTGAAAAATAATCTAAGTCTTCCAGCCGCGACTGGACAGACGAATCAGCTGACCAAGTTCAGACTGAAAAATAATCTAAGTCTTCCAGCCGCGACTGGCCAGACGAATCAGCTGACCAAGATCAGACCGAAAAATAATCTAAGTCTTCTAGCCGCGACTGGATAGACGAATCAGCTGACCAAGTTCAGACTGAAAAATAATCTAAGTCTTTCAGCCGCGACTGGAAAGACAAGTCACCTGACCAAGTTCAGGTTGAAAAATAATCTAAGTCTTCCAGCCGCGACTGGACAGACGAATAAGCTGATCAAGTTCAGACTGAAATAAAGAGATCTTAAAAACAAACAATATTAGATTGCATAAACGGAAAAGTCTACTTAAAAAGTTACAAGGATACAAGCCCACGCAAGGGCATCAGAAACTAAAGATCCACGCAGGGACGACATAAGATAAACGTCCACGCAGGGACAACATAAAATAAAGATAAACGTCCACACATGAGTAGTACACAAAGACAAACATCACTTGGGAGGAGCAAGAAAGGCTTGGATATCGGCAATCGTAGAACCAACCATGTTAGCTATGGACGCAGACATCGGAAATTGGCAATTGTCAAACTTGTCTGAAAGCTCACGAAGCTGATCAAGAGCATCCACATGAAACTATCTAGAGTCTTGAGCCCTTTTCCCTTTCTTGCCTAACCCCACACCTTCTTTCAAACCACCATTGTACCCAACCTTATCAGCCAACGAATTAAGCTCTCCTAGCATGTCCAAGAACTCATCACTATTACGAACCTTCTCAAAGGCCTGCCGCATACCCGTAGAAATAAGCCAAGACCTCTCACTCTCCAATCGCGAAATCTCACCGCGAAGAGTAGAAATTTGGGAAGTAAAAACAGTTCGCTCACTATCAAAGGCACCCCTTAGTGACTGATTTTCAGCCTCCACCTCCAAACGTCTCTCCTGAGCACGAGACAACTCTCTTTTTAAATCACGATTGGCTCGAACACTATCAAGCAAACGCTCGTTAGTACTAGCATAGGAGTTGAGGAGGCAAACCGTCGAAGAGAAACCAACATCAGTCACCTCCTTGTTCGACATATTCTTATAACGAGCGTGATCAGCCGGAGTACGCGCAGAATACATAAACTCACGGCATTGCTCAGATGACTCGACCAAGGTACCATTGTGAAAACTCCAATTAGGGACAAAAGGGGCACTCATTTCCACATTAGAACAAGAGAAACACTTAGCATGGTTCAAATCAATTGTCGGGTTTGACCCGTCCTCGGAACTATAGTCGTGATCAGCCTGGAAGGTGGAGTTGCCACCAGGAGCGATCAGCGACTCATCTCCCGCCGCGACTTCCTTACCAGATGTATCACCCACATTAACTTTCCTCTTGCTAGGACGTCTCGAACCCGACTCTAGAGGGGGAATGATGAAATCTTCAGTTTTTTTCCAAAATGGTCTTATGGCCCGACTTAATGGGCACCACGTCCTCTTCAATCGGTTCGGTCGTAGACAATTTCATGCGATCAAACAAACCCATCCCTACAAACACATACATTAATATTAGTAAGATGCCAAAACCACGAAAGTAAATTTAAAAGGAAGTTACTCACGTTCCCCATGATAACGGAACACAGGTCGAACAGTCGGATCATCCCAGTTACGACTAATCCCAACCATTACAAGGAAATGCTCGGAAAAGGGGCGCAAAGCCGTCGGGACGGCTAGTAGCTTATCATAATCAACTTTAAGATATTCACGAGATATGGGAATGGGATCCCTAAGCGACTCTTTCGACGGGGACCAATGCATCTCGAACGGGATCGCACGAGCGGAGATGAAGAAAAAATGATCTTTCCATCTTTTCAAGCTAGTGGGGGGACGAAGGGTGTGACTAGGATAGGGAGCTTTTCGTTTTTCAAAAGTAACCCAATCACCCACCCGAGTTGGTTTGTAAAACGCTCTAAACAAATGAATATCCGCCTCGATCCTAAGGGCACGACAAGAAATGTCAAAGTGATATACTCTAAAGGGAACGACTTGGGATAAGTGAATCTCGTAATAACTCAACACCGACTCAAGAAATACGCTAACGGGTATGCGAAAGTTGGAAAACGAAAAAAAGGCGGTATATAAGGATATCATCCCCGGAGGGGCATCACGAACGGTCACTCCCGACGGAGGAACGACGGGCTCTAAAGAAGGGTCAATACCATATTTTTTGACAAAGGCATCTAAAAACTTAGTGGTAATAACGGACGTTTGAACATCCATATCACTGCGACACTCCATAATAAAAGGAAAACAAAGAAGAAGGAACTAACCCGCCAAGTTGTGCTAAGCAAAAGCCGACAGAGAGACAAGAACAACGAATCGGCGAAACAAACCAAGCCGAGGAAAATACAGCCTTAACGCGACAGGCTCGATCAACCCGGTGCTGCAGCCGGCACCGAATCAAGAAGCTTTTTCTTGTGGAGTATGAAAAATAATGAAGGCAAAGAACCATCTATATATAGAAAATAATGGAGGGGAAAACAAGAAGTTTGAATTTCAAATTAGAAAGGCAAACAAATTCAAAATTCAAAAAACAGGAGGGAAAGTAGGCTTGTAGGAAGGGACATGTGATTAGATCACTCAACCTATGATGGGACAGATCGGACTATAGCAGCAGATAGGACGACGCATCGACTCACGAGAACATAATCCATCATCATGAATTCGCATATCATGATAATGGACTGGGGGGACTTGAAGGGGATTAGGCAGTCAAAGGGCCGAAGGCAATCTCAGCCGCGACTCAAAAGTATATTGGCCGATTTCTTGACAACTAGAAGGAACGAACTCCAAAACAAAGAACCCAACCCCAGCCGCGAGGGATTAGACTATCAAAAGGCCAAAGGAATAAGACGATTGTAGAAACATCACGAGGATAGGAGACCACCTGCCGTGGCTGAGAGCCTGTCGCGGCTGAGGGTGTGTCACGGCTCAAGCTCTATAATTAATAAGGGACCACCTACCGAGCCTGCCCACGGTTGAGAATCCTCCTCAGGAGAATCGAGGTTCTAAAGATGACGACAAGAAGGAAAGAACAAGGACGGAACCAAACTACCCAACCCCAGCCGCGGCTGAGGCCGTGCCGCGGCTCAAGGGTGTCACGGCCGAAAGGTTCGTTTGATGTCGGACGACATCTCCCACTCAACACTTAGAAAATACCAAAGAAGTTACGAAGGAAATAATCTCATACCAGGAAATAATACTAAATAGCTAAGATAACGTCTCATTGGGCATAAGAGTCAACTATAAAGACAACGCCAATGGGGAAACCTGAACCCATGATAGAAAGAGGTCAGGTAAGAACCAGTAACACAAAAAGGGAAGTCAGCTAACAAGACAAGATATATCAGGGACAAAACCTGTACACAAGGGACACGGGTCAACTATACAGACAAAGATAATTAAACACACCCTGAGCTCTTTAAGCATGAAAGAGGAAATAACGGTCATACTAGCGGAAGCAGAGAAAGATGTTTGACTGCAGACAACCCATAATGGACATTGAGTCCAAATATCTTGACCATGGATATCTTATAAATAGTCCAGTCGATTTCAAAGGTAAAAAGATCATTCTTTACTCACATATTCACAATACCCAAATTTACTTACTTCTCTCTCTCTTTTACCTTCCACTATACACATACTTATTCTTACGCCGGAGGGTGGTCACGAGGAGAAAACTCCTTCTGCTCGTGGCGAGGCTCACGGTGTTTCCTATTTTGCAGATCACCTTTTCAAGACCCGGAGATTCCGTCCGTTCTTCCAAGCCCAAGTCCAGAAGTTCCAGTTTAACTTGTCCATCCCGCACTGCTCCGAGACCTCCGCCTCTAGGTGGTAAGTTTTGTAGCAACAGTATACATTATTAGTTTTTTTTTGTCACCAAAGCTCTCTTCCTATCACACTGATTTCTCTGCTTGGTAAAAGGAATTAGGGTTTAACTTTGTTTCTAATTTGAATTTGATTTTGAAATTGAGAATTGATGGCAGAAGAAGACGATAAATTAGGATTTCGGGAGTTAATTATTTTACTAAAGATGTAAGTTAGCTTTTTCTACCGGTGTGATGCTTTGTACTCTTATAAATTGTGTTTGAGCTTGAGCTTTTTTTGTTGATTTTTTGTATTAATCTACGTATCTAATGAACATATGTTTGTCTAGATTGCAGTTCGTCATCCATCTCATGAATCTCCAAATTCCTGCAAATTTGATTCTTTGGAAAGAGATAAACATGTAAGATTCTTGATCATATACTTTTGGCTCAAGTTTCAAATATTTGTGACTTTTTATGCTTTTAGATTCATTACTGGTTTTAGACTATATAATTTGCTGATTAGTTAGGGAGTGTTTGACAGGTGAGGTAGTTTTATGGAACGTGATGGTGGATGGATATTTTAGAATTGGAGATGCACGATAAAATGCCACAAACAAGTATGGTGCCTAGAAGATCAAAATCAGGACTTTCTTCCATGGCTGGTAAGCGCTGACCACCGATGTTATTGTTCCACCCCCTCGGGGTTTGCGAAAACTGTGATAGCCACGATCTACCGTCACCATCAGGTTTAGTTTTCGCCTTTGCGGAACCCTAGGTGGCGGCGTGGTGGTGTTAGTGGTATGTTTCTTATCGATGTCAGAACTGGTTGTGCCTTTGTTTACTCTTTTGGTAGATTTGATTTCATCAGCGGTTTGGGTGGTTTTTTTTCTTCGTTGCACCCTAGCCGCTGGTGGTGTGGTGGTGGCGACAGCGCAGGCACCGAGCAGGTTTACAACTTAGCAAAAACCTTATCTGGTTTTAGTATCTTTTGACTGTTTAGTTTCATGATAATTTGATTTGGAGAAGCACAAAAGCCATAAGAAAATTGGTTATTTAGATTAATGAATAATTAGCTAAATATCTCCAACTTCAAAAAACCTGGTATTTGATGAGGCATTATGATTGTTATATTATTTTGAGGAACTACTCTTTACAACACAGTGTACAGTGGCTCCTTTTACCCTATTGAGTGTTTGGTAAAATTAATTAGAACTTAGAATCTAGTTTTATCAGGGCCGGTCCTGAGATTCCTCAAAATGTTTTGGGCCCGGGACATTTAAAAAAAAGGGCCCCATAATATAAACTCATAATGGCATAATAAAAAACTATAACAAACGAATAACGATTATTTTGTTATTTTTTAATAAGTTTGAAAATCTATTTGGATTCAAATTATTCAAACCTGGAAGAACAGGTAAGGAGTTGCAGTAACAAAAATTATTACTCATATACATATAAAGTAACCTAACTAGCCTAACATTAAGCACCTCATTATCTATCCTTTTAGGTGTTCAAGAGAATGGATGGCAACCAAGATTCTGTGAAGGAACTCAATACAACAGTTTCTTAACTCACACCCAATCCTTAGTTCTCACAGGTACGAATTTCTTTTAACCTTCTTTAAAGTTTATTTGATAATCTTGTCTTGAGAAAAAATGTAAATTACTTATTTGCCATCTTCTACTCTTAGTAAAGCAAGATTTTTTATACTAGAACATCTAATGTCCATGGCAATCATATTCCTGATTATTTATTTAAAAATTTTACAAACTTCAAGGATATAAATTGTATATTTATTTCATGACCAACAGTACATCTGTGTTCAATAGCAACTTTATTATAGAGATACAAAAGGTTGCATAAAAATATAGCCATATATATTTATCATCAGACAATCAAAGTCTCTTTTCAAGCTAGCCACTCCTCACAATCCATCCCTTTAATTTCACCTATGTCCATGCTGCATTTTTTTATTTATTTTTAACAAGATTTTTTTTTTATTTTTAAACATGCAAAAAACAATGTTTCCGAAAGTGGACGTGAATGAAAATCATCCGATACCCAAATATTATGGGTCGGAAAAAGGACCCATCCCAATACACGTTTATAAATTATGACGCTATAAGAAAGATAGTAACTCCAATATACAGACTAAATTAAAAGATGTCACTGTACCTGTCACAAAATCTAAAAATGAGACAAACTGCATTATAGCACAAACTGAGTGAACATAGGGGTGGGAACCTTTGTGGTCTCACTGTCATAGTTTTGAAGTCCCATAATGCAATTATGCTTGGTTTATGTTGGTAAATAAATAAACCTTAATATTGATTCATTCTTTGGTAAGTTGTTCATCTATTCATAACTTCTACCTTGTCATGCTAATTTATATGCTTCTTTAATCATATATATGTTGGGTTTTTCTCAGTAGTGATCAGTTAGATTAGTTATCAAAAACGGTTGATAAGTAATTATAGATTAATAATAATTATTTAGTAATTATTAATACGCAGCGGAACGAAACCGATTCAACACAAAATAAAAACCCGACAGGATCTGGGTTACAAAACATACGAATACGGAATAAGATTTAATCTAACTACCAATGAGATTAATTATACCTTAGTCGTTAATGAATAACCGATCAAGACACCGAGGTACAACGAACCGATGCTAGATCACGAACCGAACCACGAGAACGGGTGACACCGGGGATCGCCGGTCAAGGCGGCGTGCGGTGGCAAGGTTGGTGGCCGGAAGTTACAAAGGCAAAAGCCTTTTCTTTGTTTTGTCTTTTGTCGCTAGTTCTGGTCAACCGAACAAAACAAAAAAAAAACTTGCGGCTAATTCTTGTAGGTTAAAAAACAATAATAAGTTTATATAAATTATAAACCCTATTAATTGTTTCCGGGCCTAAAGTCCAATGTGAAATGTAAAAGCCCAAACCTATTTAATTTGTTTCAATATAAGATTAAAACAATAAATATATTTTATTATTTATAAACATGTATAAATAATAAATCCTGTGTAACGAATATATATAAAATATATCGTCTCGCTAATAGTTCGTAATTACCAGTTAAGCGGGTTAAGTGGATTTAATGTTCGTTGCCCTAGGTGTAACTCTTACGGGTCACAACTCAGTTAGTAGCGTTAAATAATCGGGACCGGACATATAATTCCAACAGTCTCCCACTTGGACGTCCTTCGATTAAGTTCCTTAACGCAGACAGCCAGCGGTGTTCTAGCTACACATGGTTGCCCCTAACAAGGTATGACACTTTAAAGTCATTAACCAAAACATCTTGCTATTGCAAGACAATAGACTTATGGTAAGAATCGTCATTTATCCTTTCTGTAAAAGACATCAATTGAATCAATGAGACATGGATTAGGTTCATTCTCATACAACGTTCAATCGTTATTGTTCTTGTTCCAGATTCATAGTGGTCCAATCAAACACACAGTCAGTTTGGGTAAGGTCTTACACTTCACCAGTTTGAATCACGAGGGCGCCACGATGTCTAACTGTTACATATCATGTAAGAGTACAAAATCCCTTATCGACCACATACAACGTTAAATAATCGGGACCGGACATATAATTCCATATATTTAGGTATCTCTTCTTAGGAAATTATGTTCACACCCTAAGGTCAAGACAACTGGAAAGAATAGGTCTTTTAGTTTTAAAGGTACCACTCCAGTCTCTTACTGCTGTGGAAAATTGATTATATTTTGCTAACAATCACATTTCATTATCAATGTAGCAACTGGTTTATTTTTAAAGATTGAGCATCCGTAAAATGTTCCTTCACTATACCTACATCATACGTTAAGTATTTATAAAATTTAAAAGAATATATATATATAAGTGTTCCCGGGTCAACCCAACCCATTTGATAGGTTACCAAATTTGCTTCTGTTTATTTTTATTTTGGCAATGTGGCACACAGAACCCACATCGGATTAACCGTGGGGCCGAAGGAGGGAATACTACATTGTTGGGTAAACCCAAACCTCCCATGTCGTGACCTGACGCCTACTGAGGTGAGCCTTATCCACGGAGAATGTTTTTTCGCTTTGAAGTGTGCAACTAAACTCTCATCTTTTCGGATTCCTTTTTCCAAAATATGAATTTATTTTTTATCTATAACTTGATGTGAATTCCTGAAATTCACAAACCGTTGACATATTATATATATATATATATATATATATATATATATATATCTTTTATCTTTAATAAAAGAATACTTACTCTTGACACTTGGCAACTTCTCATGAATCCTCAAGGATTTCCCCCCCAAAAAATGGAATCAAGTATTATTATTACTAATACTAATTATAGTTATTACTAATACTAATTAATAATTAATAATCAATATTAAATTCTTTTTTTAAAAACATAATTTTTGGTTTTTCAGGGATGAAGCCCATAAATTCTACGTAGTCGGTTTCATGAATTAATTTCTCTAAATGTGCTAATCATTACATTTGTAAATGATCAAATATTTAATTTTAGGAATTAAGAGACCCTTTCGAAAAAAAAGGAATCAAGAGATGTTTACTATTATTACTAAACAATAACCAATTCTTTTTTTAAAAAACATATTTTTTGATGATATAATGAATCTTTTCAGGTTAACTCTTGAACAACGATCTATTTTTGATGATATAATGACATATGTTCAGCTTGACAAAGGTGGAGTGTTCTTTGTTTATGGTTATGGTGGAACTGGTAAAACATTTCTTTGGAAGACATTATCCGCGGCAATAAGATGTAAATTGTAACACCCTGAAAATTTTCCAAGAAATAAAGGACTAAACTTGTCAAGTTTCAAAGTTGAGGGTTTGATATATAAATAATCAAAGACCATGGACTTAAAATAAAAATTCTGAAAATCAAAGGGGTAGCGGACCGCTATGTGTGGACTAAGGAACACCCCGGGAGCTGAAACGTGTCCCTATGACTTGCCGATGGAAATATGACGCGTGGATGGGTGTTGAAGCCCACTAGGTGTTGAAGCCCATGAATTTGTTCAAGATACTTTGGCGGGTCATTTTAATAAACTATTTTAGTTTATGAATTCACCAGATTTGTGATGACCCATGTTTTATCAAATGTTTTTGACCGCATCACAGGTAGTCATTAGATAGGGCATTCCAGGACTAGAATGAACTGATGAACGATACAGATGATGGGCATGCTAGGAACTATAAGTCCCGAATGATATGTTCCTTGTTAGGGACAAATGATGTAACTTTTATTAACTATGATGTAAACAATATTTTGATGTTAATAGAAGTTATGATTTAGTCTTCCGCTGTGTGTTTTTGATATCAACGTCACAGTAACTAGAAGGCGACCTTCCGACTAGTATGTAGTTATCTGACAAATGGAATGTTCTGTCTACGAAAGATCGGTGTATAAATCTCTTCTAGACCCGTCGCTTTTACCTGGGAACATATCTGTTGGAGGTACTACTCTAGTTAGATAACTGTCATGTGTTACGAGCGTGACAAGTTGGTATAAGAGCCTTAGTTTAAGGGATTTAGATACTACAGGAATAGTATCTAGACTTAAACTAGGACTCTGAGATTAGTTTGGAATGCCTTAGGATAAGTTAGGTGTATACATTCGGTACGACATATAACAGGAAATACCTAGAAATCAGATAATTAAGGGCATTTTGGCCAAGTGTTATTAATTTCTGAATTTCTGGATTATGACCGGTTATACAAATTCTAATGTTATACATCTGTATGTAGGTACCAGATAGTAGCACATGGTAGAGGAAAAGGTAGGGGTAGAATGCCCAATACTAGGTCTCGTACTCATGATACGACAAACATAAACACCGATCCAAAATGAGAACATAAATACGAATGATGAACCACAACCACCTGTGGAAGAAGTCATTATGACTGAAGCTCAGTTCCAAGGAACGGTGGCATCTGAGGTCACCCGTATGCTTCAAACAACTCTACCTGGAATGCTTGACGATGCTCTTAGAAGGAGAGAGAATCACAATAGTTTGGGAAACCGAAACGAAGGAACTAGTGGTGTTATTCCTCGAACAGAAGATATCCTTCATACCACTCCACTAGGAAACAATATAGGCACAACCCGAACTCATGAAATGGTCGGGATGACAAAACAGAATACTGGAATATATGGCCACTGATGCAACTATAAGAATTTCAGTGACTGTCATCCCAAACTATTTAACGGAAAGAAGGATGTCATTGCAGCCTTGCAATGGATCACATCTATGGAAGCTGTCATAAAGATGAGTGAGTGTAGAGCAGACCAAGCTGTGAAGTTTGCTGCACATTTTTTGAAGAAGAGGCCCTTGACTGGTGGGAGTCAGTCAAACAGACAAAGGGTGAAGCTGTGACGGATAGGATGACTTGGGAGGATCTTAAGTCTTTGATTCTGAAAAGATACTGTCCACAAAATGCAGTGGATAAAATTGAAGCTGAATTTCTACGGTTCGAAGCAGGAACCATGACTCATCAGGAGTACACGACCAAGTTCAATGAAATGGCCAATCTCGTGCCACATTTGGTTACTCCTGAATCACGAAGAGTCAAAATGTTATATTCAAGGTTTACCTCCTAAGGTTCGTACCTTAGTGAAATCCATCGCACCCGAGACAATAGATTTGGCTGTCGAGAAGAGTGCGGTGATGTTTGATGAGGTGGTGATAAGTGGCCAAAGTTTCATGTATTAAAGGGTGTAATATGTTATATTTATGCAATTTGATATGTGGAATAGAAAGGTTTTGTGTAGTCATGCATGTGCAGGTGTTGGAAGCTTAAAATGTGATCTTTGAAGATATTACGAGAGAGTCGGAAGAGACACGGAGAAAACAGGGCAAAAATGCAGTTCCAGCGTAAGCCTACGCCTACTGGCGTAAGCCTACGCCACCAGCGTAAGCTTACGCCCTTACAGCGTAGGCCTACGCCTAATTGATTTCTTCACAGCAGCTTCCAGAGTCCCGGCGTAAGCCTACACCCTCCCAGCGTAAGCTTACGCTGGGTGCGTTTCAGACGCGGGTTTTGGGCGAAACAGCCGATTTTCAATGGTTTAATTAGGTTTTTCTTCCCCAAATTCGAATCCATCTTTTACACCACATTCTTGGGTGATTTTGAGAGGATTCACACATCCACTTGAAGATTGAAGATGATCTCCCTCACCATGAGCGGGTGATTCATTTGTGGCTTCCTCCAAGCGGACGGTTCGTATAGGTTTTTGTATTTGATTCAGTTTATTCATGTTTGGATCTTGTTAGTTTCTGACAATAACTTGAGAGATTGATGTATTAGTTGATTTAAACAGTTTATGATTATGCTTTGAGTTTGCTTGCTTTACGATCTTGTTCGGTTGATGACAAAACCTAGTAGCAGGGTTGGGTGACAAAAGGGGTAACTTGGCATTCATAAATTGGGTGATTGAATTATACTGGTTTGTGACGAAACTAGTTGTATAGGTTTTCTGACAAAGAATCTGTCTTCAATTACTGTTTCAACTAATTTTCCAACACTATGTCTATGTGGTGTCCAATTGAACAACTGAATTTTATGTGAAACCTAGAACCTGAAATTTGGAGGAGGTTACATATTTATTTGATCTGTGTTTTTATTCTAATTTGTTAATCTAAACAATTGAACTTTCCACTGATTCCTCGTGGATACGATACTCTTCTTACCCTTACTAGTTAAGTGTTTAAGGATTGTTTTTGACCGACCTAACGACATCGATCAAAATGGCGCCGTTGCCGGGGTGTGATACCCTTTTTAATTATTGTTTACAACTTAAACCGTTTTGTTTGGTACTTGATTTGTTTGTTGAGTCTATAAAGTTTTCACTTAAATCATTGATTGTGTTTGGTCAGAAAGACCTGTTGTAACTTCATAATTTGCATTGTTAATTGAAGTTGAGCACCGACCACAAACTCTTCGTGGTTCGACACCCTTCTTACCCTAACTAGTTTAAGGTGATTAGGACACTCTATTTATTTATCTTTGACCGGTCCCTTTGACACCGATCAAAAAATGGCGCCGTTGCCGGTGAATCGGTGTGCTTAGTTCTATTGCTTTAGTTTATTGTCTTTAGTTGATTTTAATTCTTATCAAAACCTCAAAAAGACTTTCTTTATTTTTATTTTTTTATTTTTTTTATTTCTTCGATCAGAACTACTTGGGTGTGCCACTTGTGCAGGTCGGCATGGACAGGACTTATCATGATGACCAGTATTACTATGAGCCATGCAGTAACTGTGGCATCACTGGCCACTGGGCACAAGATTGCCCAAGATACAATCAATGTGGTGGTGGTCCTGAGTACCCAAACTATCAGGAAAATTATAATCAAGATTACCACCCGAGCGGACCACCTGAACAAGACAACTATCAATCTGAACTGGATGTCATCCGGTCAGATATGAAGGAGATGGCCAAAGTGGTACAAGCAGTGGTGCAGCAACAGGAGAGCCAGGCAAAAGCTCATCAAGCTTTGGTAGATCTAGTTGCCAACTTAACTGGGGTTGTTGCAAGCATCATCAAAGAAGTAGGTAAGCCTTGCAGTGCACATCAATCCTCAGATTCTTAAACCACAAACAGTGCACGCCTAAATGATGTAAGTCTTCAACCCTCACCTGATTTTTTTGATGTTGAACATACTCCACCACTGGTAGTAGAGAAAGTGGTGGAGTACAGTGAGTCTGAATCTGATCATAAGCAGGATTTAATTTCACAAAATAATCTGAAAAATAAAAATGTGAATAAATCCCTGAAAATTCCATTCCCTTCGGCTTTGCTCCCACCAGTGTTAAGTGAACGGGATCCAACACAGGATGAACGATGGGAAAAGTTTGAGAAGCGTAAAATTAACTCATTATTTTTAAATATGCTTAAACAAGATCCTGATAATGTTGAATGTCTAAAAGGTTTGAGTACCCGAAAACGACGGCACAAATGTCCCGAGCAAGTAAAATTGAGTGTCAGTGTGAATGCCGTGTTTACGGATACCCTTCCCCCGAAACTCCAAGATCCAGGGGCACCTATTATTTCAATTCAAATAGGTGAAATTACATTGAATAGAGCATTACTGGATCTTGGAGCATCTGTGAGTATAATTCCAGGGAGTCTGTATGATCAGCACGATTTTGGTCCATTACAGAGAGTTAACACCACCGTGGTGTTGGCTGATCAGACTCCCGCACATCCTCGGGGGATTGTAAATGATGTGATTGTGAAGGTAGGAGAGTTTTATTACCCAGTGGATTTCTTGGTGTTGGATTGTGTCAAGAACACAGAGCCAACTATTATTTTGGGTAGACCGTTCTTGGCCACTGCTCAGGCAAATATTAACTGTGCTGAGGGAACGGTAAGGATGAGGTTTGGGGCTCAGAAAATGAGACTTAAAATATTTTCAAACTTGCCAACCCCGAAAGCTAACAAATGTGGATCACCTGAAAAGGTGAATCACACAGTCGAGAATGCTTGTGTTGTGTTTGACAGGTCAGCTGAGATGAAGAATGGTGAGACTCCAGACAATGGGAAGAAGAGGGTCAGAAAGAGAAAGCGGAAAGGGAAGAAACCGCGAGTTCATGATGTAGATCAAGAACTCTTTTCTCTGTTTATGAAGGCTTGGAGAAAAGTGGATGATGAGAGGAATTTAAGTGTGGGGAAGGAGGACTGCAAGCATCCTACCCGACCACCATGACCGAAGTAAGGTCACTGCGTCGGGCTGAGGACGTTAAACTTAGCACTCTTAGGAGGTAGCCTAAGGTATGTTTTACATTCATGTCTAGTTAAATGAACTTTGCGGGTGTGTTCAATAGAAACCCTCACGAGACTCAACTCGTCCACTCGGGCTACCGAGGGGTTTAAAAGGCTTGATGCATATGCTAAATACATCAGTGATTCCTACGAAAGTGAGTTAGGAAATTATTTCTTTGTTTTCTTTGTTTTGTGTGTGAGCCGGCCAAGTGTGGGGAATTTTCATGGGTTGTCAAGTGAGTGTGCGTGTTTTCAAATGAATGCTAGCCCGGTTGTAGAGTTTTAGAGGTGTGTGTTTTTGGTTTGTATCGAGTCAGTTTTATGTTGTTATACATTGAGCCAGTTTGATGCTTTTGGGTTTGTTTTGAGTTTAATTTTTCCAGGTTTGGATTGATCCACCCGTACTCAGTCTCCATTCGGATGGTGATGGTTCGAGTTTGATTTTCATGCAAAAGGCAACCCAATAGCAGATTTTGATGGCGATCGCGAAGAAAATGCTATACGATCGTATGAGTTTGGATTGAAGACAGTTACAGCTTGTAACTAGCTAAGTACTTTCCAATTCTTTATATAGTTTTATTTTTGCATATTTATTTTCATCGTCTCTCATCCTACATTGGGGGTAATGTAGAGTTTAAGTGTGGGGATGGGAGACTGAGTTTGTATAGAAAAAAAATATATATATAAAAATTGAAAAATCCATAAAAATTTAAAAATCTTCAAAAATGTCCTTGGATCAGAATTTTTATAACTAAATGGAAAATGATAGATATAATTGGAAACTTTGCTTGTGTGATTACATTGAATAATAAATAGAAAACGTGTTTGATTTGTAATGTTTTGGTAGGCCCAACCGATCTAAAGAGCTTAAATATCCTGATATTGTATCTAGGGTCAGTTGACAATTAATTCAGGATGTCTTGTGGGTTCTTATCTTAGGGGCTTCGGCAAGGTTGAAACTGTCATCATAGGGTGATAGGTACCACTATAAGCAAAAATTTATAAGTTTTTAAAATTACTTGGCACACCACTTTCTTTTTATGAAAATAAATCCGAAAATTGGTGACGCCCGCAATCCATAATCCATCTTGCATGAGCTTAATTAAACAAAATTGAGAGCTTGAGTTCAGCCTACGTGTTTCCCTTCGGGATGGTGACTTGAAGGATACACCCATGGGTGGGACTTAAGTGAATCAATATTGGATGACTAAGTTAGGAGTACGTGTTTCCCTTCGGGATGGCGACTTGAAGGATACACCCATGCTCCGAAGCTTATGTACTTCATGGCTTAAGAACTGCAGCCTACGTGTCATATATCGTGTTCCAGCGTGATTGAAACACCACTGGGTTAGGTTCATTCATAAAATAATAATAAAAGCTCAAAAACATGCGTCCATCGATCCATAATCCCATAATTTTCAAAAACTCGTAAATTAGTGTTTATAGTGGTGGGAAATCTATAAGGTTTAACCCGTGCCTAAACATAACTTTGAGATGGGATTAGACTAAGTTGCAGCTTCCTGAATGTGAGACCCATAGAGAAACTGTTGCTTGCTAATAAATAGGATAGTAGATCACAGAATCGGGGGCTCAATAGATCGGTGGTTGGGTTTAGTCGGATAGAAATACCAATTGTTACAGTCAATGCGTGATTATGTTTTAATTGTATGAGATCATGAGAGCAGGTTTCAATTATGATTCCATTGCATAATTCTTTTTCGGGACGCAAAAGAGTAAGTGTGGGGATATGATAAGTGGCCAAAGTTTCATGTATTAAAGGGTGTAATATGTTATATTTATGCAATTTGATATGTGGAATACAAAGGTTTTGTGTAGTCATGCATGTGCAGGTGTTGGAAGCTTAAAATGTGATCTTTGAAGATATTACGAGAGAGTCGGAAGAGACACGGAGAAAACAGGGCAAAAATGCAGTTCCAGCGTAAGCCTACGCCCTTACAGCGTAGGCCTACGCCTAGTTGATTTCTTCACAGCAGCTTCCAGAGTCCCGGCGTAAGCCTACGCCCTCCCAGCGTAAGCTTACGCTGGGTGCGTTTCAGACGCGGGTTTTGGGCGAAACAGCCGATTTTCAATGGTTTAATTAGGTTTTTCTTCCCCAAATTCGAATCCATCTTTTACACCACACTCTTGGGCGATTTTGAGAGGATTCACACATCCACTTGAAGATTGAAGATGATCTCCCTCACCATGAGCGGGTGATTCATTTGTGGCTTCCTCCAAGCGGACGGTTCGTATAGGTTTTTGTATTTGATTCAGTTTATTCATGTTTGGATCTTGTTAGTTTCTGACAATAACTTGAGAGATTGATGTATTAGTTGATTTAAACAGTTTATGATTATGCTTTGAGTTTGCTTGCTTTACGATCTTGTTCGGTTGATGACAAAACCTAGTAGCAGGGTTGGGTGACAAAAGGGGTAACTTGGCATTCATAAATTGGGTGATTGAATTATACTGGTTTGTGACGAAACTAGTTGTATAGGTTTTCTGACAAAGAATCTGTCTTCAATTACTGTTTCAACTAATTTTCCAACACTATGTCTATGTGGTGTCCAATTGAACAACTGAATTTTATGTGAAACCTAGAACCTGAAATTTGGAGGAGGTTACATATTTATTTGATCTGTGTTTTTATTCTAATTTGTTAATCTAAACAATTGAACTTTCCACTGATTCCTCGTGGATACGATACTCTTCTTACCCTTACTAGTTAAGTGTTTAAGGATTGTTTTTGACCGACCTAACGACATCGATCAGGTGGCAGCCCAAGAGCCACCAAAGATTGATCACAAGAGGAAACCTAAAGAGGTTGTTTATAAGTTCAAACCAGGGAACAGTAAATTCCCAAGGAGAGGAGGATTTAATTCTAACCCTGATAGAACCAATCAGGGAGTAAAGTGCCAGACTTGCTAGAAGTTTGGTCACTTAGCAATCCAGTGCCCAAATGTTAAATGTTTTAATTGTGGAGAAATTGGACACTATAGGACTTCGTGTACTAAACTACTTAAGCCCCGAGTAAGTGGTCAGAATAAAGGGACTGGACGAGTATTCGTCTTAGGAAGTTGAGATGAACCAAAAAGTAAAGCTAAGGAGGTGGCAAGTACTTTCTTAGTTAATAATATTTACGTCAAGATTTTATTTGATACAGGGGCAAATAGAAGTTTCGTTTCATATGCATTCACCCCATATTTAGGCGTAACACCGATCCCACTTATTAATGCCTATGTCGTTGAAACGGCAAGTGGCGAACATATTAGGATAACCGAATCATACCCTCATTGTGTCATCAATTTTGGTGACAATAAGGTATTAATTACACTAATGCCTATGAATTTGAATGAATATGAGGTTATCATAGGGATGGATTGGTTAAACCAATACCAGGCCCAGATTGATTTTGACCAGAGAACAGTCAAGATTAAGAAACCAGATGCATCTAGTTTGATGATTCAAGGAGATGTGAGTCTAGTAAGATGAAATTATTTCGATTGCAAAGGCTAAGAAAGAATTGATTAAGAGAGACGGTGTATTTCTACTCCATGCTTTAAACGTTAAACCAGAAAGACAGATTGCGGATATTCCCGTAGTCTGTGATAACCCGGATGTATTTCCGGAAGAATTACCCGGTCTTCCACCCGATCGTCAGATCGAATTCCGAATCGAACTCATTCCTGGAGCTAAGCCTGTTGCAAAATCCCCTTATCATCTAGCTCCTTCCGAATTGAAAGAACTTATGAAACAAATTCAAGAACTCTTAGACAAAGGGTTCATTCGCTGAGTACTTCCCCTTGGGGAGCACCAGTACTATTCGTAAAGAAGAAAGATGGAAGCATGAGAATGTGTATTGACTATCGGGAATTGAACAAGCTGACTATAAAGAACAGATATTCATTGCCTAGAATAGATGATCTGTTCGATCAACTACAAGGAGCCAAGTACTTTTCAAAGATCGATCTTAGATCAGGATATCATCAGTTAAAGGTACAAGAAGAGGACGTACCTAAAATTGCTTTGAGAACCCGATATGGTCACTATGAATTCCTTGTCATGTCATTTGGTCTAACGAATGCCCTTGCAACATTTATGGACCTAAAGAACAGGGTTTGTAAACCATTCCTTGACAAATTTTTCATCGTTTTCATCGATGATATTCTTATCTATTCCCGAAGCCAGAAGAGCATGCTGAACATCTTAGAATCATTTTAGAAACCCTGAGAAAAGAAAGATTGTACGCTAAGTTTTCCAAATATGAATTTTAGAAACGAGAAGTACAATTTCTTGGGCACGTGATAAACGAGCAAGGAATACAAGTAGACCCAAGTAAAATCGAAGCTGTTATGAAATGGGAAGCCCCAAAGACTCCGACAGAGATTAGAAGCTTTCTTGGACTAGCTGGTTACTACAGAAGATTCATTAAAGATTTCTCCAAGATAGCTACACCTTTGACTACTTTAATTCAGAAAGCAGCAAAATTTAAATGGGGGCACCAAACAGGAAGAAGCTTTCAACATTCTCAAGGATAAGCTTAGTCATGCACCAATCTTAGCACTACCTGAAGGAAATGATGATTTTATCATCTATTATGAAGCTTCCCGAACTAGTCTAGGTTGTGTGTTGATGCAGCGAGACAAGGTTATTGCCTACGCATCACGACAACTTAAAATTCATGAGAAGAACTATACTACGCATGATCTTGAACTTGGTGCCATAGTGTTTGCTCTAAAGATTTGGAGACACTATCTGTATGGTACTAAATGCGTAATATATTTTTAATCAGAAAGATTTAAATATGAGGCAAAGGAGGTGGATGGAACTTATTAACGATTATAACTGTGAGATTAAATACCATCCCGGGAAGGCAAACGTAGTAGCAGATGCTCTAAGTCGAAAAGAACAAAGTCAACCGATTAAAGTAAAAGCACTCCGATTAGACCTGAAGTTAGACTTAATGGAGCAGATTAAGGAAACCCAACCAAAAGCATTAGAAGAAGAAAACATTAAGAAAGAGCGTATGGTTGGGAAACAAAAGTTACTATCCAAGGGAAATGATAGAATCATGAGATTCGAGCAAAGAATCTAGATTCCTAAGTTTGGAGATATTCAAGAAAAGATATTAGATGAAGCACACAAATCAAGATATTCCATGCATCCTGATGCAATTAAGATGTATACAGATCTAAAGACTCATTACTGGTGGCCAAACATGAAGAGATTAATAGCCCAGTATATAGATAAATGCTTGACTTGCCTTCAAGTTAAAATTGAGCATCAGAAACCAGCAGGACAATTACAACAAATCGAATTACCTATCTGGAAATGGGATCGTATTACAATGGACTTCGTAACCAAACTACCTAAAACATAGAAAGGACATAATGCCATATGGGTCGTGGTCGATAGACTGACCAAGTCAGCCCATTTTATACCCATCAATGAAACATACTCTATGGATAAGTTAGCTAGAATCTATATCAATGAAATTGTGAGCCACCATGGTTTACCACTGTCTATTATTTCTGATAGAGACAGTCGGTTCACATCTAGATTCTGGACGAGTTTTCAGAAAGAATTGGGAACTCGACTTACCATGAGTACTGCATATCATCCTCAGACTAACGGATAGAGTGAACGTACAATTCAAACTCTGGAAGATATGCTAAGAGCCTGTGTTATAGATTTCGGAGGTAATTGGGATAATCACCTTCCGTTAATCGAATTCTCCTATAACAACAGTTACCACTCAAGTATCAAAGTTGCACCATTTGAAGCACTTTATGGAAGAAAGTGCAGAACTCCTGTCTGTTGGACTGAAATAGGAGATAGTCATGTATCTAGACCAGAAGTCATACAGGAAACAACAGATAAGATAGTCTAGATTAAACAACGATTAAAAGCTGCTCAAGTTCGTCAGAAAAGTTATGCTGACAAACGACGTCGACCATTAGAATTCCAAATCGAGGATTATGTGATGTTAAAGGTTTCACCTTGAAAAGGTGTGGTAAGGTTCAGGAAACGAGGAAAGTCAAGACCAAGGTACATCGGACCTTACAAGATCATCGAAAAAATCGGAGCAGTAGCTTACAAATTAGATCTACCTGAAACTTTACAAGGAATTCATAACACATTTCATGTATCTTGCTTACGCAAATGTTTAGCTGATCCAACTCAAGCCATTGCACTAGACGATGTGCATGTGGATGACAAACTTCACTTTACTGAACAACCAATCAAGATTTTAGATACTCAGGAACGAAAGCTGAGAAAGAAAGTAATACCAATGGTATTGGTATAATGGCAAGGTCGGATCGGAGCCGACAAGACTTGGGAATTAGAGGAACAGATGAGAACCAAGTACCCCTATCTATTCACATCTTAATTTCGAGGACGAAATTTCTTAAAGGAGGGGAGATTTGTAACACCCAAAAATTTCCCAAGAAATAAAGGACTAAACTTGCCAAGTTTCAAAGTTGAGGGTTGGATATATAAATAATCAAAGACCAGGGACTTAAAATGAAAATTCTGAAAATCAAAGGGGTAGCGGACCGTTACCCAAGTCCTTAGCGGTCCGCTACGTGTGGATTAAAGAACACCCCGGGAGCTGACACGTGTCCCTGTGACTCGTCGATTGAAATCTGACGCGTGGATGGGTGGCGGACCGCTAAGCCGTACCATAACGGTCCGCTACGTGTGCCCCAATCCAATTACACCGCCACAAGGGGTGGCAGACCGCTACCACCTAGCGTAACGGTCCGCTACGGGTCCCACTTCACCCCTATAAATAGATCAACGATTTCAGGTCATCCTCAAACACAAACACACTCAAATACACACACATACTCTCTGGTGTTCCAATCCCGAGCCCCGATTCGCGTACGAGAGTCCAGTTTCCAGCATTCCGACCTCAAATTTGCCGTAGATAGTACTGAGGTAAGGTTTCAACCTCCCATTAAGCTTGGATTATATATCCTTAAGCTAGATTTGTATAAATAAGTAATGTACTTACTTATCTAGGAACTCTGCCCGAGGTGTTTACCACATTATTGATTATTAAGCCGAAATACCGCCGAGGTGAGTTCTTAAACTGTGATGCATGAACCCTTTCATGACCTTGTCTGGAATAATCAATTTATGAAACATTTTGAGTATCTTGAAACGATTGTACCAATTGTTTATATATAACGTATTCTAAGCGTTTATTGTATTTCAGTTACCCGTGGAACGACATGTTGGACAGGACCCGTGGAACGGTCTTTGGTTATATATATACTGAATGATTATTCATAGTATCTATGAATTTGGGTGTTGAAGCCCATTGGGTGTTGAAGCCCATTGGGTGTTGAAGCCCATGAATGTGTTCAAGATACTTTGGTGGGTCATTTTAATAAACTATTTTAGTTTATGAATTCACCAGCTTTGTGCTGACCCATGTTTTATCAAATGTTTTTGACCGCATCACAGGTAGTCATTAGACAGGGCATTCCAGGACTATAATGAACTGATGAACGATACAGATGATGGGCATGCCAGGAACTATAAGTCCCGAATGATATGTTCTTTGTTAGGGACAAATGATGTAAATTTTATTAACTATGATGTAAACAATATTTTGATGTTAATAGAAGTTATGATTTAGTCTTCCGCTGTGTGTTTCTGATATCAATGTCACAATAACTAGAAGGCGACTTTCCGACTAGTATGTAGTTATCTGACAAATGGAATGTTCTGTCTAGGAAAGAGCAGTGTATAAATCTCTCCTAGACACGTCGCTCTTACCTGGGAACATATCTGTTGGAGGTACTACTCTAGTTAGATAACTTTCCTGTGTTATGGGCGTGACATAAATGTCAGATTGCATTAAATGTTGCTTCAAGTGGGATTGCATTTTTGTTATTGACAGGAGGTAGGACTGCACACTCCAGATTTCTAATTCATTTGAATCTTAACGAGGATTCTCTCTGCCATATTAAGCCACATAGCACGTTGCTTATTTATTAAAAAAAGCATCATTGATTATTTGGGACGAAGCACCAATGATTCATAAGCATGCTTTTGAAGCATTGGATAGAACTTTGAAAGACATTTTGAGAAGTCAAAGGGATGACGACTCAGACTTTCCGTTTGGGGGTAAAGTTATTGTTTTTGGAGGAGATTTTAGGCAAATTCTACCCATTGTTCCCAATGGAACTAGGCAAGACATTGTAAGTTCTTCTTTAAGTTCCTCTTACATTTGGCAAAAATGCAAAGTCCTTAGATTAACTAAGAACATGAGATTAAGTATAGGAAGCAAAACATCTAATAGTGAACAAACACGTTTATTTGCAAAATGGCTCTTGGATATAGGGTAAGGAAATGTTGGTGGTTTTAATGATGTTGCGGCAGTTATTGATATTCCTGAGGATATTCTAATTACTGATTCATTTAATCCCATTTAAAGTCTAATTGACTTTGTATATCCTTCTATTCTTGAAAATATAAAAAATCCAAGATTTTTTTTCAAAAAAGAGTAATACTTGCACGAAAAAATGAAGTCGTTCAAGAGATTAATGATCGCTTGCTATCAATGTTTCTTGGAGATGAGAAGGAATACCTAAGTTCAGATAGCATATGTCAGTCAGAGTATATAAATGGCAATATTGTTGAATGCTTATACTCACCTGATGTTTTAAATTGACTGAAAATATCAGGATTGCCAAACCATAATTTAGTTCTGAAGGTCGATGTTCCAGTGATGCTACTAAGAAATATTGATAAAAAAAGTGGTTTATGTAATGGGACGAGACGACAAGTTATATCATTGGGAAATCGTGTTATCGAGGCAGAGATAATATCCTGAAGTAATATTAGTAATCGTACTTTTATCCCTAGAATAACTTTGACGCTTTCTGACAAGAGAATTCCTTTTAAGTTTCAAAGAAGACAATTTCCACTGGCTATGTGTTTTGCAATGACAATAAACAAGAGTCAAGGGTTGTCATTATCACGTGTAGGTTTATTTTTGAAACAACCGGTTTTTACACATGGTCAATTGTATGTCGCCTTATCCAGAGTTATAAGTAGAAATGGAGTGAAACTTTTAATATTAGATAAAGATTGAAAAACTTAGCAAACAAACAACAAATGTTGTATACAAAGAAGTATTTGTAGATTTGTAATTGCCAATGTAACGTTCTTTGTTTTGTTGTGTACAAGTGCATTTTGTAACATTTTATAACAATCATTAATAAGTTTTTGTTAACATATTTTAAGTATTTGATTTTTGATTTTCCACCCATGTAGTACACGGGTCATTAACCTAGTATATATATATATATTTGTATATATGTATGGAGAGAAAATATTGTCCTGACATGCTATTTAGGTTTTTCTTTTTCTTTTTTATTATATTTAAAATTATCTAGGGACCTAGATACATAATAAAATCATTAGCTTTTTTAAGACCATGTTTTTTTATTATTCGTTTTCAGATTTGATTAGACAACGGTTAGATGTAATCATTTTGGTACAGTTGGTAAAAGCAGTAGCCCCTAATGTAAATTTTGACAAACATTCAATGTATGACTATGTTTAAGTATGTCTAAGATAAAGACTCAACACTTAGCAAAACATGGCAAAACACAAGTTCATTCCGGCCGCAACGTGCGGGCGAGAACAATCTAGTTAGTAATAGTTTACATTGTTGAAGGGTATTGGGAACATACTAATCAGTTTTACCTCTTCGGCTTCGGTTGTTCAATGAACAGAGGACTGAAATCGTCAATGAGAAATTAGGTTATTGTAACTCTCAATAAGCCTAAAACTTGCAGATTTTATACACATATAATTTAACAATAGCTTTGTAGAGACAATGAGCAAAAAAGCTTGGATTTGACCAAGCACCGCACCTATCAACAAAGGCGAGGAAGCCGATTCTCTTATGTTCCACTCGATCAACATTAGTGAACATCTTGCTCATATTCTCTAGTCAAATCCCAAAAAGGGGGTAGAACGGATCTGTGATTTAACTCTAGAACAACAAAAGAAATGCAGACCTAAAATAGAAAATTAGATAGAAAATCTTACAAACAGACTCATTGACCGCTAAAGTCGTCTTCCAAAATCCTAAAACCGGTTACCTTGTTTGAAAAAACAACTGAAAAAATCAGAAGATAAAACAGTACAAGACAGAAAAGGAAGAAAGCATACGTGTGAAGTACAAAACTGTGTGGAGGAATCTAACCAAGAAGGACGGAGAGGTGATGGCGGGGGAGACGGCGTGTGGGAGGGTTACAACCATCAAGATTCTAACGACTGTGGTGGCGATGGTGGCGATTGTCGGCGGTTGGGCATCGCCTTCCGCTTCCCCCTCCATTAGGGCTTCAATGGAGAAAGTAGTGGTTTAGACGATGGAAGAAAATGTGCGTGGATGAAAACCCTAAACCGTGGCAGGGTGTGGCATGCTTTACATATTCTACACCATGTTTAAAAGCATCAATTTCACTATCGTTAAAAGAAGAGGTAGGTACAAAAATGCATCAGCAGCATGATCTCAAAATCAAAGACTGAGATTCCTTCAAACACTTTTCATTCCCACCACAAATAAATATAGATAGAGTGTTTGGGAGTGTGGTGGGAAAGTACTTATTGACTTATGGGTTTTTTTAAAAAGCCGATAAGTCAAAAAAATTAGCATTTTCTTTTAAAAAGCCAATAATTCAACAAGTCATTCTCAAAATCCAAGAAATCATGGATTTTGTAAATGACTTATTAGCTTTTCAAAAAGTCAATAAGTCATTTTCAAAAGCACATCCAAACACCCCCATAATGTGTATCAACGCCGCACGTTTCAATTTTCATTAATATTTATAGGATAAAATATTTTTACTAATAACCGCCAACCATTAATATGGCATTCCATATCGACCATTTGATACATGTAAATATCACATCTCTATCTCTATATCTAATAATTAAAAATCCTAGGGACACGTGTCACTCTTATTTGCATCCATAGCCTTTTTTCCCACATCTCTCTCCTATTAATTATAAAAATTTCTTTAATTATTTATATATTTTTTTATTTCCGTCTCTCTCTCCAACTAAATAATAATGATTTCTATAATTCTTTTTATAAAACGTTTATTTATTTTTCAGAAAGTTTGGTGAAGGGGTTTAGAATATTAAACCCCAAATACGCAAGGCCAAAAGATGCACCTGGGCAGAAACAAATCCCTAAGCCGCGGCTAAGAGCGAGTCATGACCAAAAGGAGGCCTGCCGCGGCTGTAGGGAGTCTCGACCGTAATCTCCAAGTCAGGAGTCTGCACCTTAAGCAAGCCGTCACCAAAGGTAAGACGCGGTTAGGATCAGGTCACGGAAAGAGGTGTAAATGGTGAGCCGCAACTCATAGTGAGTCCCGACCGGAGGGACGAACGACGGGAAAAAGCCTGCCCAAGCCGAGAATTCAGAAGGAGCAAACGATAAGGGCTGAGCCGCGACTTGGGGCTGATCACGAGGGAGTTCCAAGGACAACGGAAAAGGTATAGACAAGCGTAGACGCAAATAGAATAGGAACCCGGATACAAACACTTAGAAAATATACGGGGGAATAAGGAGAAATCATGTTCTAGAAAAAGGAACAATTCCATTGGTCATTAAAGGATGTTTAGCTGTAAATACAAAATAAGAGTAAAAGCCAAAGGCTCGTACATGTGTACCCGACTGACATCTGTAGGTTGGATATACGAGTCAACTATAGAGACAAAGTAAAATAAAGAAACCTGAATCCATGACAGATATAAGGTAGGTGCGTGGTAAACACACAAAAGAAAAGTCAGCTAAAGAGATAAAATACACAAGAGGAACCTGATTCACAACAGACAACTGATCAGTACGAAACCCGTACATAAGAACCATAGGTCAACTATATAGACAACCCTGAACTCTATCGACACCAAAAAGGGAACAACAGTCTTGTAAGCAGAGACATGAAGGAAAGTTTGACTATAGGTAACCTTAAATAGGCCCGTGGTCCAGACATCCCAACCAGAAGGACATTATAAATAGTCTCATCAGTTTCCAAGATGAGACTCACTTTTACTCTCACATCCTCAATACCAAAACTCACTTATTCTTGCTATTCTCTTTCTCTCATTTACCTTTCACCAGACAAATACTTATCTTAACGTCGGAGGGTGGTCACGAGGAGAAACCCTCTTCTGCTCATGGCGATACTCACGGTGTTGCTTGTTTTACGGATCATCTCTTCAACTTCCAGTCCTGTTTTCTAAGCTCAAGTCCAAAACTTCCAGCTTTGCTTGATCATCCAGCACTGCTACGAAGCTTAAGCCTCTAGGTGAAAAGTTTTGTAACAACATTTGGTTTGCTCATACAACATTTTTATAAATTGAACATTGCTTTCATTATTTTTATAAAACATTTTAAAAAAATAGCTATATAACGTTTGTAGAATTTGTAATAAAAAATTATGTTATATGTCATAAATATGTAATATGTAAATCCTTATTAATAAGTATATATATAATATTGCATTTATTCAATCTTTTATACCGGGTTTTTAATCTAGTTAGAAAAAAAGGAAAACGCTTGTATATAAAAAAGTAGATATATATGTTTTCAATTTTTTTATAAAATTAATAGTGTGTCATAATTTTATAGGATTATTGGATTTTAATAATCCCACCTTTTATCAATTGGCCAATAATAATCCCAACTGAGAATTTTATTACCATCGGTCCCTACTTTCAAACTATTTTTTTTACATTGGACCTTCCGTTAAAAAAAACTTAACGCCGTTAGAGTTTATATGACGTGGACATCTGCAAATCGTCGGAAAGTCGAGTCAAGCTAGCAGTGGTCTCGTGGTGGATTTTGAAATTGGGTCTGGTGGTGTTAACTGGTCTCGTGGGTCCAGAAAGTCCAAACAGAGACAACGATGGTGTTTAACGTAGTCATTTATTAGGTTAAAGATGTTTATTTTAGTCAGAACCATTACTTAGTTTATGTTGGGGCTGTCAAGACTTATAATAAAGCCCAGATCTGTTTCGTTTAAGTCCACTCTAGGTTAATACGCATCTGATGCGTATATTTGATTAACGCCGGTAGACGGTTCCTTGAACGGAGTTTACCAGTTGCAGAAACCGTCTCGTATTACGGTTGCGTCGTTTCATGTCTATATATAAAGAAGTCGATGTCGTCAAAGAACAAGTGTCGATTTGTAATTCTTGTTTTGAATGCAAATCAATTTCTGATTTCTTGTTTCGATTCAATTCTTTCAATTGTGTTTATACGATGGTTTCCTCAACGATTCATATGGAATTGAGGCCTGGCAAAATCATTTTGGTAATTACTAATTTTGCTGTATAGTTGCTAGGTCTCAGTCTGATTCAAATTCTGATGCTGATGATGAACGTGTGGCTGAAACTGTCAAGGAAGGTCTATGTTGGTGATGATATCCACGAATTCGGTTGTGGGAGTTTTAATCCTGCTCCTGGTGTGGAGACACTGTGTGTTTTCCCTAAAAACCCTGCAAAATCTAAGTCCACTGGAGTTGTTTGCTTGTTTATCAGATTTACCTTCTAAGAGACGTGTTTTAATTTATTTTGCAACTGCAGTGGTTTAATTTATTTTACCTTCTAAGAGACGTGTTCATGCTAGTGTTCATCTTCCTTTTGATCATCGAATGTTGGTCCGAAATCTCTCTACACATGCTGTACCTTAATTTTCTTATATATTTGCCGTCAGCAAAGTCTTATGGGTAGAAATCTGTCGCTTCTGCACATGCTTTACTTTAATTTCCTCAAATATGTACTGTATTATTCATGGTGTTCCATATATATCAAAAACGCTCAATTCATGTTTGACACTACATTTTACTTTTTGTTTCAATAGAAATTGAATCTTGATTTGTGCTCGTGTCAAACGGGTCAAGTATTGGAGTGCAAGTTTTGACCGTGTTTTGAGTCTTAGGGTCGGTTTAGTTTAAGAGTTTTATTTATGGTATGGAGTCTTTATTTGGGGGTTTTTATGTTTAGATGATAAGGTTTAAATAAGGAGAAAAGTTCCATAGATAGGACTAGAATAGCTTGGGGATTAAGCCTTTGTTTTTTTAGTATTTATAGGGGGTTGAGGTGTGTATGTATGTTAAAGACTGATTCTAGATGGTTAATCTCTCAAAAAAAACAAATAGAAAAAGAACGAGACAAACTTTGAGACAAATTTTCTGCCTTTTTTTTCTCAATGCCAAAACAACAATTAGTCATTACATGTAGAAAAGGAAACGTGATCATGGTTCCTAAATTAATGCAAAACTAATATATCAAGGAATAAAAATGCAGAAATGGAAATAACTACTTTTCTAACATCATGCATGCATTACGTGGACTAAAACTAAATTGCTTTTTCTCTCCTACACGTGTTTGTGAGCTGGTTGGTCTGTATCAATGTATTTAATGGTTTTCGGTTTATTATATTGAAAGAGTCGTGGGAGAGTTTTACTCACAAAAATACCATGTGTTGTTATCTGATCCAATTTCTAACATGTTGCAGCCTGGAACATTTGATCTTATTGGGACAATAACATATGAGATTGACCAACGTCCATACCAAAATACATTTTATACCGACACCATTGAAGTTACCGAAGTTGGTGGGCTTGTTAATGTCGAGACGGTGTCTTGGTTTCACTTGGAGTTGCTCTACTTGAGGTTCTTTGTCACACCTCGGCTGCCAGTGGATTATACGCCGGGGCTGACACGATTGTTCATAAGCACATGATCATCTATTAAATGAGTGATAATATTTATTCATCATAATTAAAAGCATTCGTTACAAACGTAATAGAAGACAAAGTGTTCATAACGTAAACATAAATTAACTTCATTATTACTAGGTCCAAAGTCCTAAGTGTTCAACACAGTTCTCAAACATGTAAGAAAATGTCAACTACAAGTAGTTGGTGAGAAACATAGGTTTTAACGCCAAACAAAGTTACGTATAGGTTTACAATTCAATTGTTCAAAGCGTGTCTAAAGCATGAATGTGAAAACATACAATGTTCCAAGCGTACAATCAAGCCGTTTATATGTATGCACAATTCCCCGGATTGCGTGAAGTTCCAAATGTAAACACTAACCCGCCAAGGTTCGTGTTAAGTAATGAATCAGGATTCCCTTATAAATGATCATAAAAGGTACTATCTTAGGCTTGCCACACAAGTTAATGATTTTACTAACATGAACATACGTTATGGTAACCAAGGTTCGTGTTAAGTAATGAATGAGGATTCCCGTATAAATGATCATAAAAGGTACTATCTTATGGTCCCCACAGGCTTTACTTTGCGGGTGGCCAACCCACGTCGATGATCGGGGAATACAAGGTCAATGGTTTGAGCAAAAAAGCGATCGTGGGGCAGAGATATCAGTTTGAACCCCACGCCTTGACCTTGGTTGAGAACCGTGAACCGATTGCCCACTACGATATTCTTGGGCGTGGGTGTCGCAGGCCGGTTAGCGAGTCCGGAAAAACTAAAACCAAGCAGTTTAAGACATAAAACATAAAGAACAAAGTATAAGAATAAAGGTATTGAATTGTGTATGAAATATAGTTGTAGACATGTTTCACCCCAAAAGTGTAAAAATGTAAAAAATGCTATGTAAACTCACTTGTATCGAAGTTAGTAATGATAAGATTTGATAAGGATGTATAGGCTTCGAGTGGGTTTCCTCACAATCAACCTACATAGTAATTGTATTCTAAACTCAATGTATGTTGAATGAAAATAAGTGAAATTTTAAGATTTTAGGGTTTCGTATTTTTCCCAATACATTTTATACCGACACCATTGAAGTTACCGAAGTTGGTGGGCTTGTTAGTGTCGAGACAGTGTTCTTGGTTTCACTTGGAGTTGCTCTACTTGAGCTTCTTTGTCACACCCCGGCCGCCAGTGGATTATACGCCGGGGCTAACACGATTGTTCATAAGCATATGATCATCTATTAAATGAGTGATAATATTTATTCATCATAATTAAAAGCATTCGTTACAAACGTAATAGAAGACAAAGTGTTCATAACGTAAACATAAATTAACTTCATTATTACTAGGTCCAAAGTCCTAAGTGTTCAACATAGTTCTCAAACATGTAAGGAAATGTCAACTACAAGTAGTTGGTGAGAAACATAGGTTTTGACGCCAAACAAAGTTACGTATAGGTTTATAATTCAATATGTTCAAAGCGTGTCTAAAACATGAATGTGAAAACATACAATGTTCGAAGCGTACAATCAAGCCATGTTTATATGTATGCACAATCCCCTGGATTACGTGAAGTTCCAAATGTAAATACTAACCCGCCAAGGTTCGTGTTAAGTAATGAATCAGGATTCCCGTATAAATGATCATAAAAGGTACTATCTTAGGCTTGCATACAAGTTAATGATTTTACTAACATGAACATACGTTATGGTCACCAAGGTTCGTGTTAAGTAATGAATCAGGATTCCCGTATAAATAATCATAAAATGTACTATCTTATGGTCCCCACAGTCATTACTTTGCCGGTGGCCAGCCCAATGCAAGGTCAATGGTTTGAGCAAATGTAAGGCCCCAAACCCGGGAGGCCTCACTTGTTGGATTTACTCATTCACAAACAGTTCTTAAAATTGAATATCAAAATAACGCAGCGGAAAATTTCATTAAAACATAACCATGACATTGTTCAACATGCGGAAGCGTAACTTAGTCTATTACATGATCAAAACATAAACTAATCATAACGGGATGCCAGTCTTCATGATCAGCCGGGTAACTCTTCTCGCTTGCCAAGCATCACCTTCCATCGCCCATACCTGCCTTAACCTGAATGTGCATACTAAAAAGGTCAGCTACGCTGGTGAGTTCTAGCATTTCATAAAGACTTTAACATCAACATTTGCCAAAAACATAACATTCATTCATTTAGTAAAACCTTTCACAAAAGCATGTAATAACTTAACATCTTCAAAATCTCGTAACCATATCATCACCAACATCATTATCATAAACACCGTTGAATGGATCGTTCGTTAAAACTTTTAACATTCATTTAAGTCATACATTATTATCTAAATCTGTATTACCATTCGTTTCGTCACTTAGTATTGTATTGCCCCTAAGGCTTAACTGCACGAAGACCGACAATACAATACATTCCGTCAATTCCCTTTTCGTATTGCCCCAAGGCTTACAGCACGAGGACCGACAATACTCATTTAGTTGCCCCTATGGCTTTCATGTCCATAAACCGACAACTTTCATCGACGGCTATGGCTCACGGCCATAACACCGTCGGATCATAATTTAACCTTACTAGGGTCACGTTAACCCCTGAGTAACCGTCGTTACTCCCTTACCAGTTGTACAACATCAAAACCATCGACAGGCCACCAAGACACTGCCCTGTTGTTCTTATGGCAACTATGACTCGCTGTCCATAATCTACCACAAGGCTGGGAATTACATTCCCAGACTTCATTCGTCAATTCCTGTTCTTATGGCAACTATGGCTCGCTGTCCATAATCTACCACAAGGCTGGGAATTACATTCCCATACTTCATTCGTCAATTCCATTCATTCGACAGATTAGATTTGTAATGACTTCTTTAAAACCTTTACCTCTTTTCCTTTTCATTAAACATTTCCTCATTTAGACCGTTCATAAAACATTCGTAAACCTTTTTGGCAAAAACACTTCATAACCTTTCCTTTCGTAAACATCGTTTCGTTAAAACATCATTTCGTTAAAACATCATTTCGTAAGTATGCACACCAGCACAAAAACATTAACAAAACATTTAAAAGAGGGCTCTAGAACTCACCTGATAAGCTAGTCTCGGTTGTCCTAAACAAAGGTCCAACGACTTCACGTACGATCTGAATTGATTAGTTAAATACACATCAGACCAATCCCGACTCTAACGGTTTAACCATTCTAAACATGCTGACTTACTTAACTAGCCTGATGCCTGCGCACTTAGCAAGTGCGCAGGGCTTTGTTCTTGCGTACTTAATAAGTGCGCAGACTTTGCTTCATGCGCACTTGTTAAGTGCGCATGACCAACTTCTTGCGTACATGACAAGTACGCAGAACCTTTCTCCTTGCGTACTTGATAAGTACGCAGTGCCTTTCTTCTTGCGTACTTAAGTACGCAGGATCCTCTTCTTGCGTACTTGATAAGTACGCAGGATCCTCTTCCTGCGTACTTGATAAGTACGCAGGATCTGCTTCCCCGCAAAAACCCTAACTTTCGCGTTCGGGTCTGATCACATCAAGATCCCGAACTTGTTTCCATTCAAAACGTTTGCTTTTCATCAAGGAACTCAAATATATGTTTCCTTTCCAATTTCATCCGTAAAAACGTTACCATTTCACCCAAAACCCGAAAAACCCCGAAACGAACAAAAACTCAGATCTAGGCCGGATCGTTACCTGTTTCGAGCTTCTGATCCGGAGGTTCTTCTCACGAGTTATGGAGCAACACACTTCTTCAATTTCGGGTCGATCCGCCAACTTTCTCTCTCTACGGTTTCTCTCTCTAAAACTTGCAAATGAGAGAAAAGGTGGAGTGTGTTGGCTATTTATAGGGAAAAGACTCCATCTAGCCCGGCCCGTCACGCCTCGTTCATTTATTCCGTTGTTACAACTGTCGTTTTATTTTTGGGACGTTACAAGTCTACCCCCCTTACAATAGGTTTCGTCCCCGAAACCTATCATAAGTCAAATAGTTGAGGGTACGACTCCCTCATTTCTGTCTCCGTTTCCCAAGTGGCTTCCGATCCCTTTCGATGTTTCCATTGGACTTTAACCAATTGGATTACTTTATTACGTAAACGTTTCTCCTTCCAATCTAGGATGGCCACGGGTTCCTCGATGTAGTTAAGGCTGTTGTCGACCTCGATGTCAGTAAGTGGTACGTGAGCCGATTCATCCGCTAAACACTTTCGCAAGTGCGATACATGGAAGGTAGGATGAATCCCACTTAACTCATCAGGCAACTCTAACCGATAAGCGACTTCACCAACCCGTGTCATTATCCTGAATGGTCCGAAAAACCTCGGACTTAACTTTCCTCTCTTCCTGAATCGTATGATTCCCTTCCAAGGTGACACTTTCAACATTACTCTGTCCCCAACATCAAACTCAATAGGCCTTCGTCGTTTATCCGCATAGGATTTCTGACGATCTTGTGCGGCCTTCATTCGTGCTTTGATTTGATCGAACCTTTCCGACGTTTCTCTTACGACTTCAAGACTTCCTAACTCCTTCTGTCCAATCTCACCCCAACAAACCGGGGTCCTGCATCTTCTCCCATACAACATTTCATAAGGCGGCTTGCCTATCGTCGTGTGATGACTATTGTTGTAGGAGAATTCGGCTAACGGCAGATGACTGTCCCAATTGTCACCAAAATCGATAATACAAGCACGAAGCATATCCTCCAATGTCTGAATGGTCCTTTCGGACTGACCATCCATTTGTGGGTGGTATGCCGTGCTGATATTAAGCCTCGTGCCCATCGCCTCGTGAAATCTTTTCCAGAACCTCGATGTGAATCGTGTGTCCCGGTCAGACATGATCGTCAAAGGCATCCCATGCCGTGCTACTACTTCGTTAATAAATACTTCCGCTAACCTTTCCGACGAGAACGTCTCGCTAATAGGTAGGAAATGAGCACTCTTCGTTAATCGGTCCACAATTACCCATATGGTGTCATGACCTTTAGCTGTGCGAGGTTGCTTAGTTATGAAGTCCATGGTAATGTGTTCCCACTTCCATTCCGGTATATCAAGTGGTTGAATCTTTCCATACGGTTTCTGGTGTTCGGCCTTTACTTGTGAGCAAGTCAAGCACTTGCTTACATACTTTGTCACCTCATGTTTCATTCCAGGCCACCACTATTCCTTCTTCAGATCTTGGTACATTTTGTTGGTACCGGGATGGATAGAGTACCGAGACTTATGAGCCTCATCCAAGATTTTGGTTCTAAGCTCGCCACCCATAGGTATCCATACCCGTCCAAAACGTGTCCTAACACCAAGGGTGTTATATTCCAACTTGTCCTGTTGGCCAACCATTCATTCATTCTTTATGTTTTCTTCCTTAAGTGCTTCATCTTGAGCTCTTTCGATTTCCCTCATCACATTTGATGTTACCACCAACTGGCAAGCTTTAACTCTAATAGGAGTAGGCACAGCCTTTCGGCTTAGAGCGTCAGCCACCACGTTTACCTTTTCAGGATGGTATATGATTTCACAGTCATAATCCTTCAGGAGTTCCAACCATCGTCTCTGCCTCATATTAAGCTCTCTTTATTCGAAGAAGTACTTCAAACTTTTGTGGTCGGACAAGTAATTCGTCTAGTTGTGTCATTAGTTCCTTCATCTCTACTGGTGCTAGTCAATATGGAGCTTTAGTATGACGTTGAATCTAGCGTCTTCCATCCGAACCAAACCCTAGTCTGTAGACGTTGATCATTCCTTGTTTTCTCGTTGATAGATTCTCGTGTAGTCTTGACTATACCTCTCTCATTCTTGATAGACGTTATCTTTTTCAGCATCGTACATCCCTAGTCGGTCTTTCACATCTAACCGTTAGGGTTCTTATCTCGTCATTCCATGTGAAATGTCTTATCAGACTCGGAGTCGTCCACAGAAGACTCCATGGCCATAATTTCAACTCCTCGTTAAGTTATCTACCTTGCCATCTAGACGGTTACTATCAATCATCTCTCGACTGTTTGGATCATTGTGTATGCCTCATAAGCTGTCCATGGTGCATTCGTCCTCGAAGGACCATACCATGCCGTTCTCGAATGAATCATACCATCCCGTTCCCGAATGAATCCTACTATCAAGTTTCCGAAGGTACCGTACCATCTCATTCCCGAAGGAACCACATCGTCTCGTTCCCTAAGGAGCCATATCGCTTCATTCCAGAAGGAACAGTATCGCTTCGTTCCCGTAGGAACCGTATCGCTTCGTTCCCGTAGGAACCGTATCGCTTCGTTCCCGTAGGAACCGTATCGCTTCATTCCCGTAGGAACCGTATCAGGTATCCCCCAAACATATGAGGTATCCCTTATCACACTCAACTTGTCGGGAAGGTATTCATTCAGATGGAACACTAGTCACTCGAACTTTTCATTCATATTTCCATACACAATCTCCTTCTAGTCTTTCTTTCAAGCATACTTGTCAGGTTTTACGTTTCACATCGTTGGTTCATTGAACATCATTCTTCCTACATATCACTGGATGGTCTTAGGGATTGGCATCCCATCTGACCGACAATATGTATTCTCTAGCTACTCGTTTCCGTTAGCCTTTTCTGCATGCATTTCTTCTAAAGTCACATTCGTTGGTCTTACTATGGATAAATGACACGTGCGGTGACACTTGTACTTTCGTTTCCTTTCTAGTTTCAGTGGGTCTCTCAACGGTTTTCCAATTCTAGCAACACTCGCAGCTATTGATTAGACTTAGCCGTAGTAGAGCGTTCTCTGAGTCTCCATGAATTTCGTCCTAATGCCCATGCCTTACTTCACATTGTTGGTCAAAATTTGTCCTTCAATTTATTCTAGACAAACAATCCTTGGGTCGGATCTGGTTTGATTTGGTTTAGTCTGCCCGCCCTAATTAACATCGCGGTTCCCGTCTCTTGTTGTTGATATATCTATTTTCTCGTTTCAGGAGATACTCTTATTAGTTGTCTGGGACTGTCTTCTACATGGAAAGATGCCATTTGTGCATTCGTGCACTCATATATTCTTTGGACATACACTTGTGTGGTTATTTCCTTCATGCTCATGCATACTTTGACAGTAGACCGATTCTTATTCATCATAACGCATTTGTGCTAAACGTAGTCCACACTAGCTCCTTGGCATCCTTCATACGTATGCTCGTTTGACTTAGGTAAACCGAAGTTTCATTCCTCCTCATCTTGCCCGTGGCTCGTACTTGCTGACATCATTCACTGTTGTAAGGTACACCATCTTTGACATCGTTACCATTACTAACGATGTTCATCAATCTCCTTAATCGTTACTCGGGTGACTAATATCTCATAGTCGTGGTTGAGTAATTGGATCAACTCTGATACATAAGCATTAATCAACACCATAAGATTCGCTATCATGCATGTGTTCCTGAAAATTCACAATTTCGCGGATCCAAACGTAATTGTCAATTTACTTTGCTCGAGCATTCTAGTTCCTCTTATAACATTTCATAATACCCGCATCTCTTCAAAGTTGAGATCTTGTCCCGGTGTTCTTCTCGACACCTCTTACCACTTTCGCGCTAAGTCAACACAACGGATGACAACTCGGAACACACTCGTACGGTCTTATGCACACTACCTTCCGGTTCCGCAAGAACACTTGCCTCTTTACTATAAACTTGGTGGGCGGGAATCATACCGTGTCGTCCGGTACGACCCCCACCACGCGTTCCGCCTATTCTACCCTCCATTTCGTTCTAAAAGACAAGGAATCCAATGTTATCACGCTAGTTAAAAAATAAAATTCAATAAGCACTGTAAGATGTTAATATACACTGGCCATCTGCAATTAACCATTACACTACCTTTCGATTTCTATTTGACCACCTTTGTGATTCCATCAGAACACAAGTCCTTACCTAACCCTTTCTAAGGCATACTATATATATAAATATATACTACCTTCATACCTGATGCTTTGGCTCGAGTTACCCGTACTGGCATCCGCTTTCGGTCCCATTCACAGTTTAAGTTCAGACACTAGGAGTGTCCGAATCTCTCAAACTATTGCTCTGATACCAACTTGTAAGGCCCCAAAACCGGGAAGCCTCACTTGTTGGATTTACTCAGTCACAAACAGTTCTTAAACTTGAATATCAAAATAACGCAGCGGAAAATTTCATTAAAACATAACCATGACATTGTTCAACATGCGGAAGCGTAACTTAGTCTATTACATGATCAAAACATAAACTAATCATAACGGGATGCCAGTCTTCATGATCAGCCGGGTAACTCTTCTCGCTTGCCAAGCATCACCTTCCATCGCCCATACCTGCCTGAACCTGAATGTGCATACTAAAAAGGTCAGCTATGCTGGTGAGTTCTAGTATTTCATAAAAACTTTAACATCAACATTTGCCAAAAACATAACATTCATTCATTTAGTAAAACCTTTCACAAAAGCATGTAATAACTTAACATCTTCTAAATCTCGTAACCATATCATCATCAACATCATTATCATTATCATAAACACCGTTGAACGGATCATTCGTTAAAACTTTTAACATTCATTTAAGTCATACATTATTATCTAAATCTGTATTACCATTCGTTCCGTCACTTAGTATTGTATTGCCCCTAAGGCTTAACTGCACGAAGACCGACAATACAATACATTCCGTCAATTCCCTTTTCGTATTGCCCCAAGGCTTACAGCACGAGGATCGACAATACTCATTTAGTTGCCCCTATGGCTCTCATGTCCATAAACCGAAAACTTTCATCGACGGCTATGGCTTACGGCCATAACACCGTCGGATCATAATTTAACCTTACTAGGGTCACGTTAACCCCTGAGTAACCGTCGTTACTCCCTTACCAGTTGTACAACATCAAAACCATCGACAGGCCACCAAGACACTGCCCTGTTGTTCTTATGGCAACTATGACTCGCTGTCCATAATCTACCACAAGGCTGGGAATTACATTCCCAGACTTCATTCGTCAATTCCTGTTCTTATGGCAACTATGGCTCGCTGTCCATAATCTACCACAAGGCTGGGAATTACATTCCCATACTTCATTCGTCAATTCCATTCATTCGACAGATTAGATTTGTAATGACTTCTTTAAAACCTTTACCTCTTTTCTTTTTCATTAAACATTTCCTCATTTAGACCGTTCATAAAACATTCGTAAACCTTTTTGGCAAAAACACTTCATAACCTTTCCTTTCGTAAACATCGTTTCGTTAAAACATCATTTCGTTAAAACATCATTTCGTAAGTATACACACCAGCCCAAAAACATTAACAAAACATTTAAAAGAGGGCTCTAGAACTCACCTGATAAGCTAGTCTCGGTTGTCCTAAACAAAGGTCCAACGAATTCACGTACGATCTGAATTGATTAGTTAAATACACATCAGACTAATCCCGACTCTAACGGTTTAACCATTCTAAACATGCTGACTTACTTAACCAGCCTGATGCCTGTGCACTTAGCAAGTGCGCAGGGCTTTGTTCTTGCGTACTTAATAAGTGCGCAGACTTTGCTTCATGTGCACTTGTTAAGTGCGCATGACCTACTTCTTGCGTACATGACAAGTACGCAGAACCTTTCTCCTTGCGTACTTGATAAGTACGCAGTGCCTTTCTTCTTGCGTACTTGATAAGTACGCAGGATCCTCTTCTTGCGTACTTGATAAGTACGCAGGATCCTCTTCCTACGTACTTGATAAGTATGCAGGATCTGCTTCCCCGCAAAAACCCTAACTTTCGCGTTCGGGTCTGATCACATCAAGATCCCGAACTTGTTCCCATTCAAAATGTTTGCTTTTCATTAAGGAACTCAAATCTATGTTTCCTTTCCAATTTCATTCGTAAAAACGTTACCATTTCACCCAAAACCCGAAAAACCCTAAAACGAACAAAAACTCAGATCTGGGCCGGATCGTTACCTGTTTCGAGCTTCTGATCCGGAGGTTCTTCTCACGAGTTATGGAGCAACACACTTCTTCAATTTCGGGTCGATCCGCCAACTTTCTCTCTCTACGGTTTCTCTCTCTAAAACTTGCAAATGAGAGAAAAGGTGGAGTGTGTTGGCTATTTATAGGGAAAAGACTCCATCTAGCCCGGCCAGTCACGCCTCGTTCGTTTATTCCGTTGTTACAACTGTCGTTTTATTTTTGGGATGTTACAGCAATAAAGCGATCGTGGGGCAGAGATAGCAGTTCGAACCCCACACCTTGACCTTGGTTGAGAACCGTGAGCCGATTGCCCACTGCGATATTCTTGGGTGTGGGTGTCGCTGGCCGGTTAGCGAGTCCGGAAAAACTAAAACCAAACAGTTTAAGACATAAAACATAAAGAACAAAGCATAAGAACAAATGTATTGAATTGTGTATGAAATATAGTTGTAGACATGTTTCACCCCAAAAGTGTAAAAATGTAAAAAAGACTATGTAAACTCACTTGTATCGAAGTTAGTAATGATAAGATTTGATAAGGATGTATAGGCTTCGTGCGGGTTTCCTCACAATCAACCTACATAGTAATTGTATTATAAACTCAATGTATGTTGAATGAAAATAAGTGAAATTTTAAGATTTTAAGGTTTTCTAAAATTTGGGACTTGGACATGGGTTTGCATAGGTTTGTAGGAAAAATATGTATATATTCATGATGATAAGATAAAAATATGTATAAATTAATTAGGACTACAAATTAATTATATGGTATTTATAAAATATTATGTTTGGACTTATCTATATAATTATTCTAAGATAATTTAATAAATAATTTACGGAGTAGATAAAGGTTTAAATATTAATACGATTGGATTTATCTAAAAATATTTAATAAGTAAATTATGGAATGAAAAGGTTTCAATAATTGTTTTATGTAGATAAAATGATTAACGAATTAAAATAATTAATTAAACTATTTACATAAACTCATTTACTTAAATGATTTGTAAAAAGGTTATTAAATAAAGGATTATTGGATTTTAATAATCCTACCTTTTACCAATTGGCTAATAATAATCCCAACTGAGAATATTCTTATCACCGGTCCCTACTTTCAAACTATTTTTTTACATTGGAACCCCCGTTAAAAAAAACTTAACGCCGTTAGAGTTTATATGACGTGGATATGTGCAAACTGCCGGAAAGTCAAGCCAAGCTAGCAGTGGTCTCGTGGTGGCTTTTGAAGTTGACTCTAGTGGTGTTTAACTGGTCTCGTTTGTCCAGAAATTCTGAACAGAGACAACGGTGGTGTTTAACGAGACCAGTTAAACACCACCAAAGCCAATTTCAAAAGCCAACATGAGACCATTGCTAGCTTGGCTTGACTTTCCGGCGGTTTGCAGATGTCCACGTTATATAAACTCTAACGGCGTTAAGTTTTTTTAACGGGGAGTCCAATGTAAAAAAATAGTTTGAAAGTAGGGACCAGTGGTAAGAATATTATCTGTTGGGATTATTATTGGCCAATTGGTAAAAGGTGAAATTATTAAAATCCAATAATCCTTAAATAAATATAGGATTTAAACATAGTTAATTGAACTTGTATATTTATTTATCTAAAATAGTTATTTATAGATTTAAAATATTTTAAGTAATTATTCTTGTCAAAATAATTATTTATGTGATTAGATTAAGGAATAAAAAATGCTTAAGTAAATAATTAAAATTTGTTTAATAACATTATTATTCTACAAATAAATAATATAATTAAGTTTGTCTAAACAAATCTTTTATATTATTTATTTAAGAATTTATAAGGTTTTGTAATATGTTTAAAAAAAATAGTTATAACTTTAATTGGTATTTTTCTGTTTTTATAAAAATTACAGAATATAAATATATATAGGGTTAGGTTATAGTAAAAAGGGTTTTAAAAATAAGAAGGGTAAGAAGGATTCTAAGTTTGACATGTGTCATTTTATTGTTTTTAAAGGGATGGCATAATGGTCAATGTGTAATATACCAGGTCAAAGTGTAATATACCAGGTCAATGTGTAATACACCAGGTCAATGTGTAATACAAGGTCTGATATTACACAATGATCAAACCTGATATTACACAATGAACTGATATTACACAATGAGCATATTACACAATGACCTGACATATTTGAGCAAATTACACAATAATGAGCGAATTACACAATGAGCTGGAAAACGTAAAACACAATGATGAAAACATATAACACAATGATGAAAAATATTTTACACAATGAACTTGTATTACACAATGACCTGACTAATTAGACAATGAACTTGTATTACACAATGACTTGACTAATTACAAAATGAACTTGTATTACACAATGACCAGACGTGGTATTACACAATGAACTTGTATTACACGATGAACTTGTATTACACAATGAACTTGTATTACACAATAACCTGACTAACTACACAATGAGCTGGAAAACGTAAAACACAATGATAAATACATATAGCACAATGAACTTGTATTACACATTGAACTTGTATAACACAATGAACTTGTATTACACAATGACCTAACTAATTACACAATGAACTTGTATTACACAATGACTTGACTAATTACACAATGAACTTGTATTACACAATGACCAGATATTACACAATGACCAGACGTGGTATTACACAATGAACTTGTATTACACGATGAACTTGTAATACACAATGGCCTGACTAACTACACATTGAGCTGGAAAACATAAAACACAATGATAAATACATATAACACAATGAACTTGTATTACACATTAAACTTATATAACATAATGAACTTGTATTACACAATGACCTTGTATTACACAGTGACCTGACTAATTACACAATGACCTGACTAATTACATAATGAACTTTTATTACACAATGACCAGACGTGGTATTACACAATGAACTTGTATTACACAATGAACTTGTATTACATGATGAACTTATATTACACAATGACCTGACTAACTACACAATGAGCTGGAAAACGTAAAATACAATGATAAATACATATAACACAATGAACTTGTATTACACAATGACCAGACGTGGTATTACACAATGAACTTGTATTACACATTGAACTTGTATTACACATTGACCTGACTAATTACACAATGAGCTGGAAAACGTAAAATACACACTTCGTTTTTGTTTATAACGACACTATACTCGTTCTAAAGATAAAAAAAACACTCGTTTTTATGGTGTAATTTTTTTGAAAAAATAATGTCATATGTAAAAGTTATGAACGTTTAAAAATGAGGGGGGAACTTGATAAAAGTCAACAAAAGTGGCCAAGACTAAAATACACTTTCAACAACTTTTTCTCCTACAATTTAATCTCATCCATTAAATCTTTTCTTCAATTTGATCTAATGGCCCTAAATCCTTCTCACCCTTCTTACAATTAAAATCTTTTTTACCTGAACCTAATCCTATATATATATATATATATATATATATATATATATATATATATATATATGTAATTTATAGAAATTAATTTGGGATTTTAAAACATTGAATTACGCTATTAAAGTAATAGAAAGAAGAAAATTTTAAAACTGGTCTCAACCGGATTCGAACCCGCGCCGATTCCGTACACACACACGCGCGCGCACTAACCATCAGACCAGGGCATGATGCCTTGGTCTTAGGTTAATGCAGTTTGATTTTAACATGCAAGCCCCAGTCACCATCTTCCCCAATTGCAAACCCGTAACCCTAGCCCTACAATACTCCCGATTAGCCATCGATCCGAACCCGAAACCATAGGGCTTTTGATCGTTGGACTGAGACGAGTTGAATGACACCAGATTTTCCTGAAATGGTTGCGTGTAGGGTGGGGACGATTGAATGGATAGGATCGAGCTCCGCCGGCTACAAATCGTGTTCCAGATGTGGTATGCGATGCAATTGTGGGTGTAGGGAGTTTGTAGTGGGTTTCTCTAATGATTATAAGCTCCCGTTTATAGTCAACTTTATAGGAAGTGCTCGATCGATTAAATGATCGTTAATGGAGGTTTCGGTAACGAGTTACTCATCAAGTTAATCATAAAATGCGATTAAACACCTCAGATTAATCGTTTGGGTGTTCTGAACGTAAAGGCGTTATTCGCTTTGCTTGAAAATATTTCAGGGACGAGTTTGGGATTAAAGGGGTCGAAACCGGTAGTGGTGGGGGTTCGAACACGCGATCAGAAAAGGTAAGGGGGAGGTCCTTCAAGTTTCAGTAGTTAACATTTCATGTACAAACTTTAGTTTTAATTGGGATTAAGTTTCAGAATTTAGACGAACTACCCTGGACTTTTATAAAACAAATAATTACTAAATTTTACAAATTTTTATATATTCTAATAACCTTTATATTTTGTTTAAATGTTACAAACATAAAACTATAATTTTATTGTAAAAAAAATAAAATGGTTTCATTTATATAAAAATTATTTACTTTGGAATTTATACAATATAATCTTTATAAATCCCTAATTTTATTTATGGAGTTTTAAATTTGGTTTTTATATATACATAGGCTTAGGAAATAACTTGATATGTATTTGTATTTATTTCTTTGAGTATTAACGATTATTTACATAAATTCCTTATATAAATATTTGTTATTTTTAAAGGTAAAAATTTACACTTAAGAAATGAAATGGATAAATAGGTAACCTTTATTGAAATGGATAGATGTAAATCACATAATGATGAAATTACAAATGACGAAACGTGAAAATAAAGGTCGGGAAATCATGAATGTTACACTACCCCCAAGTTGAGTGAATTTCGTCATGAAATTCAACTGTTGGAGGCTACTGAATCTAGAAATAGTTGTGAGTTTGGATTCTCAACGAGATTTGATTGTCGATTTGAGGGGTATAGCGGATGACAAGGTTCAAGTTTGATACTCAAGGTCAGGTCAGGTCATCGTGTCAGGTATGGATGGTGGTAGTGGATTTAGTTCAAAGAGAATTAAGGATAAATTTGCCCTAAAATAATTTGGGCTACAAAGAGGAGATGCGTACTTGCAACGTGAGCGACGAGAATTTGAGGTTCAACACTTGTTTAAGTTATTGTCTAATATGTTTAAAAGGTATCACTCAGTAAAGATCTCACATACATTAGTCAGGGTCAAATTAATAGAGAACCCTACGTGACACGAACAATGCTACCACTGACATTATGACATGAACACTTATATACAGGGAGTGTCAGCAGGCGTATCCACCATTCCCTTATCATATCACATTAGTTTCGTTACGGTATATCACTATAGGTTTTATGTCATTACACATGACAGACTTCACTATGTTTTCCATGCGCTGACTTTTATAATTACGTGTGCACCCGTAATTACTCAAATCGTCGTATGGTCCGTATAGATCATTCTATTGTGTGTGGGTACGGAGGGGACAGAAGATTCCTAAATTCATAACTATTCTTTTCACTTATGTGTTGCTAACAAATGGCTATGTCCATAGGTAATGAAATCAATCACAGAATAACAATGTGGCACAACTCCATACATGGGTGCCCTAGGCAGATGGCATAATCCTCCAGATTACCCATAAAGTTTATAGCTCCCCTTGTGTTTGAACAAGAATACGTCAAACCCCGAGTGGTTTAAAGTTCTAAAGCTTCCTTGTGTTTGAACAAGAATACGTCAAACAACCAGTAGCTCAAAGTTTGTAGCTTTCAACTCTCATGGATAAAATGAGTAATCATGCCGTATGTATAATGTGGACAATCAAATGCAATGATGTAAACAATATAACATCATATATATTGTAAACAACCAAATTTCATGTATAATGTGAACAATCTTATATCATGTATATTGCAACGAGCAAGTTTCGTGTATAATCTAACCAATCTAGTATCATGTATATTGTAAACGAGTAGGTTTCATGTATGATGTGAACAATCTAATATCATCCATATTGCAAACAACTAATTTTCATGTATAATGTGACCAATTAAGTTTTATGTATAGTGTAAACAATTTAGTTTCACGTATAATGTGAACGTTCATATGTAAATAATTGACTCTCATAAGTAACGTAAACTATTGAATTTAGTGGGTGATCAAGTTTTGTAGACAAACGTGTTGCTTGATGTTCATGTATCATGTTGGTAGTTGGGTTTTACGTTTTCAATGGGTTGTTAACGCCTACGCAAAATGATTCATTTCCTTGAAGTGACTAGTAAGCTCATACATTTTTGAAGGTGCAAGATAGTGAGAAACTTTTGCAGCTATTTTAGAATAAGGTCATGAATGACTGATTTGTGCCTTTTTTTTATAAATAAACAAGTAATTGAAATTTCCTCTTGTTTCTAATTTAATAAATAAGTGAAAATAATAAGTTTAATAAATAGATAATTGGATAAATAAATAAGAACCTTTATTTATTTTATTTAATTATCATTATAGGAATGTTTCAAAAGACTGTAATGGCTAAATTATTTAGTAATTAAGCCATGATCTAAATAATAATTAGTTTAACGAAATAAAAAGTCATAAGGAAATAATTAACCAAGTCAAAATTAATTATTAATTAAGATAATATTTTTTTTAATAAAACAAGTTGTATTAAGTTTCTTTACAAGGTGAAAGGGTTTACATTTTAAATAATATCTATAAACCAAGGATTTGATAAATAGTTTGTACAAAATAACTATATTAATTAACTCAAGTAATGACAAAATGATTAGTTTACAAAGAAGGTTTAAGTGTCAACTATTAAAGCAAGCCAAAAAAATGGAGGAATATCGCAATATAATACTATTTATATAGTGTTTTTTGGTACAGAATATGGGTTTCAAGCCTATTAGAAAAATTTCTTTTTTAAGGATTTATAATATGCTACTCAACAGAATGGGGGTTTGGAATGCTTCTCAAAATTAGCAATGTTGGCGCGATCTTAGAGTAATCTTTATGAAAATATAACGCATGTATTTTATGCTTGTAATATTAAGTCAGCGAGTAATAGCATTCACATAAGATAATTGTAAGGTAAGATTTTAATACTGAATGATAAGATGTCAAACTTCTTATCATAGAGTAAAGGTTTCAAACTGAAGTTTAAAAATGAGAATGGAAAATCAGGCTAACGTCTCAGGTAGTTTTCCACTAGGAAGCAGATGAGCATCAAGACGAACATTGTTATGGTTATTCGTATTGTAAACCGGGCTTGAGCTCTAGCTATTTTCGTACGTGCATCAAGTATTTCCCGGTCTCCTTTCATCATGTCTATATAGGTGCCAAGATTTGCAATCAAGTCTTCATGGTACCGTACTCGGCCCAATAGGCTATCTAGTAGTTGACCCGGCAGGTCGTGCCATATTCCATGCTCCATTCCTTGTCTCAGAAACTCTGCGGACCACATATATTGGTGAGCGGTATCGGCTGGAATTCCTATTGCACTGGTAAGTTCCCAGGTCCGAATGGTATAGGTTAGGTGCTAGATAAAGGTCTCTTGGTGGAGGTGGTTCATCTACTCGGAGTCTTATGCCTGTGCTCCTAAGTCAATCTGTCCTACGGTCCAACATGGATCTGGTAGCTAGTCGTGCCGGTGTCCGATTGCCTGGTGATGGGGATCCACAGTCTTACTCATGTACTGACTCTATTACGGGGTGATACTCCGGGAAGTGAGGAGGGTAAGAGGCCATGTCTAGCACGGAAAGGGTAAGTGATAATGCAGTGGTAAATGTTAAGTACAAAGGTGTTCATGAGTTTTAAATTTGACTAACCATAACATCGAGTTCTTATTATAGTATGTTGGGAGTAACACTTGACTTATAAGTAGTGTTCCCATGAAGAGAATTCCCATGAAAGAGAGGTGGGTCACAAGGGACACACTTAGGTACTCAGTCTTTCCTCAGTCAAAATCTTTCATAGGCTTACACCCACTCTTCCAGCCATCATGTACCATTAACATTATTATTTGAACTCATGGTTATGGTGAGAATCGTTAGAGGTTGTGTCTTGTGGCTCAAAGGTGTGCTTCATCCATTCAAGCAACTTCCTTTCCTTGAATGATAAGGTCTAAGGGTTTAAAGTTTAAATTTCTTACAAGTGATGATAAGGATGATAAAAGTTTCAAGGCATAAGGATGAAAAGGTATAAGGACTTTAATAAGATTAAGTGTAATAATCAAGTAGGAGGTTTAGACATGTGTACCAAATTGCAGTAAACAATGAATGATGTTTAGATTGCATTCATTTGTGACATAACCCAATGGATGCTATAACAAATCAAAGTGAGTTAAGTTCATATACTTTCAAGAAGACATGCTTTAGCCAATAGGTGAACACTTACTTCAGGAATTCCCACGAAAGAATACGGATCCTTAGGTTGATTTGGATTTATATGAAATGCTTTCCTTGACTGAAGACCCAAAGTACATGCATTCACCCTTCCGGATTGCACATGTTCTTTACTAGTTTTCATAACCCAAAACTTTGACGAGATTTTAGAATTTTAAAAGACATTAGGTATGAAAGTGTATAAAGTCTTAGATATGAATAAGTGTATGGTAAAGCTTAGGATGGAATTTAGTGAAATTAAACAGGTAACATGTGGACTAATCAAACAGTGTGACAATAAGGTATTACATGAATAGCAATTGTATAAACATGTAAGTTATCAAGTAACGTAGCACCTAAAATAACATGTATTGTATCTTGCAATGTAATACCTAAGATAACATGTAGGATAATCACACAAAGGTATCCTAAGGTTATAGACTAGGTCAATGGTTTCTAATAACCTAATTCCCTATAATCATGGCTCTGATACCAATCTGTCGGGGCTGACGTGGTTGTTCATAAGTACATGATCATATATTAAATGAGTGATAATATTTATTCATCATAATTAAAAGCATCCGTTACAAAAGTAATAGAAGACAAAGTGTTCATAACGTAAACATAAATTAACTTCATTATTGCTAGGTCCAAAGTTCTAAGTGTTCAACACAGTCCTCAAAAAGGTGCACCTGAAACATGTATGTAAATGTCAACTATAAGTAGTTGGTGCGAAACATAGGTTTTGACACCAAACAAAGTTAAGTATAGGTTTACAATTCAATATGTTCAAAGCGTGTCTAAAGCATGAATGTGAAAACATACAATGTTCCAAGCGTATAATCAAACCATGGTTATATGTATGCACAATCCCTCGGATTGCGTGAAGTTCCAAATGTAAACACTAACCCGCCAAGGTTCGTGTTAAGTAATGAATCAGGATTCCCATATAAATGATCATAAAAGGTACTACCTTAGACTTGCCACACAAGTTAATGATTGTACTACATGAACACACCTTATGGTCACCAAGGAGTTTATGACATAAAGCATAAAGATCAAAGCATAAGAACAAAAGTATTGAATTGTGTATGAAATATAGTTGTAGACATGTTTCACCCCAAAAGTCTAAAACATAAAAAGGGGTTATGTAAACTCACTTGTATCGAAGTTAGTAATGATAAGATTTGATAAGGATGTATACGCTTCATGAGAGTTTGCTCACAATCAACATACATAGTAATTGTATTCTAAAATGAACGTATGTTGAATGGAAATAAGAGAAATCTTAAGATTTTAGGGTTACGTAGGGTTTGGGACTTGGACATGAGATTGCATAGATTTGTAGGAAAAATATATATATATTCATGATGATAAGATAATATCCATTTAAGTTAATTAGGACTCCAAATTAATTATATGGTATTTATAAAATATTATGTTTGGACTTATCTATATAATTATTCTAAGATAATTTAATAAATAATTTACGGAGTAGATAAAGGTTTAAATATTAATACGGTTGGATTTATCTAAAAGTATTTAATAAGTAAATTATGGAATGAAAAGATTTAAAAAATTATTTTATGTAGATAAGATGATTAACTAATTAAAATAACTAATTAAATTATTTACATAAACTCATTTACTTAAATGATTTGTAAAAAGGTTATTAAATAAATATAGGCTTTAAATGTAGTTAATTGAACTTGTATAATTATTTATCTACAATAATTATTTATAGATTTAAAATATTTTAAATAATTATTCTTCTTAAAATAATTATTTATGTAATTATGATAATGGATAAATAATGCTTAAGTAAATAATTAAAATTTGTTTAATAACATTATTATTCTACAAATAAATAATATAATTCAATTTGTCTAAACAAATCTTTTATATTATTTATTTAAGAACTTAAAGGTTTTATAATATGTTTTTAATAAAATAAAATAGTTAGAATTTTAATTGGTATTTTTCTGTTTTAATAAAACTTACAGAATATATATATGTAATTTATAGAAATTAAATTGGGATTTTGATCGTGGGACTGAGATGAGTTAAATGACACCAGATTTACTTGAAATGGTTGTGTATAGGGTGGGGACGACTGAATGGATTGGTTCGAGCTTCGCCGGCTACAAATCGTGTTCCAGAGGTGGTATGCGATGCAATTATGGGGTGTAGGGAGTTTGTAGTGGGTTTCTCTAATGATTATATGCTCCTATTTACAGTCAATTTTACATGAAGTGCTCGATCGATTAAATGATTGTTAATGGAGGTTTCGGTTACGAGTTACTCATCAAGTTTATCATAAAATGCGATTAAACACCTCAGATGAATCGTTTGGGTGTTCTGAACGTAAGCCGTTTTTCGTTTTGCTCGAAAATATCTCAGGGATGAGTTTAGGATTAAAGGGGTCGAAACCGGTGGTGGTGGGGGTTCGAAAACGCGATCAGAAAAGGGAAGGGGAGGTTCCGGATTTGACAAAACAGGTCCTTCAAGTTTCAATAGTTAACATATCATGTACAAACTTTAGTTTTAATTGGGATTAAGTTTCAGAATCTACACAAACTACCCTGGACTTTTATAAAACAAAGAATTACTAAATTTTATAAATTTCTATAAATTCTAATAACCTTTATATTATGTTTAAATGTTACAAACATAAAACTAAAAATTTTTTGTAAAAAAAATAAAATGGTTTCATTTATATAAAAATTGTTTGCTTTGTAATTTATATAATATAATCTTTATAAATCCCTAATTTTATTACAAGTGCCGGAAAAGTGAAAATAAAGGCTAGAAAATCAGGGATGTTACATTCTTGGCTTGTGGGTTTGTACTCAGCTGCAATTTTTTTTATGGTTCATTTATCGGACTCCAAAAACTAAGAAGATAACAAAGGTGGAAGTTGAAACTCGGATTGTTTATGCATCAATGGACGAGTGGATGCAGGCTTGTATTTGTTTTTTTTTTATGATTTAATTTCTTTTTTTCTGTATATTTTCTTTACAACTATTAGCTATATTGTTGAACATCTTGTTATGTTCACAGGGACTGCTTATACTCAATCACAGTCCAACAAACTGAAAAAAAAAGTAGAGAATAGATTTTGGCTAGCAAATGCACTTTTTTGTAGAATGAACAACAGTTCCTGTTTTATGAGTTTTGGCTAGCAGTTTACAACGAATTTTGTTGCGTTCTGTGTGTTTGAATTTTGTTGTTTTTTTGTGTTAATTTATTTTAGTGTACATATTTAGCCATTGACAACATTATTTTAACTGGTAATAAATCACATTGTTTGATAACAAAATATAATATATTGTTTGGTAACATTATATTAGTTTTGAAGTTGCGAGACTATGAACATAAAGTAATAGTGTAGAGAACAGAGCGAAACCATATAAACGCAAGAACTTATGGTGATTCATTCAGATGGATGTTAACTAATACACTTTATGTCCACTACTTGATCAAGGGAGAGTTTGTCTTCGTTAAAAGCGTCAAATTAATCTTGGTAGTGATTATTAATACATATTCTCTAGCTTTATTAGAGTTCACCAAACAAATCAATCTACATCTTTCAGCATAAAACCAAGCCGAAGAGTACTCATCTTTCTCATCTTCAACCACCACCTCAATCAATCTTCAACCACTGCTTCATCCTAGTATGAAAGATCGAATGGATATTATTATATGTACAAATGAGTTCGAGTAGTAGGCTAAAACGACGATTTTGAGTCAAAACATGTTACTTTTAAAATCAAGTTACATGGGTTAGGTCAAAGCTTTGACTAAAATAATAAATTAGAAATAATATTTATTAAAAATCAAATCATCATTTCTATAATATAACTTTTAGTGATTTAAAAGAATAAAAAAAGAGATCAGTGTTTAATGTAATAATAATGCAACTCTTCTCTCTATTTAAAGCATGTCTAAAACAACTATGATATGAAAACTGATTTATGTTCACTAAAATTTTCCAGCTTTTGGATTTTGATTCTTACGACTTGAGTTGGAGAAATAACATGTCGGTTTATCAAGAAATAACTGGTTGTTCATCTCAATCCACGTAATACATTGAAGCTGATGTCATGTTGTAGCATTTTGACATTTATATTACCTTGCAAATAAAACATGTATCTTCTAGTTCTAGAATTTATATCCCTACAAAAAGTTGAAGAAATATTATCAATTTTCACTTATTTTAAAATTTTTGTGTAACATCCTTTTCAAGAGTCATTAAAGAAGGGAACAATACCTCTTCTTGTTTGGGCATCATAAATGAGTTAAGATCTGGCTTTACATAATACTTTCCAAACCTTGTGTCTATTACTTTCAGCTCTGGGGTAGACAAGTATCCCTTGGTGAAAACCGTAACCACTGAGCAGCCACGTATTTCTAAAGTATCCAATGATGGCAATGAAAAATACTCCTTCCCTAAACAAAATCCCTTGAGACTTTGAATGTCATTTAGTTTTAAGAACTTTAGACGAGGTAACATAATCTCATTCACTTTGTCATCACATTCTTCTTCTTCCTTCACAATTACCTCTAAATTCTTGCACTGATCTATAAATAGGTCTTGGAGTTGAACTAGACTACCAACCATGGAACATGTAAAAACATATTCCAATTTATGGCATCCTTGAATAGACAGAGTTGTTAGGTTTGGAAACTCCAGTACCATCCATTGGTTGCTCTTCCATAAATACTTGAGACCATTTAGGAATTGTAACGTCACTTGTGTTAGGTTTGGAATTTCGACAACAGTTTGTGATTCATTAAAACCACTCCCTTCCAACGCTGCTACTTCAAATAACTCTTTTACCCTTCTACATGATTGTATAGATATTTTTTTGAAGCTTTTGCAATTGTAGCAACGCATGAGATGGAATAATCGTTTCAACATCTTTGTAGCTTAGTTCAATTTGTATCAGATTATGAAAAGAGCAAGGTATCCCTTTTGTTATAGCAGGATCAGAAGAACTTGGGAGTATGGTCTGCATCAAAAATAGGGAACACATCTTTAACAAAAGAAAATTCTTGGAATTATTAGAAACCTTGCTTTTTAGCACCCTTGTTCCAATTAATTTAATTTTCTTGTGAATGAATACAAATATGTGATTTCAACAAATTTATTAATACGGAGAGACATTATAACTAATAACATCCACCAACTTATTTCAAACCAATTTCCCTTAAAAAAATGTTCATTTGGGTATTCTAGCGATTGCTATACATTCACGAAAATATAAATTGATAAAATGGTCTTCAATAACAAAACGATGATTTAGTAGATGAGGCAAAATAATTTAATACAAAAAGTGTACCTGAAGCTCATTGATTGTTCCATGAAAGTAGGCCACATTCAAGAATATATTTGCGTAACCTTGTGCGTATGTACTTGAGGTTTGGAGTTTTTGACTCACCAGATGTAAACATCATCAGTTAAGGGCAATCATAGATCATTACATCATCTAATAAGGGCCATCTGAAATCATTCACCCCCAAGAAGAAACCCTTGAGGCTTGGTAGATCATCAAGTACAAGGGTCTCTAGACGAGGAAACACCACATTTTCCGATGTCATTCTGGTTTCATCTTTTACAATCACTTGTATTGCCTTACATCTTGTTACATTCAAATATTTGAGTTGCTTGAGGCTTTCAAGGGCAGAGAAGGTGAATACATGCGATAAAAAGTCGCATTTATAGATAGACACACTTTTTAAGTTGGAGAGTTGAGGAACAATAATAGTAATGTTTTTCAGTGTTGAGTGTGTTAATGAAGCACATACATGTGCACTTCCTTCATCAACATTGATAGTACTCGATTCACTTTCCAATACCTCCATCATCGTTTCACAATTCTCAACCTTCATGTATTCAAGCCTTTTCATTTGTCTTACTGCATACCATGGAACCAGCCTTGACAATGAATGACAATTTTGTATGGATATATTTCTGGGGTATTGGCACAAGGACCAAAAAGCATCAATTACTTGAGAACTCTGCAGTGAATCAAGAATCAATAATTATTATATAATTAATTATTATCGTGGTTTGTAAACTAATTTCTCTCCAAATATCATATTTATTTTCATGCTCTTCTATTTGTTAATATTTCATTATTAATAAACTCTATGAATTCTAAGGTTTATTTAACCAAGGCACTAAGGTTATATGGGTATTATAGATGATCATGTTAAATAATGATAATATCATACCTGGGATTGATCATAATTATAAAAGGTATCAGTAATATTGGAGGAAATTGTGTCGCTCCTACTTCTGGTATCACCACCATCAACACGATTTAGAAGTTTTAGACTATAAAGCTTGAGAGTCTCCAAACAGGGAAAGAATATGGTGATTTCCTCGGAAGATGTGGATGTATTTTCTTCATATTCATCATCTATCCATGAAACAACCTCTTCAATACCATCACATTCTCCTATAATAACATACTTTAAGTTGGAGAAAATTTCGCCATATGAGGTGAAAACAAGTACGTTATTTTGTGACAACCCCACAAGGTAACATATGTGAGGTTTTGGTATGGATTTAAGAATTTATTCCAATTGCACTTCCACACATGACTCAACTCCTTTAAACCATGTAACTCGATAACCTTAAGGTAGGGAAGTAGTAGTTGCGGTAGAATATCCATCTCAAATACCACCTCCTCCACTCTTTCATCATTTTGTAATTCAAGATGTTGAAGGCGATGACACGTTTGTAAAAGAGAAGATGGGTATGTGACATTAGGAACGTAATCATCCACTTCCGATATCTCTCCTTTCAATATAGCATTGATCTGCATGTAATTAAGAAATTAATTTCTACATTCAACATACATACAAGGACACTTAGTACATACACACATACATATAGTTAAAATAACTTAAATTTTAAAATATTGATGAGAACAAATTGTACATACCATGTGATCGGAATTGTAAAGGGCAACAAAGATCATGAAAACAGAACTAAAGCACACAAGCTTCTAATTTAAATGATGACATGGGATACCTTTTCACCGGAATTGATCATAGTGTACTTAGTAAGTGATCCCAAATCAAATTTAAAGATGGAACATCCTTTAATCTCAATGCTTTCCACATCTTTAAAGCAATTGATGTGGATATCATAGTTATTTACACCTTTCATTCTCCACAACTCTTTAAGCTTCTCTAATCGATCAACTTTAATGCTTCTTAATCTGCTCCTACTGGATTCTGCCATTCCATAAAAGCTTTCAAAGTCAATGTTGAATAACACTTCAATGGAACCACATTCTTTAACTTCAAGTTCTTCTAAATGACTTAGTAATGGCAATGGATTGCATGGAAAAAGATTCATAAGGTTATCATAGTCTCTCACTCTAATCTTTCTTAACATGGAAACATTATTTTCGTCAGTAGTGGTCTCACATGACCATAACTGCTTCAAGTTCACCATCATAGAAATAGCTAATTTCTCCAACTTAGGAATCACAACCTACACAGTAATTAAGCCATGTTAGATCTATAAATAGCAGATGCATGCCCTAAATAATAAAATATAATTTATTTGCAAGATTAAATATAAATATCAAATAACTGCAAGTACCTTTTTGTTCAATAATGATTTCATTTGAGGCGTATTATGACCGTGAGAATAAATGCTTGTGAAGTTGGGAAGGTTATCAAGTATCAACTCCACCATCTCGGGTAATTCAATCACGTTGTCCCAAAAACTTACCATATTTGGTAGGCCGGTCAAAGACATAAAATTCAACTTTTGAAATTTAATCACCCCAACTCTACTATTCTCAGCAACTAGTGTTCTCATTGCATGACACTTAGAAATTTTGAGTCGCTCAAGTTTATTCAAACCACTTGCCACACTAACCGTAAAGAGGTATGTCAAGTCTACACACTTATAAATATCAAGGACTCTTAAATAGGAAAATGAGTGATCCATTAAAATATCCTCAAGATGGTTCATGCCATTCACTTCTAAATAAAGCTCCTCTGTTTTACTGAATAGGTCACTGATTTTGCATTCGAGCAACTCATTGTAGTCACCGACAAATCGAATTGTGTTTCTAAATAAATATTCTTCACCATATTTCAATTCTTCCAGTTGCCAACCGATAGATATCCTAAACCTTTCAAGGGTTTTAAAGGACATGTTTTTCGGTTTGGCCTTATTCTTATAGAACTCCACCTCTAATGCAAATAGCCCCCGTGAAAGTATCTCTAGCTCATCATAGTTGACATTTGTCAACCCAATATTAGAAGTTCTCATATAAAGTTCTTCAAGACTGCTCAAGTTTTGAAAGACACCATTATCAATATAAGACTGAATACATCCCGTCAAATCTAGTAACTTAAGTTTTTTCAACTTTCCTATCGTCGATGGCAACCTTCCTGTTTTACAATTAACAAGGCTTAGTATTTCCAAGTTGCTAAGACTTCCAAGAAATGAGACATCGTCATTTATGAATGAGCATGAACGACTACATAGTGTTCGAAGTTTGATTGAGTGTCTAAATGATGTCGGAAGCAATGGAATATGCATATTCTCATAAGACATAACCTCCAGCTTTTCCATTCTTTCGTAAATATCTTCTGGAAACTTAAGGAGCTCATATCCATCCATTAACATCAATAATGAAAGATTTGGGTAATTAAAATCTGCAGGTAATTCAGTCATACCTGTGCACTTTAATAGAATTCTCTCATAAGACTCATTTGCATCTTGTTCTGGTTTGTTCACCTGGTTAACAATTGAAGCTTGTTTGACTTTTGAAATTTTATTCAAAATAAAAGCACGCACAAGATCATGTAATTTGACACATCCCATCCGATCACTTTTAGTCAACAAGTTTGCACGTAGGAGATTGTTAACACAAATTTTCACATCGCTTCTTGCTGTTGCTAAAGTCTTGGCATCTTTAAAAAAAGCCAATCCCCATCCAAACCTCAACAAGTCCTCATACTTCCAAGAAATGAGACATCTTCATTTATGAATGAGCATGAACAAATGCACAGTGTTCGAAGTGTGGTTGAGTGTTCGAACGTTAACAGAATCGATGGAATATGAATTTCCTCATACGACACAACCTTAAGCTTTTCCATTTTTTCATAAATATCTTCCGGAAACTTAAGGAGTTCACACCCGTCCATTAACATCAATAATGAGAGATTTGGGTAATGAAATTCTGTAGGAAATTCTGTCATACCTGTGCACTTTAATAGAATTCTTTCATAAGACCCATTTGCATCTTGTTCTGGTTTGTTAACATGGTTAACAATTGAAGCTTGTTTGACTTTTGATACTTTATTCAAAATAAAAGCACGCACAAGATCATGTAATTTGACACACCCCGTCTGATCACTTTTAGTTAACAAGTTTGCACGAAGGAGATTGTTAACACAAACTTTCATATCGCTTCTTGTTGTTGCTAAAGTCTTGGCATCTTTGAAAAAAGCCAATCCCCATCCAAACCTCAACAAGTCCTCGGTACGAATATTAAAATCATCTGGAAATAAGCCACTAAGAAGAAAAAGTGCTTTATCATCATCCTTCTTGAGATTCTCATAACTCATCTCAAATATTCTATGTGTGATGCCTTCTAGGTCTTCAATGTCATCTTTATCTAAACGCCAAAGTGCCTTTTTCCATGTCGCCTCAATGTCGCCGCTAAGACTTTTGGCAATTGTTACTATGGCAATCGCAAACCACCACATTTCTTCACAATACATTCTCCAATATTTTGGAGTGTAAGGTCATCACCATCTGAAAGTCCCACAGTTCCAAAAAATATACTTTTTGCTTCGGCATCATTTAAGACGCCTAGTGTAAAAATTGAATTGGTTTTAACACACATGGGAGTGCAAAAACGCTCATTTCGTGATGTGAACAACATTTTGAACCTGTTTGGAAAAGGACTTAGTCCAACATCTTTGAGATCTACCTCGCTCCAAAGATCATCCATTATTACCAAAGTTTTCAGTCCTTGTTTTGACATACCTTCAAATATTGTATGAAGACGATCAGCCCTTGCATCTCTAGTTTCTTCACTTAAATCTTCTAGGTTAATGTACTTTGCAATAGCTCGTTGAAGAGCAATCGGGTCGGTGTTTTCCCCAAGAACCACCTTCACAACTCGATCAAAAAATTTTTGAGCTTCCACTTCCTTCTTTAGTTGTTCCATCATTGTGGTTTTACCCACACCACCCATTCCACATAGAGCAATCATCTTTTGGGACTCATTATTTGATTGAAGGGATTTCAAGGCAGCATTGTATATCAAATCTCTGGACTTGAAGTTGTTTTGGGTACCATGAGGGTTAGAGGTTGATGCCTCTATAGAAGTAGATACAACCTCAGCAAGAGGTATTTGCATATCAGTAAACTCGATGTTAGATTTCCTTGTTTCAAGATCTTGTATCTCCTTAAGAATAGTACAAGATTGTTTTCCTGCTTTGTATCTCTTTGCCACATTGAAGCATCCGATTTCACCCGTTGGAATACTTTCTGCCTCTTCGTTTATCTTTTTAACTTTATCCAACAACGGCAACACATGGTGAGACACCTCATGATTTCTTTCAACAGCTTGGTCCCATTTATGTCGCATATCTTTTTCTGTGAGATTCAACTCATACATTTTCTCCTTCTTATCCTTAACATGCTTTGTGGATGAAACCAAGAAACCCAAATGTTTCTTAAGAGTACCCATCAAAGTTTGAACAACTGGAGTAATAATTGAACTTGTAACAATATACATTTTTCACAACTGCCGTTTAACACAAACAATAAAAAATAATTATTAAGAAAGTGAAGGAACTGTAAGTACCAAAGCAGTTAGTCATGCAACAATTGAAACTAAAAACATTTGAGGAAGGATGTTACACTTCTAAATCAAGATTGGTGGGTTTGGGCGGCTATGTCACGTGTCAAGTGGTGATTGGATGGGCTTTTCCTTTCTTTTCTTTTTTATTTTCCCGGGATTTACGTTTGTATAAAAAAGTAAAAGTGGCTCAATAAATCCAAGGGGAGTCCGTGGTCTAGTGGTAACAGTGTGTGCCTTGCCGCCTCTTAATCCCGGTTCGAACCTGGGAGCCAGCATGTTTTCTTCCTTCAATTTTTAGCTTCTTTTTTTATTCATATATTTAAATTCTTAATTTCCTTTTTTTTCCAGATTTTTTTATTTTTGTTTTTCCTTTTTTTTATTTTTTTTTCTTTAATTTACGTAAGTACATTTTATTTTCTTTTTCTTATTTTAATGTTATATATTTTAACACCTACGTTATATCAATGTTAAAATTGGTGTCCCTGTCACGTAGCGCAGGGTAGGTTTTTTTATTTGTTTTTTAACGTGTTATCGTTTGTATTTTGGTTTGAGCCTATGACCCCGCCGCGAAGCGCGGACATCAAATACTAGTTAAAAACATAAGTAGAAGAGTAAACAATACTCCTTAAATGGAAAATGAATTTTATTAGAGAATAAATGTGTTATTTTTATACACCAGAACAACCAATATTCTACTCAATACTATTCCAAGACCATAATAACGAGATCAACAATATCTATTTCCTAAAAGTGCTAGTTTTATAAAAAATAATTCTTTTTCACCGACATATTGTCAATTAACGATAACAAAACAAAGTATTTACTCAAACAAAAAAGAAAAAAAAACATACGAAATATTAAATAGTACATTGCCTCAATAATAATAAAATTTTATAATATATACGTTTATAAATTTATATTTACAAATTAATGTATTCATTTATAAAAACGTTTTTATAAAATATATAAAAAAAATTCTTTTATAAATTTATAACTTTTATAAATTGCACGCGTCCAAGAAATTGCACTTCTCGAATCCAGAAATCGCACTTTGAGAACTTGGCGTACAATTTCTCTTCTTTTAACAATTCCATGATTAACTTTAGATGTTCGGCATGCTCCTCTTTACTCTGTGAGTAGATTAAGATGTCGTCAATAAATACAATCACAAATTTATCCACATAGGGTTTGCACACTCGGTTCATGAGGTCCATGAATACCGTTGGCGCATTGGTTAACCCAAATGACCTGACCATGAACTCGTAGTAACCGTAAAGAGTTCGAAACGCGGTCTTTGGAATGTCATCTTCCTGCATTCTAAGCTGATGGTATCCCGATCGCAGATCGATCTTTGACTAATAGCTCGATCCCTGTAATTGGTTAAATAGGTCATCGATCCTTGGTAGTGGATATCGGTTCTTGATCTTCACTTTGTTCAGTTCTCGGTAATCGATACACATATGGAATGATCTGTCTTTCTTCTTGACAAACAAGACCGGTGGCACAATTAGTTGGACAGTTCTTGCATTTCCGATGGCGCCAGTCGGTAAGGTGACCTTGCTATCGGAGCAGCTTCTGGTGTGAGATCGATCTGGAACTCGACTTGTCGCTGTGGTGGAAGTCGAGGAAAATCTTCGGGAAACACTTCCGGATAGTCTCGAACGATCAGTATATCTTCAATATTTATCTCTTCTGCTTTTTTTCCGTCATGTGTGCTAGGATCGCATGGTAACCCTTTCGTAAGTAATTCTGGGCTTTCATGCATGTAATAATCCTTAATACAGTGCCACTCATTTCTCCTTGAATGGCTAGTGTTTCTCCGTTTGGGAGTGGAATGCGAACGATTTTCTCGTGACAGGTATTCTAATGTAGATGATGTAATACCAAGTAGTGAGCTAAACTCAGTAGACACAAAGCTTTTATCGACACTTGTATCAATTAGAATGGAGACTTAATGGTTGTTCTCAAGAAAATGCGGGTGACAAAGCTTGGATTCTATCGAGCCCCTCCAGCTCCTACAATGAACGTTATGCCACGTGTATTGTTATTACCATGTTTTCTTGACTTTGGGCACTCCTTGCGGAAATGTCCGAGTTTACCATACTTGAAGCATCCTTGTGTTCGTGGCTTGATCAAAAGTTCTGAAATTGTAGGTGGCATGGCCGAAACGTTTGTGTTTATGGCACATGGAGTCTTCACATGAATTCGTGTGGTGAAAACCTCACTTGTTACATGTCAGCAATTCGCTGTGTATCCACATCTGGTTTCCTTATCTAGTTGGCATGCGGCAAAGTCCTAAACTGTTTTCTGTCTCCTTGGGACCGGTGGTGTGAGGTTTTTATCGGGAGCATCGTCTCATCTTCTTTTGTTTTTAAATGACTTCACTAGAGATCCATCTCTGAATAGTACCCCTTGACGAACTGCTTGGCCTGTCAGATTGAGCACAAGTCTCGCTGCGTTTCGGATGGTGATAGATTCAGCGGATGTCACTATACTTTGGATCTGAGGCGGTAAGCCCAAATGTACCTTTCGATTCTCTTGGATTCCGACGTGACCATATGTGAGTATAGTCGGGCCAAGTCGTGGAATTTCGTGGTGTATCCTTTCATATTCCTTCTACTAAAAGTTTTCAGATTTCTTGTTCTAACTTTTGTTGTTCGTTTTAGGGAACATTCCTCTTTCATAATTTCCTTAAATTCTTCTCATAGGATTGTGTTAGGACCTTCTAGACAAAGAGTGTGGACATGTGAGTTTCACCATGTGACGGCTTGTCCCTCAAATGTGCAGGTGGCGAATCGGACTCTTCAATCCGAGATATAATTGTTCATGCTGTGAATAGATTCCGTCTTACCAATTCATTTGGCAATACCCCTGACTCCTCCATTTCCTTGTAAACTTCGGGGTTTGTATGCAAGAACAGCCTTATATGAACTGCCCTTCTAGAGATTCTTCGCTTCAGGCTAAGTTTGATTCAAATATGTAAAGGAGAAAAGATGATTAATAATACTATGACATCAAAGGTAGCGTTTTATGTCAGGTGATATCCTTCGACTCGATCCATTCAAAGTATTATACGAGATCGAAATGGGACATTTGAGGGTCGAAAATAGGAGTACTAGTCATACAGAAAAGTCAACTCAGATTGTAGGGTTCACGAGATTTTTCAGATTAAAAGAGTTGTAATGTCCATTAGATTGTACCATCGGGTACGGTATGTTAACCGTGCTTAAGGACATAGTAGGATTTAGCCATTGTACTACGGCTGGCGAGTTTAGAGTCATACTGAATAGATTCGAAAAGAGAAATTTCAATTATAAACGACATATGAGTATAACTAAGTTCGCAATCCGAAGTAACAGTCCTTGGTTTCTCTAAGTCATTCCAGTCCTCCTCGGATAGACTGTCTCTCTGCGTGAATCTCAACCTCGAACTCCTTGTGGTCCGGGTGATATGCCGATGTAGATGTTGTGAAATCATGACGAGGCAGTGTGACCCGCTTCCTCAGGGTTTGAAAAAATAGTGCTTCACTTGAGCGCGGAATGTATGGGGATGGGATGGGGTGAGGTACCACCTTGGGGTCTCCTCTCTGGTCCTTGTGTCCATGAGGGTCTCAAGTTCCTTGTCGAATACAGTCTCAGGAACCTCTTTAGACTCCTCCTCATCATCCTTGTGGTTGTCGGCCATGTGCTGCCCCGAATACTCGCTCGAGTTCTCGTCATCGTCAGTCATTAGAATACTATTATCACCGGATGCGTGCGGGAGTAGTGGTGCGAACGGTGCGGGAATTAACGATTCAACTGATGACGATGCCGAAGGTATGTACTCGTACTTCTACTCGGAGTCGAAGATGATAATCGAGTGAGCTGCGGAAGACATAGTCGTGACAGTAACACTGTCTAAGTATTAGGTGAAATGGATTATGTGAATGTATATGCATTGTTAATGATGTGATGTGAACTATGTGAGCCATAGTTATAGTCTACGCACACTAAATGCAACTTAGTTATCTATAACCAGGGCTCTGATACCAATCTGTCACATCCTAAAATTCCACAGCGGGTACCCGCGGGTTGTGACTGTCAAGGATCATCAGTCCCGGTCATTTCGAACGACCTCTAAATGGTTTTTGAAAAGACATTCCATTTGAACATCATACAAAATAAATAAGTGATACATAGTTTGAAAATGCGAAATGTAAAGTGCGGAAACAAAAGTAATTGTATCAAAATACAGAAGCCAAAATAAATAGGTTCCCATAAACCTAAGCTTCTAATGAAAACATGTAATGAGACTCCAGATATGCAAATCCTAGCCCTTATGCAAATGCTTAGCGACCTGAGATAAACATGCTTAAAGTGTCAACACAGGGTTGGTGAGTTCATAAGTTTAAGTAACAGAAACAGTAACGAAAACAGTGTAACAATACATATGTATACTTGTGATTCGATTGTCGATCAGACAATAAACATTAATTATATAAGCAACACCGAAACCGAAGCTCAACGAAGGAATGCAGAAAGTAGCAT